>CM038216.1:179097096-179675409 GCA_021442155.1 Cymbidium sinense | reverse complement strand
GTGGAGTGTTCATGATACTAGAAAGCCTAGTGAGCACTCCAATCTATCCTATGGTTGGGATTTATGTATTTGAAGTTGAGAAGATTTATTTATTTGAGTTGAAATTTTATTAAAAATCTAGGACTTATAGTTCCACAACACAAGATTATGGAAATGCATAAGATGTGAGAAATTATGTTTGTAGCTCCCAAGGGAAATAACAACTTCAAATCCTAAATCTAGGGAGCTTTATTAAGGGCCAAAGCACAACCTAAATCAAAGGCGAAAGTGGGTATATGGTTTACCTCCACAAGAGAGAGTAAATCACCTGACTGCTGGACTTATTATCGACTGGAGTGGCAGCCAACTAACTCCCCCTACACTTTAAATCCATGTAGAAAAGTCATATTCTTTGCAAGATGGTTAGGCTATTATTTATTTAGAAGAGAAACTATGTCTTTAAACTCACTCTCTAAAAGATTAGATCATGAAGGCATGAGTAATGACTTAATCTAATGCAAATTTTAACAAGTTTTATTTGATTTTTGAACTTTTATTTTGACGGCCATAAGTTTTTTTTTGTATGCCTAAATGCATGAGAAATTAGTTGTGGGTTAAATCAGAAGAGAAAGATGTGTCTTTCCATCAAAGGCTCTTATAGGTCAAACCTTTGTTCTCTTGTACAGATAGAAACCCTCCTTTAGCAAGAGTGGAAGAATATGACATGCATGATGTTATACATATAATCATCCAGCTAAGGGGTTGCTAAATATTTTATTATCTTGACTTAATCCCTAAGGTTTGTGGTGTTTATTTTTGTGTTTATGAGATTTTGTGTGTGTTTATGTGAGGGGATATCATGCAGATCTGCAGATGTACTCATTAGGATGATCGAGTATAACATAAATGAATAGTGTTCTATCTTGAGATATAGAAGTCACTATCATATAATGAACCTAATCATCTAATGAGGACTCTAAGACATAATGGGTCTTCAAATGTACTAGAGATCTTTCCCTTACTTTACATGGAAAAGTAAAGTAGGGTTTATTTTAAGTCGGGTTCATTAAGTTCCTATGGAGGCAAGCCCCCATAGTTAATTACATCTTAAGGAATGAGATTCCTTAAGAATATTCTCCATTAAGGTAAATGATCATTGTCTCCAAAAATTTCAAAGATAAGACTATTAATTAATTGGTTATTTAAAAAAAATCAAATATAATTGATCAAAAGGAGAGAGTTATTATCGAAATGAAAGAGAGATGGGTAGGGGATGCTCGTGATACTAGGAAACCTAGTGAGCATCCCAAACTATCATATGGTTGGGCTTCATATTTTTGAAATTGAGGAGAATTATATGTTTGAATTGAATTTTTATTAGAAATCTAAGACTTATAATTTCAAAGTACAAGATTATAGAAATGCCTAAGATGTAAGGATTTATGCTTGTAGCCCACAAAGGAAAACAACAACCTCATATCCTAAATCCAGGGAGCTTTGGTGAGGGCCAAAGCACGACCTAAATCTAAGGCAAAAGTGGGTATATGGTTTACCTGACAAGAGAGGATAAACCACCCGACTATTGGACTTACAACCGCATGGGGTGGCCGCCAACTAACTCCTCCTACAATTTTAAATACATGTGGGCAAGTCATATGCTTTGCAAGATGGCTAGGCTGTTGTTCATTTAGAAAGGAGACTAAGTACTTAAACTTACTCTGTAAGAGACTATATCATGAAGGGCATGAATAATGACCTAAATCTAATGCAAAATTTTCTCAAGTTTTATTTTGATTTTTGGACTTTTGCTTTGACACAACTATTGAATTTTATATGTCTAATGCATGAGAAAATTAGTTATGGGCCAAAATAAAAAAAAGGAGGTGTGTTTCCACCATGGCTCTCAAAGGTCAAGCCATTTTCTCTGGCAAAGGTGGAAGCCCTCTATTGGTAAGAATGAGACAATATGATTTATGCATGATATGAGACATATAACATCCAACAAAGGGGTTGCTAAATCTTTTATTATCTTGATTTATGTCTTAAGATTTAGGTAAGGTTATGAATTATTTAGTTTAATTTTGAATTGATTAATTGTATAGAAAATTTATTTTTTTCTAAGAGCCTAATCGCATCCATGTCATTCAGCAATCATCAAACAATTAAAAAACTAGAAAATCATGTCATCCTAATTGCACAAAAATAAACATAACATCAATCAATTTAGAAAATTATTGTAAAAGAATAAGAGGCCGATGTGGTCGGGTGCCACCGCATAAGCTGAAAAAGAAAAATGGGCAGCCGAGCTCTACCCTTATACAACCCGGATTACAAATGAATAATTATAATTAAATGAAATTCATTTTATGGGAGTCTTCATTCTTCATTTTTCATTTTTTTTTCATTTTTGATTTGCTTCTTTTCTTTCTTCCTTTTAGCTTGATTGGAATATGGTTGCTCCAAATACGTCACATGGTACATAAGACTTGATCTTATAACCAATGTTTATCTTAATCCGCCATAACATTCATTCCAAATCTTAATTACAAAATTTATATCAAAATGGGAAAGCTAAATCTAACTAAACCTGCAAAACAAAGGTTAACTAAACATACCACACAACCCAAGCAGTTTATATGAATAATTTGAACTTAGTACCCCACACATGGGTAACCAAGTCCACCTATCCTAATATGGGTTATGTTTAGTGGTATAAACAACCTGCATAGCAAAAAGTATTTATATTTTTATTACAGCCCCCCTTAAGCACAACCCCCTGCAGAAGACATGATTAGGATAAAATTGCCCTATCATCCAGTCTACACACATATACCCTAACATCTAGTCTAAAATATTACTCTATAAAATAAAATTATGCATCAAACCATGCATCGCTCTAACCTAAAACTTGAAGTGGTGACTTAGCTAATGTGTGCTATTTAAGATTTGTGTGGCATGTCTTAGCTAGGATTTAAGGTTGAAATTTTCTAAGTATGAAAGATTCAATTTAGATGGTGGTTTCATTTTAAGTGATTTAGTTGACTTATTAATTTTAGTTGGTGATTTGATTTGGTTTGAATGAACCTTACACTTAGTGACTAAATGTTATGAATAGAAGAAAAGAGAAGAGTGCTCTCTTTCATCCCTACCTTAAAGCATTTCTAAGGTAGGTTCATTAATTAAATTCTCTTTAATGAATGATTTATTATATGTTTTAATTGGTCCTATGTTTGGGTTCTTTTTAAATAGTCCTATTCAATAAGAAAGGCATCTTATGATTAGTTAGGGTGGATTACTATCACGTCACACACACATTCATTTCTTTCCATCATGTATACCATGCATATGAATAATCTTACACATACATATACATGCAACACAAATCTTATCACACTTTGATGATGAATGCAAAGAGATGTGATTTGAAAATTTGGATATTCCATTTATTAATTGAATTATTAATGTATGCTTTTATTATGTAGAAAAGAGAGATTTTTCATCCATTAGCTAAATGCAGATCCACATGTATAAAAGTTATAAGTGAGTACAGCGCCATTATTTTCTACAACAGGGGAGTAAGATACAGAGCTACTTAAGGCTACTTAAAGCCTCGTAGCCCCGGGATGTCCAGACTGATATACCACTTTTCATAGATACATGTAGATGTACAAAAAAAATCAAATAGATACAAAATCATGCGAGTGATTATGTTTGATTTAGTTATATGATTTACATGTTTAATATGAAGATCCTTCATAAGTCTTAATATAGAGATGCATTGGAATAGATTTAGGCAAGTGTTATGTTCTTTTCAAATGAACTATACACTTGCAAATCCTATGTGAATCCATATTTAAGAGAAAGAAAGAGGATTTCATAATACACATCTAATGTTATAATCATGTGCATGGTTATAGATATTTATAACTAGCATCACTTCATTTATAATCTTTGATTTATAGATTTTGACAATAATTTTTGGTTTTAATAGTGATAATAGCCACTCATATTCTTAATTTTAGCCAACACATGCAATTTGACATAAAAAAAATATTTTATGTAATTAATTTTTAAAAAAATGAATGCATGATTTCATATGACAAATAATATTTAGCATGATTGAAAAGAAATAAAGGGATGTAAGCACATGACTTCATTCACCCAAATTAATTCCTAAGGACAATCATATAAAATAAGATCATTTAAAATGAATCAAAATTCTTTAAGGAGATTTTTATTTTTTGTATTTGATTTGATTTAGGAAATATGAGAAAGGTTTGCTAGTCCTAACCCATTCCCCCATATGTGAATTGGTTTGGTTTAATTTAGAATAATTAGGTTGATTTTATATTTTATTTAGGTTAAGGTATGAATTAAATAGTTTAATTATCCCATACCTATATGACCTTAAGTTAATTAACTAATTAATAATAAGCCAATTTGATATGCAACCACATGAAAAGTAAATTTGCAATGCTCCTAAGAAATGAAAGGGGCCTAATGCAATTGGCTTATGATTAATAGTTAATTAAACTTAAGGGATATCCCTTAATTACTCTTATGATTTTCTCATACATGTGAGCCAATCATAATTTTATTATCAATCACCTTGGGTTATTGAACACCCAAGGAGCTACCCAAGATCAATTAAAGGTTGTTTAGGTTGGGTGAATTAATTTTTAATTTAAATTTCACTAGGCCATTAATGAATTGATTAGATGGCTTAGTTATGCTTTGATTTAAATGATAAAATTAACTTAGGGGAAGGGATCAAGGGCAAGGCCTCAATCCTAATCCCTAAATCATTCGATCATTCCACTAAGTTTTGATTCCCTCATTTTGAAGATCCAATCACTTGATTAGTCAACTAATCATTCCATTAACCCATTAATTAATTTAATTTTTAAAGGTAAAGGATACTTAAGAAATAAATTAGGAAAAATGTCCCCAATCATATTCCCTAAGTGATCTTACTGTTTAACAAGGATAATTATGTTCAAGTGATTAATCAGGCTACTGTTCATCCCTTAATTACGATTAATTTGATTAAGAGAGTGATTAGGGCTTGCTCAAATGATTTTCCAAATTAAGCAATCAATAAAATCCTAGAAAATTAGGGAGGCAGAGGTCATCCCCCTAAACATCCACAAAAAAATTGAGACTAATTGAGTGCTTAATTAAGGTATAACTAGGCTAATTATATTTTTAATAAAATGCTAATTAAGCCAACATCACTGTTCAAAATCAATTAATTATAATTTGACTTTATTCTCCTCTGAAATATCTTCAAAATGAGCCTGAGTTTGCAATTTTTAGAATTTTCTATAATTAGTTATGAAGTTTAGAATTTTCACCATTAAAATCAGATTAATTAAGCCTAATTAAACTCCTAATCCCATTAGGCCATGTGGTGGCTGACGCTACGTGCTGGCACGGTGTACTTTCCATATGGCGTGACGTGATAAGTTATTTAAGTTGTCACATCCGTTTACCGAGTTAGGGCGACGCGTCTTCTCGCGGGTCATCGATCTACGTTGTGAGATTACTCGCAGCTTTAGACTTAGAATCATAGTGGATCTAGCATGATCTGATCACAACCGTCTATTTTGATCGCACAAAACGGATGGCGTATGATCCTTCTCCTTCACGAGCGATGAGAGATGAACATCGTTCATCTTTCTTTGTTCAATCTGAGCTCACCTTAGCTCAGATTGGGATCAAAATGATCCCACACCTTCAGAAGGAGGGGGGATGCATATCGAACGGTCAAAATTGCATGGGATGACAATTCCCTTCGAAAAGGACCAATGAAAATGTCTTATAACTACGATTTCAAGCAATTACCTTGTCGGAGGCTAGCACCGGTGCTTCCAATGATGGAGGTAGCTTCGTCTAGTAGAGATGAAGCCCTGTTGAAGAAATCCGATCTTGATTTGAAATGGTTTGCTCGGCTGACCAAGCTCCTCTTCAATGGCAATCAGCCTTGATCATACTTGTACTTCCCGCTGCTTAGAGGCTTGAGAAATAATTCATTTAAACTCGCCTTGGTCCAACGATGGTGTGTGCAAGATTAATTTGAATTTGGTTAAGAATTGAGTGAGTTGAGTTTGGGATTAATCTCCCCAGTTTCTACTTTAAGTAAAATCGAGAAATAGGAATCAAGAGTGCTCGGGAATGGCTAGAAAAAGCTTTGGGATGCTTGGCTTTGACTCCTAGAGCTTTGAGGAATGAATGGCTTATGGTTTGACTAATGAGGGGGGGGGGGGGGTATCTCCTTCTACTTAGATTGAATGGTGGAAGGATGATTTGGCTCAATGGGTTGGATTGGTTGATTGGTTTGAGTTGCAAACCATCCCACATGGGTTGTTTTGGGCATAGGAATGAGAGAGAGTGGCTGCCCATGTGCTTGGTGAGTGGATTTGGTGAGCCAAATGTTCAAAGGTGATTGAGGCGGTTAGTTTGGCCTTGCCTTGGGCCATGGTCAACCCAAGCTCATTAGGTCATGTTCACCACCCTCCTTGGTGCCCATGTGGACCAATAGATAGATGCCAAGTAGCCTTGGGAAAGAAATGGCCAAATTTCAAGTGAATTTTGTCATGGGATACCCTTTGACCTAAGGCAAAGTGGTCATTTGACTATGAGTTTAATTTGGGAAGATTTGAAATGATTCAAAAATGGGTTGGGCCAAATTTCAAGTGATTTGGAGTTAATTTAATTTGAATTGGCTCAATATGACCCATTTAGGTCAAGTTGGGTCAAATTGGGTTTGGTTGACCAATTGGTCAAATTGGGTCAAACCATTGGTTAGGTCAAGTTCAAATGATCATTTGGAGCCTATGGGTATCATTGGTTTGGTTTAATTTGGTTTAAATTTAGTTTTGGTCCATTTAGGTCAAATGGATCAAGTTGACCAATTTGATCCATTTGACCCAATTGGGTTAGGTCATGGGTGGGTTTAAGCTTGGTTGATCATTTAAAATGTATTGCAAGCTTTGGTTTTAATCAATTTTGATTTGGTTTGATTTTAAGTTGATTTGATATTTTGAGTCAAGTTGGGTTCATGGTCAATTGGGCTAGGTTGGGTCTAATTGGTCAATTGAAGCTTTGGTCAAGTTCAATAATCAATTTGGAATGAATTTGACCAAAATGATTGCAATTAATTTTGTTTAGATCAAGATTTAACCCATTTTGACTTTTTAGGTTAATTTGGGTCAACTTAGGTCAAATGACCCGTTAAACTTAGTTTGGCTCAATTGATGACTTGGTCATGTTCAATCATTGACTATGAATTAGTTTAGATCAATGGTTTCAATCAATTTGGCATATGGTGGATTTTGGCTAGTTTGGGTTTCATTTAGGTTAAATGTTAACTTTGATTTGGTTTGACCCAATTTGAGTGATTGATCATTCTAGGATGATTGTTGATCACAATGTGAGGCTTGGATGGGCTTAGTTCAATCCCATTTGGGTTGGATTAGAACTTGGCTAAAAAAGGTCTTTTAGGTCAAGTTAGCCTAAATGGGTCAATTGGCATGATCAAGGCTTGATTTAAGTTTGGTTGAACTCACATATGGACTTATGATGAAAATATAAATTCAATTGCAAGTGATTTGGAGTCAAATGGGTTTTATTTCATTTGATAATTTCAAGTCAAAAGAATGAACATGGATTTGACTTGGGTTAGTTTGATTTTGGCTTGGTGATTGTAGTTTATGTTTATATTTAGGCATGTGATTGAAGGAGTGATTGTTTGAAGAGAAAATTCAAGGGTTTGGATTGATTTGAGAATGATTTGGCTAAATCCAACAAATTGGCTTAAAGGATATAAATTGGGTTTAGATTTGAGTTTTGAATTTATATTGATTTGATTTTGTCCATTTAAATTTATATTTCATTTATATTTGTGAATATAAATTAGAATATAAATGATCCTTGAGAGAATTATGTGAATTAGGAGTGATTTGAATGTGAATTTGGCTAAGGTAGGTCAAAAAGTTTGAAAAAGGGGTTTTGACTTGGTTTGATTTATATTCATTTGATTTGGATGATTTGGATGTCAATTTCATTTATAGTTGTGACTATAAATGATGGAATAAGTGATTTATAAAGAAATCACTTGGCTTTGGGTTGATTTGAAGGGTTTGGCTTTATGAATGATTCATAAGAAGGTTTTGGATTTAGAGTTGATTTTGGATTTGAATCATTTAGGATTGGAATTGAATTTGGAGTTGATTTTGGATCATTTAAGATTAGATTTGATTTGAGATTTGAGAAAATCAATTGAATTAGAATTGATTTGAGATTCGAGAAAATCAATTGAGTTGGAATTGATTTGAGATTTGATTTGGATTGATTTGAAGGAGTGTACATGGGGTTGGATTTGAGCTATAGGGTAAGTGGTTGCCTTAAATCCCTAATGCATAGCCTAATCCTATGATAAACCCTTCTAAGTCTCTAGGGTTAGGTTAAGTGTTCACCTAATCACTAGAAGTGTCTCAAGACTAAGAACTCTTAGTGTCTAGAGGAGTCTTATGTCTAAGATGAAGAAGTTGAGAGCTCACTCTAAAAGTGAGGTTAACAAAGGACACCCAATAGGTGTGGTGTGACTAACAAGGCATAGTGCACATATTGGTGTTGACTGAAATGATCAACAATGTTCAAATGATCATAAGCACTAATAGAAATGATCTATTCCTAAACTCGAGGTGTAGAAGGAATCAAGATCTTAGTGCAAAGCAGCTCTACTTATGTCAAAGACATAAGAGAGTGAAGGAGGAATCCATTAGGGATTGAATATGTGAGCCTTCCACTAGGAAAAAGGTTCACGTTATCCACTGGGGATTAGAATTTGGAATCCACTGGGGATAAAAGTGTGAACCTTCCACTAGGGGAGTAGGTTTGGGTTGGATTGAATTGACTCCACTGGGGAAATTAGAAAGATGTTGCATTTCATTGAGGAGAAGCTGATGGGTTTGATTGTTTAATTTGACTTCACTAGGGAGGTTGGTTGGTTTTGTTTTAAATTTTAATTTTGAATTTTGAGATGGACCCTACCGATTTGCGATGGACCGTACTGAGTATGAGCCATATTGGCCTTGGCCTACTTCAGATTTACCAATCCAAAGGGGTAGTCTACCAATCACATAGTAAGACAATCCAACCAAAGGGGTTGTCTTTGTGCGATTGTACTAGGAAGAAAGCAAAGAACTTACATCTCTAAAGTAGAGATCACGGGTGATCGTTGGCTAATACAAATTAAACCCAACCTTAGGCTGACTACTAAGTGAATGCCGCTGGGGGACTTAAATAAGCTCAAAGATAGTCAAAATTAATTTCATTTTAATTATATTTGATGAATCCTGTTGATTTGTGATGGACCGCATTGAGTAGGGGTCATGTCAGCCTTGGTCTACTTTAGATTTACCGATCCAAATGGGTAGTTTCCCAGCCGAAGGGGAGAACTATCCAACCAATGGGGTACCTTTTGGTTTGCAATGGACAATTCAGGGAAGAAAGCATAGAGACTCATATCTTTTTGAACAAAAGACCACTGGGGTGACACATTAGCAAGGTAACATGTCAACCACCTAGATCGCCCATCGTATACCATGATGCTAGAAAGAATGCATAGTAAACTTACATCTTGAGCAAAATGATCAGGGCAACCTATTTGTGGCAAAATAGATTAAACGGGTGACTGAGAGAGTGCACCGGGAATTATCTCAACTCAAGTGTAGCCATTTCTATAGGCCGACACCGCCTAAAGATAGGATGCCCGCTTGGGAAGGGGCTTGAATTCTTAATCCACAAGCGAATAAATTTGTTTGTTTATTTGTTTATCATGGACCCTATTGGTTTTTAAGGGATCACACTGAGAAGGAGCTTATATCAGCCTAGACCTATCTCAGATTTACTGGTCCAAGGGAGAATCTGTGCATACGCTGAATAAATTCTCCAACCTTAGGGGTGGCTAATAGGAAAGGGGGACTGTCCAATCTAAGAGTAGCCTGGGTAGTGTCTAAATGGGGTTGCAAAAGATATAATCCAAGTAGAATACCCATAAGGGAGGGGGCATTAATGGCTTTATCTTGATCCCGAAGATGGTAATGTCTATAGGTATTCGATGGCCAACTCAAGGAGAAAGCATAGGGACTCATATCTGCCAAGGGTGGTGTATCCACTGGGTGAGTCACTATCAGTATAGCGAACATCAACCAACCTAAGGTGCCTATTAGTTTGTGACAATCAGCCTAGAAAGAAAGCATCGGGGACTCACATCCTCCTACAGCGAAATTGATTATCGGGATAGTCTGTCTTCGGCTTGACAAGTGCTATCTGACCTAGGGCGATGTGGTGAAAATTATTCTATACATCTCTGCCTTCATCTATCTCCCTTTTTCTATTTGGAAAAAGCGATGAATGAAAATAGATATATATAAAATATGCCTTGTTGGGATGCCAAGCAGATTCGCAGATGTTCTTATTAGGGTGATCGCATACGGCATTGAAGAAATGTGTACTATCTCGAGAGATAGAAGTCATCACCATACAATAGACCTAATCACCTCAATAAGGACTCCTAAGGACTATGGATCTTTAATACCAGAGATTCTTCCCCTACTTTACATGAAAAAGTAAAGCAAGATTTATTTTAAATCGGGTTTGTTAAGTTCCCTACAGGGGCATGCCCCCATAGTTAATTACATCCTAAGGAACAAGATTCCGTAGGATACTATCGATTAAGGTAAATGATCATTGTCTCCAAAGATTTTGAAAGGTAGGATTATCAATCAAATGGTTTATCTTGAGGAAGTCAAGTGGGATCGATCAAGAGGAGAGAGTTCTTATCGAAGCCAAATGCAAACAAGTATGTGATGCTTAAGATACTTAGAAGCCTAGTAAGCATCTCAAACTACCCTATAGTTAGGCTTTATATTTTTGAAATTGAATTAATTTGTTTAAGTTGAATTTTTATTAGAAATGTAGGGCTTACAATACAAGGTCACAAAATTTCTAAGAGGTGAGGATTTATGCCAGAACAAAAGAAGTAGCAACCTCAGAATCTAAATCTAGGAGCTTTGGTGAGGGCCAAAAGCACCACCAAAATCTAAGGTGAAAATGGGTATTTAGTTTACTTCCATAAGAGAGGATAAACCACACGACTGTTGGACTTACAACCTCCTAGGGGTGTCCTCCAACTAA
The DNA here is from genome assembly GCA_021442155.1 of Cymbidium sinense. Classification (NCBI taxonomy): domain Eukaryota; kingdom Viridiplantae; phylum Streptophyta; class Magnoliopsida; order Asparagales; family Orchidaceae; genus Cymbidium; species Cymbidium sinense. The sequence goes on along the minus strand of CM038216.1, from coordinate 179,664,228 downwards.
CTCCTCATACGGTTTTAAAATATAGACAAGTCATATGTTTATACAAGATAGCAATGTTGTTATTTATTTAGAAAGATACTAAGTCCTTAAACACACTTCTTGAGAGACTAGATTATGTAGGGCATGCATTAATGACTTAAATCTAATGCAAAATTTTCATATATTTTTTTTTATTTTGGACAATCAATTTGACACAGGCTTTAGGATTCATATGCCTAATGCATGAGAAATTAGATTATGGGCCAAAATTAGCAAGATAAGGAAATGTATTTCCACCATGGCTGTCATAAGTCAAGCCAAGTTCTCTGATAAAGATGGAAGCTCTCCAATCAAGAGTGAAATAATATATTTTTTATGCATGATGTTAGAAAATAAAGTACACATCCAACTAAGGGGTTGCTAATTCTTTTATCTTGATTTTATAACATAAGCTTTAGATGAGGTTATGAGTTATTTATTTTTTAAATTTTGGGCTGTTTAATTGGATAAAAAATTTATTTTTCTAAGAGCCTAATCGTTATCTAGGCCATACATCAAAGTAAGGAAGAAACTAAGAAAAGATGCCATCTTAATGCGCAAGTTAAACAACATCAATCAATTTATAAAACTAGAGCATAAGAATAAAAGACCATTTGTGGTTGGGCTCCACCTCACAAACCCAAAAATAAATTGGGTAGCCGAGCTCTACCCTTATACAACTCGGATTACAAATGAATTAATTACAATCAAGCAAGGAATTCATGTTATGGGGGTCTTCATTCTTCATTTCTTCTTTCTTCTTTCATCTTTCATCTTTTCTTCTTTTGGTTCCTTCTTTTGGATGGTTAGAATGTGGTTGCTCCAAGGCTTCACATGGTACATAAGATGTAATCTTATAACCAATGCTCATCCTAATCCTCCATAATAATCATTCTAAAATCCTAATTATAAAAGTACATAAAAATTGGAAAAAGAAATCTAACTAAAACCTGCAAAATAGAGATTAGTTAAACAAACCATACAATCCCAAGCATGTATATGTATAAATTGGACTTAGCACCCCACACATGGGTAACCAAGTCCACTTAGTCTATTTTAGATTATTCTTTAGGGTATAAGCACCTGCATAGCAAAAACAATTTTATATTTTTATTATAGAGCCCCTGAAGCACAATCCTCTGCAGAAGATAATGATTAGACTAAATCATCATACCATTTAGTCTACACACATACACCCTAATATCCATACTAAAACATTATATCATAAAACAAAAGTAAAGCATCAAACCATGCACCACCCTAACCTAAAGTTAGAAATGGTGACTTAGTCTAATATGTGTGCTTTAAAAGGTTTGTGTGGTATGCTTAGCTAAGCTTTAGGTTTAAATTTTCTAAGTATGAAAAGTTCAACTTAGAGGGTGGTTTCATTTAAGTTGTTCAATTAATTTAGTTGATTTTTATTTGATGACTTGTTTAGGTTTGAATGAACTTATAATTAATAACTAAGTGTAAAGATTGGAAAAGAGAAGGGAAGTTTTCTTTCCTCCCTACCTTAAGTAATTTCTAAGGTAGATTCATATTTGATTTTATTTAATGAATGTTCTATTATGTGTTTTAATTAATCCTGAGTTTAGGTTTTCTCTAAATAAACTTATTCAAAAAGAAAAGGTATTTTAAGATTAAGTAAAGTGAATTAATATCACAAAAAACACATCACTTCATTTCTTTCCCAACATGTGCAACATGCATGTAGATAAATCCTAAGCATATCTATACATGCAAATGGGAATGTTAGAACACCTTAATAATGAATGCTAAGTAGTGTTACTTAAGAAAAATGAGATGTTTTATGATGCATGATTTTCATTAAGTAGAAAAGAGAGATTTCTTTTTATCCATTTTTCATATGCACACATACATGTATGAAAGGCATAAGTGAGTACGACACCATTATTAGCACCAGGGGTGTAAGGTATAATAACTACTTAGGGCTACTTAAAGCCTCACAACCCAAGATTGTCCAGACTAATATACCACTTTTCTTAAATACATATGCATTTACAAAAAAAATGAATGGAAAAAGAAAGATGCAAAAGTTTGTGTTTGTTTATTTGACTTGTTTATGCAATTTATATGTGTAAGTGTGGATTTTCTTCTTAAGTAATAGCATGGGAATGAATAGGAAAGGATTTAAGCAAGTGTTGTGTTCTTTTCAAATGAACTATACACTTTGTCAAATCTTATTCAAATCTATGCTAAAAGAAAAGAGAAGGAAAGCCACACTATGCACATCTTTATATTTCTACTCACATGCAAGCTTATAAATAATCATAAGTAGCATACCTTTTAGTTTTAATAATTGATTCATAAGTTTTGAAAATAATTTTAGATTTAATAGTGATAATAGCCATTCATATTCTTACTTTAGTTAAAACATGCAATTTGACATAAAGGAAAATCTCATTTTTTTATTTGATTTTTAAAAAGAGCATGAATGCATGATTTCATATGGCACACACAATTTGCATGTTAGGAATGAAATAAAGTGATGAAAGCAATATAAATTCATTCACCCTAATTAATTTGTGAAGACAATCCTATGGATAAGATTATTTAAACTAAATCAAATTTGTTTTAAGGAGAGTTTGAATTTTATTTGAGTTTGATTTCAATTTGAGAAATGTGAGATGAGTTTGCTGGTCCTAACTCATTCCCCCATGTGTGAGTTATTTAAGTTCAATTTTTAGGTGATTATACAAATTTTATGCTTTGGTTAGGTTAAGGTGTGAATTAAGTATGTTAATTAGCCCTTACCTACACCACTTTAAGATACTTAATCAAATAATTATGTGCCAATGATATGACATAAACCACACAAGGAATTTAAATCAACAATGCACCTAGGAAAGAAAGGACCTAATGCAATTGGCTCAATATTAGTGATTAATTAAATTAAAGAGTTTAACTTAAATACTTTCATAACCCTTCCCAACACATGTGAGTTGAAATTTGATTTTCTTAAGCCAGTTGGGTTATTGAACACCAAAGCATCTACCCAAGATGAATTAGTTAAGTTTCAGAGTGTTTTAATTTTGAAATCTTGATTAATTAAGCCATTTTATTAAATGATTAAATTATTTAATTAATTTTGCACCTTAATTATATTTTAATCTAAATTAAATAAACTTAGAGAAAAGGATATAAGAAAGAACCCTTAATCCCATTCCCTAAGCCCAGTCACTATCCTAAGGTATTTAGCAAAATTAATTAGTCAATTTATCACTATTTAAAAGGTTAATTAATCATTTAATGGATTTAGAGAGTGATTAAGAATGAGCCAAGAAATTACCCTAATTAAGCCATTAATAAATTCCAAGAAAATCATGGAGGCATAGCTCATCCCATTAATCAACCCTAAGAAGTTTGGAATTAATCAGTGGAATAATTAGGGAGTAATTAATATAATTACATTTCCAATACAACCTTAATTCAAAAAATATCACTGTTCAAAATCAAGTGAAATGAATTGTAGAATATTCCTCTTTGAATACCTTTCTAATGCTTTTTATTTTGTATTTTTCTAATTTTTTATAATTAGTTATGAATATTTGAAGTTTCCATGATTATAATGTAATTAATCCCATAATTATATGGCCAATCCCATCTGCCACGGAGGACACTGCACTTTTCATGCGATGGAGAGGCTACGTTGTCACATCATAGCGCTACATCGCCGGTGCTACGCTTTCTCCCATCCATCTAAGATCAGATGGCTGAGATCAAACCCGTGGTTCTTAAGAGGGAAATCAAAGGATCCTATGTGTCTTGATCATGGCCGTCCATCCAAAATGTATGGATGGACGGCCCATGATCCGTCACCATCCTCTTCGGAGAGAGGACATTTGTCCATCCTTTAGGGCAAGATCATTCGATTGGGCTTGAGCTCAAACTCAACCCACACCATCATCATGCAAGGGGGGACACATCCAACGGCTAACTTTGCTTGAGATGAAAATCCACTTTATAAAAGACCACACACTCTCTAGTTTAAGCTTGGGTTGAAGGCATACCTCACCGGAGGCTATCACCGGCGCTCGAGTTCGATGAGGTAGCTTCGTCTAGTGGAGACGAAGCCCTGTTGAAGATTTGAGGTGGTTTGGTTGAGTGAATCTTCGTATGGACCAAGCTCTCCTTCAATTTGGCTCAGCCTTGATCAAGAGCACTCTTCCTTTGCTTGGAGAACTTGTGTGAAGGCTTGGGTGAGCTCGATTGAGTTCCCTCAAGGTGCTTGCAAAGTGAATTGGATTGAATTTGAGTATTAACTAAGTTGGATTTCCTTGCTACCTCCCCTATTTTTGGCTTGGAGAAACCGAGAATGGAGAAGTTGAATTGGCCCTTGGAAGCTTGGAGGAGCTCTAGGATGCTAGCTCTAACTTCCTATTACTCAATCGAATGCAAGAGAAATTGGTTGATTTGAAATTAAGGGGAGTATATCTCCCCCTTGAAGGATCGGACGATCGCAAGCTCCTTTGCCATTTTGATCCAATACACCTCCTTGAGTGGGTTTGAGCCACTTAGGAGGCATTGCATTTTTTGCCAAGAGAGAGAGGTAATTGAGAGTGCCATGTGCTTGAAATGGGTGGAGGAATAATTCCCATGTGCCTATGTCCATGGGGGGGGGTCAATTTTAGCCTTTAGTTAGGGTTCGGATGACCCAAACCTATTGGTTCATGTGCACCATCTACATTAGTGACCATTTGGTCCACTAAGAGAATGCCAAGTGTCCATGAAAAGGAATTGACCAAATTCTAAGTGGTTTTGATTTTAGGTTACCCTATGGCATAACGGTAAATTGGTCATTTGACTTTGATTTCAATTTGAATATGTTTGGTATGATTGAAAAATGGGTTAGGCCAAGTTTCACTGAATTTGCAGTTGGTTTGATATGATTTGGCTCATGTTGACCCATTTAGGTCAAAATGGATCAACTTGGGTCAAGTTCATATGACCATTTGAAATATTTAGGAATCATTGGTTTTGTTCAATTTCATTTATATTTGAATTTGATTCATTTGCTTTTATTTAGGTGTAATGGGTCAAGTTGATCAAGTTGACCCATTTGACCTATTTGGGTTAGGTGATGGGTTGGTTTATGTTTGGTTGATCATTTGGAATGGATTGGTATCTTTGTATCCAATCAATTTGGTTTATATTTGGATTTGGCTCAATTTGACCTTTTAGGTCAAGTTGGATTCAAGGACAATTGGGCTAGGTTGGGTCTAGTTGGTCAATTGAGGCTTTGGTTAAGTTCAACAATCATTTTGGAATGGACTTGACCCATTGGTTTCAATCAATTTGGCTTAGATCAAGTATTGACACATTTTAACTTTTTTGGTTAAGTTGTGTCAACTTGGGTCAAGTGGCCAATTGGGCTAGGTTAGGCTCAAATGATGGCTTGGCCAAGTTCAAATATTGATCATGAATGAGTTTTGATCAATGGTTTCAATCAATTTGGCCTATGGTAAATTTTGGCTAGTTTAGGCTTCATTTTGGCCAAATGTTGACTTGGTCAACTCTTAGGTTTGACTTGGTTTGACCCAATTTGAGTGATTGATCATCTCATGATAATTGTTGCTCACAATGTCAGGCTTAGATGGGCTTAGTTCAATCCAATTTGGTTAGGATTAGAATTTGGCTCATAATGGGTACTTTAGGTCACTTTGGGTCAAGTGACCTAAGTGGGTCAAATGGCTTGGTCAAAGCTTGATTTGAGTTTTATTGAACTCACATATGGACTTATGATTGAAATATAAATCCATTTGCAAGAGATTTGAAGTCAAATGGGTTTTGATTCATTTGACAATTTCAAGTTCAAAATGGTGAACATGAGTTTAACTTGGGTTTGATTTTTGAATTTAGTTTTAGTTTGATGATTGGAATTTGTATTTATATTTGGATTCATTATTGAAGGATTGGTTGAATCATGAAGAAAAATCAAGAGTTTGGCTTGATTTGGATTTGATTTAGCTAAGTTCAAGAATTTGACTTTAAAGGCTTAGGTTCAATTTTGATTGAATTTGAGTTTGAGTTTTGAATTTATTTTTGGATTGATGATTGAAGTTTGAATTTATATTTGGATTCATGATTGAAGGGTTGATCGAATCATAAGAAAAATCAAGGGTTTGGCTTGATTTGAAATTGATTTGGCTAAGTTCAATAATTTGACTTGAAAGGCTTAGGTGGATTTTGGTTGAATTTGGATTTGAGTTTTGAATTTATTTTTCATTTTTATTTATGAGTATAAATGAGAATATAAATGGGTTATGAGAAATTCATTGAATTTGAATTAATTTAGATTTGATTTAGGCTAAGTCCATCAGATAGGATCAAAGTGACTTAGAAAGGATTTTTTAATTTGGATTTGAATTTTGAATTTGGTTTGATTGATTTAAATTTATATTTCATTTATATATGTGAATATAAATAGGAATATAAATGGATCATGAGAAATTTCTTGAGTTTGAATTGATTTAGATTTGATTTAGGCTAAGTCCATAAGAGGGAATCAAAGGACTTAGGAATTATTTATGAACTTGGAATTTCATTCATAAGCTTCAATCATTTGGAATTGATTTGAGTTTGAGAAAATCAATTAGGTTAGAATTGATTTATATTTTGATGTTGATTTGATTTGGATTTTGGAGTTAGTTTGATTTGGTGTTTGACTTGAAGGGAGGAAGTGAGGAATTTGGCTCAAGCTATAGGGTAGGCAAATTTTCGTAACACCCCTAAGGCATGACCTAGTCCTATAGCTAACTCTTCTAAGTCTCTAGGGCTAGGTTGAGTGTTCACCTAATCACTAGAAGTGTCTTAAGACTAAGGAACTCTTAAATTCTAAGAGAAGTCATATTTCTAAGATGGAGGGGTTGAGAGTTCATCCTAAAAATGAGGTCAACAGGCGACTACTGAGTGAATGCCACTAGGGGACTTATATCAACTCAAAAGTAGTCGAGAAGAAAGGAGCCACTGGGGGACTCATCCTAAGCCTCAAATATACTTGACCTAGTCTGTGCATGATGGCTAGTTTAAGAAGAAAGCCTATAGGCTTAGATCCTCTTAAATAAAGTCAACATGAGGTAGCTTACTGGTTGCGCAGTGATGCCTACCAAACTAACAAGGCGCTCATCGATTTGCAATGGTCAAGTCAGGAAGAAAGCGCGGGGACTCACATCCGCTCGACAAGTGACCATTGGGGTGACACACTAGCAAGGTAGCATGTCAGCCCGACCTAGAGTAACTAATGAGTGAGTCCCACAGGGGGCTTGCTACCACATCAAAATAGCCTGAGACAAAAGATATGTGTTTGTGTTAAAGGTGGACAGTATGTCGGTTGGGTTCTCTTACACCTACCCTAAAACACACTTAAAATTTGATGAAATGGTGCCATGAATGGCAGTTGTGAAAGGATGCCACTTGAGTTCTCTTTCTCCTAACTTAGCCGTGCTAGTTAAAATAGGATGTCTCTTGGGTTCTCTTACACCTACTCTAGTAGTGCTGGGAAATCATTTTTTAATTTGTGTTCGTGTTGTGATAGAAGGATAGGATGCCTCTTAGGTTCTCTTACACCTACCCTAAACATGACATAATAGATTTGCTAACAAGCTAACAATGCTTCGAATGAAGAGAATATTTTGATGAATTAGAATGAAATTTTTGAAGATAATTATTTTCAAACATAATTTTATGGATATCACTTTTTCAAATAAAGCCCATTGTTTGGAAGCATCGGGTGTTCCCTTTTACAATTAATAAGTTGATAAGATCCTCCTTGGTAGGCCTTCTCTATGATAAAGGGGCATTCCCAAGTGGGTTCAAACTTGTCTCCCATCTTTCGATGGGCAAGAATCGATCTTCTTAGAACTAAAATAAGCTCTCCTACTTGAAAAGCTCTAGGGTAGACCAGCTTATTATGAGCTTGAATCATCTTGGCTTTGTATACAACTCATGGTTTTGGCTTGCCCGTAGGTGACTCTCATCCAAACCTTCAAGCTTTTCTAACCGCAACTTGGCATTCTGCTCTGTATTGATTTTACTACCCATTGCTATCCTTAGTGATGAGAGCTGAACTTCTAAAGGTAGAATGGCTTCGGACCCATACACTAAGGAGAACTAAATAGATTTGATTGGAGTTTTGTATGTGGTGCGGTATGCCCACAAGGCTTCAACTAGCTGCTCATGTCACTATCACTTATTGTCATAGAGTGTCTTCTTTAGTATCTGGATGAGAGTTTTGTTGAATGCTTCTACCAGGCCATTCACCCTAGGATAGTAGATAGTGGAGTATCTCTAATCTATACCGTATCTCTTAGCAATTGATCTTGGTACTTTTGAATGCAATACCATTATCAGATATAATTTATCGAGGTACCCCAAACTTATATATGATATGGTTCTTGAAAAACTGGAGCATCTACTGACCTCTCTGAGTGGGTTTGCCTCCGTCCACTTGGAAAAGTAGTCGATGGCAGCTAGGATGAAACAATGAGCTTTAGAAGAAGGAGGATCAATCAGACCCACTATGTCGGTACCCCAACACTCGAATATCCATGAGGCCAATGTAGGGTGTAGAATGTTTGGCGGTTGGTGCAAGACTACACATGTACTTGACACTGATGGCATCTCCTAGCTACATCAATGTAGTCTCTAATCATTGAATGCCAGTAGTATCCTAGTCTCTTGATCTTTGCCTTCATCTTCAGACTGGATTGATGTGCTCTGCATAGACCTGAATGTACCTCGGTCATGATCTTATGGACTTCGTGTTTGTCTAAACAGTGTAACCACATTTGATCAAAAGACCCGGTACAAGGTGCCATCCACGAGAGCATAGAAGAGAGCTCTTTGTTTCATCCATGGGCTTGTGACTTCTCTGAGTAGTTTCTCTCTAGTCAAGTAATCTATGAATGGTTGCTTCCAATCCAACTCCTTATCTTTATTGGTGACAAGCAACCTCTCCTTCAAGAGAGAGTCTCTCAATGAGTTCAGCATCAACAAGGGATAAGACTTGTTTATTTTGGTCCCTTATTGGAATGGACTCATCCTCCAGACATGCCAACTCATTATCGAGTTTGGCCAAAGTATCTGCTATTGCGTTCTCTTCTCGAGGAATCTTGTAGATGGTAATCTTAGTGATTTAGGCTAACAGCTTCATGGTGTACTCATGGTAGTGATGAAGCTTAGGTTTTAGAACCTTATAGGATCAATCTGGTTGATGACCAACTGAGAATCCTCATAGATGTTGATACTTTTGACATACACTGTAATAGCTAACTCCAGATCGATAATCAAGGCCTCATACTCGACTTCATTGTTGGTGCATGGATTGGAGATATAATATGAGAATCTCATCACATCACGGACTGGAGTTAAAGGAACTATCCCTACCCCTACCTTTTCTGGAAGAGTAGATCGTGGTTCTCCTTTTTGAAATGACCCCACACCATCAAAATACATCTCCCAGTGGTGAATGCTAGTGTCCCCTAAGTTCATGATTTATTCATCGGGGAGGTCATCACTAAGCGGAAATCAGCAGAAAGTGGGTGTGTTGCTCAAAAATCCGCTAGTGACTGTCCTTTCACCGCACGAGGGATACAAATGTGATGTCGAACTGCAAGAGAATCATGGACCAACGTGCTAACCATCCGAATAACGTCGACCATGTTATGAGATACTATAGTGGATTGATTCTTGAAATAAAGTTACCTTATGAGAGAGCATGTAATGTCATTGGTTTTGGGATATGAAGATGAGACCTAGGAAATGTTTCTCAATAGGGGGGTAGTTTGCTTTAGTAGGGACCAATCGATGGCTGAGGTAATAGAGAGCATTCTCTTCTCTTCGTCATTGGTTTAGGCCAATAAAGCACCAAGGGAATCATCCAATGCAGCAGTATAAAGGATAAGTGGTTTTCCCGGGATAGGGGTTGACAGAACTGGTGACTTCACCAAATACTATTTGATATCTTCGAAAGCATGCTGGCACTTATCATCGCACTTAAACTTAGCATCCTTTTTGATAAGTTCTAAAAATGATTTACATCTCCCCGATAGATTGAAGATAAAGCATCTTAGATACACCAACAACCCTTGGAATGATCTGAGTTAAGTTAGACTTTTAGGGGGTGGCATTTCTATGATAGCTTTGCTCTTTCTGTATCTCTATTCCCCGGTGTTAGACAACAAACCCAAGGAACTTTCCTAAAGCTACTCCGAATGCACACTTCAGGGGGTTCATTTTGAGATTGAATTATCTTAATCATTCAAAAACTACTCTCAAGTCAAAGAGACGTCTCCCTTTTCTTTACTTTTGACTACTAGATCATCTACATAGCATTCAACTTGATGATAAATGAGTTTGTTGAAAATCTGAGTCATGGTCCACTGGTATGTAGCACTGATATTTTAAGGCTGAAAGGCATGACCTTATAACAATAGATTTTGATTGGGGTTCAAAAAGCAGTATTCCTCTCATCCTCGGGGACCATCTTAATTTGGTTGTAGCCAGATGACCCATCCATAAAGAGAATATTTCATGAGACAAGGCAATGTCCACCATTAACTCTAATATAAGAAGTAGAAATTTATCCTTAGGACATGCCTTATTTAAATCCCTGAAATCGATGCATATGTGAATTTGGCCATTCTTCTTCTTAATCGGGAGGATCGCTAACTGTAGGGTATTTTCTTCCGATAAAGCCAAAATTGATCAATTTTTTGACTTGAAATGACTGTTGTTCATTTCTAATCCCATCTAGAGCTTGCTTGATAGGGTTAGCATTAGGGTCTATTACTAGTTTGTGAACTTCTACGTCAGGAGATAATCAGGGCATCTCTTCATAGCTCAATGCAAGACAGTCCTTAAACTCAGTCAATAGCCTAATTAAGTCATTAGTTTCTTCTTCATTCAACAGAGAACTGATGTATGTGGGGCGTGGATCTTCTTCTATCCAGAGGTTGATTTCTTTAAGCTTGTCGATTATTGAATTGATTCCTTCTTCAAATTTTGGAGGTGCATCTTTGATTTGAAGAACATCAGGATCATCTGAAGTTTCTAAACATGCCTCATCATAAGAGTTAGTGTGGTTTGAGAAGATCCTATCAGACTCTAGATGATTGGTGACAACTAAGCAGTAATCATTATTGTGGACTGGACCCACTATATTAAATCCTAGTCCTAGTCTTGATTGTGCATTCCTACCTTTGTTATCCCATAGCTTCTTGAAATACTTTGACTTGTGCCTGGACTATGTGTAAGGAATCAAACCTTTCTTTGCAAGATTATGAACACAAGGCGAGTACCAATCAAAAGGTAATTCCATTAAAATGTTACATGAATTATCTTCAAGTTCTATATTTGCTTTTTGACTTAAGGATGATGATCCCAACAGGAATCTCTTTGGCTTGACATCCATGGAAGATTTAGGGGATTCCTTAACTACCAAACCCTCAATTTTTTGAGAAGAAAGTGGGGTTATAGCTAAGGTTCCCAACTATTGCCAAATGGTTTTACATAATTCTGGTTCAAATATAGATTTATGCTTTGCTTGGAGGTCTGGTCTTCATCACTATCTAGCTTGAGTGTCACCTCCAATGAGATCCGCTGAGAGGGGTTGGTTGGTGTGCTAATCACATGAGACTCATCCTCTGAGCTAGATTTTAAGTCTATGTGAATAGCAGGAGTACTCCTGTGAATTGAAATATATCCCACTGGTTGGCCACCAACCAGGGGGTCTTCCACCTCTGGAACTGCCTCTGCCTCTACCTGATGGATGTCAAGTCATCCTACCCATATGACCTTATGCTGGAACAAACTGTGGGTGGAATGTAACATGCGGTTCTACCTCTTCCTTGGTGTCCCTTTCTCGCTCACTTGTATTTTCTTTCGTCTTTTCTTTTTCTTTTTCTTTTTTTTTTCTTTTTTCTTTTGTATTCAAATTTTGACCAAGTTCTTGAGAATAGACGTTTTGATTTTGAGGAAGATACTAGGTCATGTCCTCATATATCTCGACCTCTCTAACTGAGAATGGCTTTTTATATCCTTTGACATAGTATTCGATTCCATCTTTTTGAAACTTGATGCACTGATGAAGAGAAGATGAAACATTCTTATTCTGGTGTATCCAAGGCCTATTGAGCAAAGCAGTGAATGATGTATTTGAATCAATTATATAAAACTTAGCTTCAATCTTCCAGTTGCCTATTTTCAAAAGTAACACTATGGAGCCTAAAGCCCTCTCACCTTATTTATTGAATCCTCTTAACATCATCCAATCTCCTCAGAGTTTAGAGATGTCAATTCTCAAATAGCCAAGAGTTTTCAGAATCATAATGTTCATAAATGCAGCTGGATCAACCAACACCCTAGAAAGTCTGAATCTGCCCATATCCACTGTGATGTAAAGGGGATGGTTGTGCTCCATATCCCCTAGAAGAAAGTTTTTATCGGTGAATATGACTCCCTAGGCTTCTCTTGAATAATGTACCTCTTCTCCAATAACGGTCAAATGAGCTAAGCATATTTCTGGATCAAGAAGGACCTTGATTAATGACTCTCTCATCTCTTTGGATACGACAAGGGCATCATATATGCTTAGTTTAGCTGTCAACTTTCTTAAATGAGCGAGGACATTGTAGTCAACTCTAGGCTGATCCTCCACAAGCATATCCATGGGTGGAGCATCCTGTGGAGAGGCTTCTTGATCACTTAAACTAATGACTTGTTTACCATTATCTTGAGGTGCTGCCTTAGGAGGTAGAACACACCAGAGGTTAACTTGGATCTCTGTGGTAGTGGAAGATTCTACACTTCGGCATACCTACAGCTTCTCCTATAGGACCCTCAGAATCAGATGATTCCAAGTCTATCTCAAGAGGTGAACCTGTATTATTTAGAAAAGGAAAGTCCATTTCTAAAACAGAAAGAGGATGATCAGAATTATTATAATTATTAAGACTTGAAGAGTTTTTTAGAGTAGTAGAATTAGATAACCCATCATAAGTGGCATAGATGTAATTCAAACTAGCTTTATTCCTTGATTTCTTAGATTTAAAAGGAGGTACATAGTAAAAATCTAGTAAAGTAAGTGGGGGTGAGTTAATTAATGCCCTCATCCGCTGATACAAGATGTCTACTAGAAGAAGAACTAGGTAAAGTAGGAATGTCGGCTGAAGTAATAGTTGCAACGGTGGAATGGAGGTTGAACTCGGTTGATGGTTGCTGCTACTTGGCTATCCCAGGCAAGTATGGGCTACTGCTGAGCTCCTACTTTCCCCAAGTTATCTTTGGAAACTTGCGAACCTTCCTTGATGTTGGAGGTTTGAGCTACCTCAAGTACATGTAAGGACATATTCTTGATTTTAGAAATAATCTTTTTAGAGGTTTGGGATAAGAAGATATCCCAACCTTCTTTTATTTTGAGAGAATCACATGTATCCCCAAGGATTACTCTAACAAAATTGGATTATTATTCTACTAGATATTCCTTAGGGATATAGTGCTCGATTTATAGCTATGCTCAAGCCAGCCCTTAAATATAAAGCAATCCTCCAAAACATGGTCTAGCATGCGGCGGTAGGGGTAAAAGTTAGGATCATTACTTCTGCCCACTTCCTCCGGCTTCCTAGGCTCAGGTAGCTGAAAATAATATTTCTTTAGGAGATTCTTAAAGATTTTCTAGACTACCTTCCTCTTAAATGAATAAGGTTTGTTTAATTTATCCAAAAGAATAGGTGGGTTGTAGCTACTGGGGTCGGGTATGTATACTGCTGTTGAGAGTATGGCTGAGGAGGAGGCGGCAAAGGCCATGGAGGCTACTGCGGCGGCTGATAAGATGGTCAAGGTGGTGGTAAAGGAAGTGGAAGCAAAGGTTATTGAGCACGAGGTCTCTCACGCTGATCTCTGGCTGGTTGCTTCCCCTTATCCAATGTTACTACTACCCCTAGTTTCTTTTCATAGACTTTCTGTGGCTTTGGCTTTAATGACTGATCTTGAAAAGACAATTATTTGACTTTCCCTTGTAGACTAGTCGCCTTGTTGATTAACTTCTCAAATGTCTTAATGGTGAAACCTTTAAGCATGAAGGCATCCAGGCTATGAACATTCTTTAATAGAATTTTGATAGCATATTGTTTAGACAATTGTAGTTCTCATTTCATGCTTAAATTGCATCATCTAAGAATATAATCAACAAGAGACTCACCAGGGTGATGTTGAGCTACAACGAGATCACCCACAGTTATCCTTTGCTGAGCTCCAGCAAACCTCTTAACAAAGAGTTGCTCCAACTTATCAAAAGTCTTCACTAAATCATTGGAAAGTTTAGCGTACCAACAAAAGCTATGCCCGCTAAACTGTTGACAATGAGATGGAACAATAATGCATTGCTACACCAGCATTGCAACAACTAGCCCCTAAAAGTGTGTTATATGTTGGCGAGGGTTCCCACTGGCATCAAAACTTTTGAAAGAAGGAGGCACCCTTAGGATATTGGATAGCATCAAATTCTTCTCGGTAGGTTCTACCATTTGGAACTGATGAACCACCTCAGGCTTGTGCCATCGCTTTCTTCACCTATTGTTCTACCATGAGTTTGATATCTTTTTCTTGTATGGAGGTACTATCCACTACCTTCCTATACAAGCTAGTACTTCCCTCTGGGGCAAACTCTTGATCCAGACATCCAATAGCCATTCCTAATGGTAGTCAGCTGAGCTTGATTCTGAAGTGTTAAAACTACTGCTAATAAATTTTCAACTCTCTTCCCAATCTATCAATCTGCTCATATTTCTACTTGAGTTGTTGAAGGAGGTGTTGGGTCGAATAGGTTGTATCATTCTGTTTGACCACAACACTTTCTGAACTATGATGATCCCAAAGGAAGGAACCTCTAGTATCAACCATGTGTACCTCTACTGAGTCTTCCAACAAATCTTCCTCATTAGGGTCGAAGCTAACCTTCTCCTCTTCGAGGTCAAACCAATCATACCCTAGGATTTCTTATATCTCAGTAAAATATTGTGCCAAGATATCATCCAAGGAGCGGTCTAACTGTGCCGGCAAAAATACTCACGGCTGGGTGGTGGGATTGTGATCGTCAATGAAGATACATCTAACGTCCTCTACTACTGGAGTGCTAACCCTGTGAGGGCTACACTCAATGAAGAACACATGCTCATGACTATCAACTGCTATGGGTGGAGTGCTACCCCTGGGAGGATCTATCGCCATGGGGTAATAAAGTCCCCTTCTCCTTCTATCGCCGTATATCCATAATTGGTTAAGGTGATGGTGGTGGTGGTATGACTATGATGTTGCAGGTCGCCACTCCTTCTTCACCGCAACTGAAGTGGGAGGTCGAGCAGGAGAACTTACACACACCTAAATCGATGGAGTAGATGAAGTGGAATCCCTTGGCTGTAACTAGATCACTAGTGGGGCTTTCTTGTCCCTTGATGCTGCTCTCATGGCTTTGGGTGGAACTATACAAGATGGAACTTGAACTAGTGATTGCGAATGTGGAATGGAGTGGTGTGGTGAAGACAACACCGACTACCTCTGTACGGGAGCTCTCCTCCTATGATGGGTGGTACCAGTCAACATAATACTATCAGTGTTACCGATGCGGTAGCACACCAATAAGAGAAATCTACAAGGGAGGAGGCTACTAACTACTTGGCATATCTTTGCCTTTCTCTGCTAGTGATGTGAATTAATACTGCTCCTCCGGCCTCTCATGGTCTACTCACACCTTGAGGAATAACTGATCATAAATCAAATTAGGCACCAGACTTCTGACCATCCATAAGCCTTGCCAACATGGCGTAAAACTATCCTGAGGCTAGCATATGACCTTCTCCTATCTTTAATAGGTGTCTCATAATGAATCGAAGATGGAGGTGATGCTGCAATCCTCTTGACATCTTCCTCTCCTTTAGAACTGGAAAGGGGATGGAATTTGTTCTGAGTAAGCAAAGGAGAAATCTCCCTAGGTAACCCCTCTTCTACAATGTGAGACACTATCTCCATCTCCTTGGCAATGCACATGTGGTTCCGCTTGATAATGTAGCCCCTATTGAGGTGTTGAGTTCGGCTAGGTGGAGCAGTACGGGAGCTAGACCCTACCTCAAAGGTAGGAGAGACTATCCTGAAGCCAGGGTAGCCTTCCCCTCAGAGAAGGCCAATGAGTGCATACTAGCTTGCACTGGGGCAGTGACAGGAACAACTGATCATGTAGGCACTGGAACTGTAGCTATTGTAGGAACCTCTACCACCTTCCTCTTCAGTGAGGGAAAATCAGAATCCGAGGGCATCTCAATATGGATGATTGTCATCTACCCAGCCACCACATTCTAATGGTGAGGGTTACCCCCTCACAAGTAATCTTAGCTCCCTCAAATCCTCAACCAAAATGTATTAAATGAGCAAAATCAGTTTGGGAGAGGCTAGCTCGATCCAAGGCCAAATCCATCCCAAAGGGGAAGGTGAACACATACTTCTGTGAATCCATCTGCACCATACTGAACTGAGAAAAGCTAACTAGACTGAGTTGAAATTGAAATGGAACTCTGCAATTATTGAAAACAAACTCAAATCAGATTTTTGCCATTGTATTTTGCTGACTTTTATTATTTGATTTAGAATTTGAACCCACACTCAACAATTTGAATATGTTAAGTGGGGTTCATTGAATTTTGGAGAGATTTTAAATAACTTTGAGGAGAGATTTTGGGTTCATTTGAGTTTCGAATCCACATTCAACAAATTTGTGTATGTTGAATGGGTTTCAAATATTTTGGAGAAACTTTTGATGCTTCCATTGGTTCATATTTGAATTTGATTTTATGTTTGGGGAACCCTTATTTAACAAATTTGAGTATGTTAAATAGAGGGTCAATCGATTTTATTTTAGATTTGATTTTGGGATTACTTATTTAGCAAATTTGGGTATGCAAATTTGGGGAACCTTTATTTGCCCATGATGTATATCATGTGTGAATTTAGAAATGAATCTTTACTTAGAAAATTTGTGTATGCTGAATAAAGCCCAAATATATTTAATTTTTATTTTGATTTTGAAAATAGGATCTTTACTTAGCAAATTTGTGTATGCTAAATAAAGCTCATATGTGTTTGATTTTTGTTTTGATTTTGAAAATGGGATCTTTACTTAGCAAATTTGTGTATGCTAAATAAAACCCACATGTGTTTGTTTTGGTTTTGAAAATGAGATCTTTACTTAGCAAATTTGTGTATGCTAAATAAAACTCACATGTGTTCAATTTTTATTTTGGTTTTGAAAATGGAATCTTTACTTAGCAAATTTGTGTAAGATAAATAAAAACACAAATGTGTTTTTTTTTTTTTTATTTGTGTTATTTTTGAAAGGGGGGAGGGGGATTTCTCTTTAACAAATATGGTGTGTTAAATAAAATCCAATTTATTTTCAATTTTCTTTTTGAAAAATGAAACTCTCATTTGACAAATTTGGGTATGTCAAATGGAATTCCAATATATTTTGATTTTCATGATTTTTGTAAAGGAGATTTTCATTTAACAAATTTGGGTATGTAAAAATGAAAGTCAAACATATTTTATTTTTCAAAGATGAAATTTTTGTGTGTGATTATTATTTTTTTAAAAAAGAAGGTAATTCCAACTTAACACATATGAAATGTGTTGAGTGGAGTTTAAAATTTTTTGATTTTATTTGAAAATGAAATCTCCATTCAACAATTTTGGATATATTGAATGAAGATGTTCATTTTCAAATTTGTGCTTTTTTAAAGAAAGAAACTCCAACTTCAACATATGTGAGATATATTGAGTGGAGTTTCAACTTTATGAAATGATTTTATTTTGGAAGTAAACCTTCATTCAATAAATTTGAATATGTTGAATGAGGATTCTTATTTTCAAATATGTGCTTTTGAAAAGGAAGAAACTCGAACTTCAGTGGAGTTTCAATTTTATGATATGATTTTATTTGAAAATGAAACCTTCATTCAATAAATTTGAGTATGTTGAATGAAGATGTTTATTTTCAAGTATGTGCTTTTTGAAAAGGAAGAAACTCCAACTTCAACATATGTGAGATATATTGAATGGAGTTTCAATTTTATGATTTTATTTGGAAATGAAAATTTCATTTAAAAAATTTGGGTATATTGAATGAGGATTCTTATTATCAAATATGTACTTTTTGAACGATGATTTTGGTTTTGAAAAGAACGTACATGTAACAATCCTGAGGATTGTTAAATGGGGTTGAGTTATATATTTTGTGAAAATTTTTGTGCAAGTATTTTATTATGTAAACTTTGGGAAAGTGCTTTTGAAAAGATATATTCTTATAAAGGATTTAATTTTCTTATTTGTGAAATGAACCTTACCTTACCATAAAGATGGTAAGGAGGTTCAAAAAGGACTTTAGTCATCTCTTTTAGTTGAATTTTATTTTCATCTATTGGGGGACCCAATAAGGGTTTTAAGACCTACATGGAATGAGGTCCTAAAACCTAAAGGATGTTGGCTAGCTTAGCTTAACAATAAAATGAGCTAAGTGACACCAAAAAAGAAGGATAGTCTCAGACTCATATGAAATATAAATCCACTATCGATACTTGGAGACAACAATCATTTACCAAAGATGGAGAGAGGAACCATCCCCAATGGAGTCATTAGAAAAATATGTGGTGTTTATTTTTATGTTTGTGAGATTTTGTGTATGTTTATGTGAGGGACACCATGCAAATCCACAGATGTACTCATTAGGATGACCATGTACGATATTAAGGAATAGTATACTATTTTGAGATATAGAATTCACTACCCTATAATAGACATAATCACCTAATGAGGACACTTAAGGCATGATGGGTCTTCGAATGTATTAGAGATCTTTTCCTTACTTTACATGGAAAAGTAAAGTAGGGTTTATTTTAAGCCGAATTCATTAAGTTCCCTATAGAGGCAAGTCCCCATAGTTAATTACATCCTAAGGAATGAGATTCTTTAAGAATACTCTCAATTAAGGTAAATGATCATTATCTTCAAATATTTCAAAGATAAGACTATCAATCAATTACTTGTTTTTAGAAAATCAAATGAAATTGATCAAAAGGAGAGAGTTATTATCGAAACGAAAGAGAGATGGGTAAGGGATGCTCATAATACTAGGAAACCTAGTGAGCATCCTAAACTTTCCTATGGTTGGGCTTTATTTTTTGAAATTGAGGGGAATTATATGTTTGAATTGAATTTTTATTATAAATCTATGGCTTACAATTTCACAATACAAGATTATAGAAATGCACCAAGAGGTGATAATTTATGTTTGTAGCCCACAAAGGGAAACAATAACCTTAGATCCTAAATCTAGAAAGCTTTGGCGAGGGCCAAAGCATGACCTAAATCTAAAGTAAAAGTGGTATATGGTTTACCTCCACAAGAGAGGATAAACCACCCAACTATTGGACTTACAACTGCCTGGGGTGGCAGCTAACTAACTCCTCCTACAATTTTAAATATATGTGGGCAAGTCATATGCTTTGTAAGATGGCTAGGCTGTTGTCCATTTAGGAAGGAGACTAAGTCCTTAAACTCACTTTCTAAGAGACTAGATCATGAAGGGCATAAATAATTACCTAAATCTAATGCAATTTTTGTTAAATTTTATTTTGATTTTTGGACTTTTGCTTTGACACAGGCTATAGGATTTTATATGCCTAATGCATGAGAAAATTAGTTATGGGACAAAATTAGAAAGAAGGAGGTGTGTTTCCACCATAGCTCTCAAAGGTCAAGCCATTTTCTCTAGCAAAGGTGGAAGCCCTCCATTGGCGAGAGTGAGACAATATGATTTATTCATGATATGAGACATACAAAATCCAGCTAAGGGGTTGATAAATCTTTTATTATCTTGATTTATTTCTTAGGCTTTAGGTGAGGTTATGAATTGTTCAGTTTAATTTTGAATTGATTAATTAGATAGAAAATTTATTTTTTCCTAAGAGCCTAATCGCATCCAGGCCATTCAACAATCATCAAACAATTAAGAAACTAGAAAAATCATGTCATCTTAATTGTCCAATCATAAACATAACATCAATCAATTTATAAAATTAGCATAAAAGAATAAAAGGTTGATGTGGTTGGGTGCCACCGCACAACCCAAAAAAGGAAAATGGGCAACCAAGCTCTACTCTTATACAACCCGGATTACAAATGAATAATTATAATTAAAAGGAATTCATGTTATGGGGTCTTCATTTTTCATTCTTCATTTCTTCATTTTGAATTGCTTCTTTTCTTTCTTTCTTTTGGCTTGATTGGAATATTGTTGCTCCAAAAGCATCACATGGTACATAAGACTTGATCTTATAACCAATGTTCATCCTAATCCCCCATAACATTCATTCCAAATCTTAATTATAAAATTTACATCAAAATGGGAAAGGTAAATCTAACTAAACTTACAAAATAATGGTTATCTAAACATACCACACAACTCAAGCAGTTTATATGAATAATTTGGACTTAGTACCCCACACAGGGGTATAAGCAACCTGCACAACAAAAAACATTTATATTTTTATTATAGCACCTCTTAAGCATAACCCTATGCAGAAGACATGATTAGGCTAAGATCGCCCTATCATCCAATCTACGTACATACACCCTAACATCTAGTCTAAAATATTACATCACAAAATAAAATCATGCATCAAATCATGCACTGCCCTAACCTAAAACTAGAAGTGGTGACTTAGCCTAATGTGTGTGTCATTGAAGGTTTGTGTGGCATGTCTTAGCTAGGCTTTAAGGTTGAAATTTTCTAAGTTTGAAAAATTCAATTTAGATGGCGATTTCATTTTAAGTGATTTAGTTGATTTGTCAATTTTAATTAGTGA
Organism: Cymbidium sinense; assembly: GCA_021442155.1. Classification (NCBI taxonomy): domain Eukaryota; kingdom Viridiplantae; phylum Streptophyta; class Magnoliopsida; order Asparagales; family Orchidaceae; genus Cymbidium; species Cymbidium sinense. Next base: position 179,643,283 of record CM038216.1, on the reverse strand, counting down.
TTTAATTTGGTTTGAATGAGCCTTACACTTAGTGACTAAATGTTATGAAGAGAAGAAAAGAAAGTAGAGCTCTCTTTCATCCCTATCTTGAAGCATTTCTAAGATATATTCATTAATTAAATTCTGTTTAATGAATGATTTATTCTGTGTTTTAATTGGTCCTAAGTTTGAATTCTCTTTAAATAGTCTTATTCAATAAGAAAGATATCTTAAGATTAGTTAGGGTGGATTACCATCACATCACACACACATTCATTTCTTTCCATCATCTATACCATGTATATGAATAATCTTAAGCATACATATACATGCAATACAAATCTTAGCACACTTTGATGATGAACGCAAAGAGATGTGATTTGAAAATTTGGATATTCCATTTATTAATTGGATTATTAATACATGTCTTTATTATATAGAAAAGAGGGATTTTTCATCCATTAGCTAAATGTAGATCCACAGGTATAAAAGTTATAAGTTAGTACAACGCCATTATTTTCAACTATGTATAAGGTACAAGACCTACTTAGGGCTACTTAAAGCCTCGCAGTCCCGGGATGTCTAGATTGATATACCACTTTTATTAGATACATGTAGATGTACAAAAAGAATCAAATGGATAAAGAATCATGCAAGAGATTATGTTTGATTTAATTATATGATTTACATGTGTAATATGAAGATCCTTCCTAAGTCTTAATATAGAGATGCATAGGAATAGATTTAGGCAAGTTTTATGTTCTTTTCAAATGAACTATACACTTGTAAATCCTATATGAATCTATATTTAAGTGAAAGAAAGAGAATTTCATAATACACATGTTATGTTATAATCACATGCAAGTTTATAGATATTTATAACTAGCATTTATAATCTTTGATTTATAGATTTTCAAAATAATTTTTAGTTTTAATAGTGATAATAGCCACTTATATTCTTAATTTTAGCAAATACATGCAATTTGACATAAAAGGAAATATTTTATGTAATTAATTTTTAAAAGAATTGAATGCATGATTTCATATGGCAAACAATATTAAACATGACTGGAAAGAAATAAAATAATGTAAGCACGTGACTTCATTCACCCTAAGTAATTCCTAAGGACAATCATATAAAATAAGATAATTTAAAATGAATCAAAATCCTTTAAAGAGATTTTTATTTTTTGAATTTGATTTGATTTAGGAAATATGAGAATGGTTTGCTAGTCTTAACCCATTCCCCCATATGTGAATTGGTTTGGTTTAATTTAGAATAATTAGATTGATTTTATGTTTTGTTTAGGTTAAGGTATGAATTAATTGGATTAATTATCTTTTACCTATATCACCTTAAGTTAATTAACTAATTAATAATAAGTCAATATGATATGAAACCACATGAAAAGTAAATTTACAATGCTCCTAAGAAATGAAAGGGGCCTAATGCAATTGGCTTATGATTAATAGTTAATTAAACTTAAGGGATCTCACCTAATTACTCTTATGATTTTCTCATATATATGAGCCAATCATAATTTCATTATCTCTCACCTTGAGTTATTGAACACCCAAGGAGCTACCCAAGACCAATTTAAGGTTGTTTAAGTTGGGTGAATTAATTTTAAATTTTGATTTCATTAGGCCATTAATGAATTAAATAGATGCCTTAGTTATGTTTTAATTTAAATGATAAAATTAACTTAGGGGAAGGGATCAAGGGCAAGGCCTCAATCCCAATCCCTAAATCATTCAATCATTCCACTGGGTTTTGATCTCCTCATTTTGAAGATCTAATCACTTGATTAATCAACTAATCATTCCATTAACCCATTAATTAATTTAATTTTTAAAGGTAAAGGATACTTAGAAATAAATTAAGGAAAATATCCTCAATCATATTCCCTAAGTGATCTTACTGTTTAACAAGGATAATTATGTTCAAGTGATTAATCAAGCTACTATTCATCCCTTAATTATAATTAATTTGATTAAGAGAGTGATTAGGGTTTACTCAGATTATTTTCCTAATTAAGCAATCAATAAAATCCCAAAAAATAAGGGGAGGCAGAGGTCATCCCCCTTAACATCCACAAAAAATTTGAGATTAATTGAGTGCTTAATTAAGGTATAAGTAGACTAATTAGATTTTTGATAAAACCCTAATCAAGCTAAGGTCATTGTTCAAAATCAATTAATTATAATTTTTCTAGATTCTCCTCTGAAATATCTTCAAAATGAGCCTGAGTTTGTATTTTTTTTAGATTTTTCAATAATTTATGAATTTTGAAAGTTTCACCATTAAAATTGAATTAATTAAGCATAATTAAACTCTTAATCCTATCGCCATGGGGTGGACGATGCAATGTGCTTTTCATGTGGTGCAATGGGATAGGTTATTTAAGTTATCACATCCGTCGGCTGAGTCAGTTAGCAATGGACGCATCTTCTCTGCGAGTCATCCGATCTAAGATCGGATGGCCGAGATTAATCCCATGGTTTAGGCTTAGAATCACAGTGGATCTTGTGTGATATGATCACAACCGTCCATTCCAATCACACAGAATGGACGGCTTAAGATCCTTCTCCTTTGTGAGCGACGAAAGACGAACACTGTTCATCTTTCCTCATTCAATCCAAGTTCACCCGTGCTCCGATTGGGATCAAAATGATCCCACACCTTCGGATGGAGGGGGGATGCATATCCAATGGTCAAAATTACATGGGATGACAATTCCCTTCGAAAAGGACCAACTAAAAATTTCCTATAGCTACGGTTTCAAGCAATTACCATGCCGAAGGCTATCACTCGTGCTTTCAATGATGGAAGTAGCTTCGTCTAGTAGAGATGAAGTCCTGTTCAAGAAATTCGGTCTTGATTTGAAGTGGTTTGCTCGGTTAACCAAGCTCCTCTTCAATGGCGATCGACCTTGATTGAACTTATACTTCTCGTTGCTTAGAGGATTGGGAAATGGTTCGTTTTGACTCGCCTTGGTCCAAGGATGGTGTGTGGAAGATTAATTTGAATTTGGTTGAGAATTGAGTGAGTTGAGCTCGGGATTGATCTCCCCTATTTCAGCTTTGAGTAAAACTGACAAATAAGAATCAAGAGTGCTCGGGAATAGTTAGGGAAAGCTCTAAGATGTTTGGCTTTGACTTCTAGAGCTCTAAGGAATGAATGGCTCATGGTTTGAGTGAGAGTGAGGGGGGTATATCTCCCCATACTTTAATCTGACAGTGGAAGGCTGATTTTTCATTTTGGCTCAATGGATTGGATTGGCTGATCACTTTGAGTTGTAAAACATCTCACATAGGTCATTTTGGGTAGAGGAATGAGGGAGAGTGGCTGCCCATGTGCTTAGTGAGTGGATTTGGTGAGCCAAGTGTTCAAAGGTGATTGAGGAGGTCAGTTTGGCCTTGCCTTGGGTCATGGCCGACCCAAGCTCATTGGGTCATGTTCACCACCCTCCTTGGTGCCCATGTGGAACAATAGATAGGTGTCAAGTGGCCTTGGGAAAGAAATGTCCAAATTCCAAGTGAATTTGGTCATGGGATACCCTTTGACCTAAGGACAAAGTAGTCATTTGGCTATAAGTTTGATTTGGGCAGATTTGAAATGATTCAAAAATGGGTTGGGCCAAATTTCAAGTGATTTGGAGTTCATTTGATTTGAGTTGGCTCAATTTGACCTAATTAGGTCAAGTTGGGTCAAATTGGGTTAGGTTGACTAATTGGTCAAATTGGGTTAAACCATGGATTAGGTCAAGTTCAAATGATCATTTGGAGCCTATGGGTATCATTGGTTTGGTTTAATTTGGTTTAGATTTGGTTTTGGTTCATTTGAGTTTATTTAGGTCAAATAGGTCAAGTTGACCAATTTAACCCATTTAACCCAATTGGGTTAGGTAATGGATTGGTTTAGGCTTGGTTGATCATTTGAAATATATTGCAAGCTTTAGTCTCAATCAATTTTGATTTGGTTTGATTTTAAGCTGATTTGATCTTTTGGGTGAAGTTGAGTTCTTGGTCAATTAGGCTAGTTGGGTCTAATTGGTCAATTGAAGCTTTGGTCAAGTTCAATAATCAATTTAGAATGAATTTGACCAATAGTTAATTTGGCTTAGATCAAGATTTGATCCATTTTGACTTTTTAGATCAATTTGGGTCAACTTAGGTCAAATGGCCACTAGGCTTGGTTTTGCTCAATTGATGACTTGGTCATGTTCAATCATTGATTATGAATTAGTTTAGATCAATGGTTTCAATCAATTCAGCATATGATGGATTTTGGCTAGTTTGGGTTTCATTTGGGTTAAATGTTGACTTGGTCAAAGGTTATGATTGACTTGGTTTGACCCAATTTAAGTGATTGATCATTATAAGATGATTGTTGATCATAATGTGAAGCTTGATGGGCTTAGTTCAATCCCATTTGGGTTGGATTAGAACTTAGCTCGAAAAAGTCTTTTAGGTCACTTTAGGTCAAGTGAGCCTAAATGGGTCAATTGGCATGATCAAAGCTTGATTTAAGTTTGGTTGAGCTCACATATGGACTTATGATGAAAATATAAATCCAAATGCAAGTGGTTTGGAGTCAAATGAGTTTTGGTTTATTTGACAATTTCAAGTCAAAAGGATGAACATGGGTTTGACTTGGGTTAGTTTGATTTTGGCTTTGTGATTGTAGTTTATGTTTATATTTGGGCATGTGATTGAAGGAGTGATTGTTAAAATTCAAGAGTTTGGATTGATTTGAGAATGATTTGGCTAAGTCCAAGAGATTGGCTTAAAGGATATAAATTGGGTTTGGATTTGAGTTTTGAATTTATATTGATTTGATTTTGGTCATTTGAATTTATATTTCATTTATATTTGTGAATATATATGAGAATATAAATGACTCTTGAGAGAATTATGTGAATTAGGAGTGATTTGATTGTGAATTGGCTAAGGTAGGTCAAAAAGTTTGAAAAAGGGGTTTTTGATTTGGTTTGATTTATATTCATTTGATTTGGATGATTTGGATACCAATTTCATTTATAGTTGTGACAACAAATGATGGATAAGGATTTATAAAGAAATCACTTGGCTTTGGGTTGATTTGAAGGGTTTGGCTAAGCTTATGTACATGATTCATAAGGCTTGGGAAGGTTTTGGATTTGGAGTTGATTTTGGATTTGAATCATTTAAGATTGGAATTGAATTTGGAGTTGATTTTGGATTTGGATCATTTGAGATTGGAATTTATTTGAGATTTGAGAAAATCAATTGAATTGGAATTGATTTGAGATTTAAGAAAATTAATTGAGTTGGAATTGATTTGAGATTTGATTTGGATTGGTTTGAAGGAGTTTACATGGGGTTGGATTTGAGCTATAAGGTAAGTAGTTATCTTAAATTCCTAATGCATAGCCTAATCTTATGATAAGCCCTTCTAAGTCTCTTTGGTTAGGTTAAGTGTTCACCTAATCACTAGAAGTGTCTCAAGACTAAGGAACTCTTAGTGTCTAGAGGAGTCATATGTCTAAGATGAAGAAGTTGAGAGAGCACTCCAAAAGTGAGGTCAACATGCTTTTATGTGAGGTTATGAATAGTTTTAAAATTTTAATTTTGAGTTGTTAATTAGATAAAAATTTATTTTCATCTTAGGAGCCTAAACGGATCCAGGCCACACAACAATCATCAATCATAAAGAAACTATGAAAATTCATACTATTTCTAATGCACAAGCTAAACAAAATATCACATAATTTTATTAAGTTATCACAAAAGAATAAGAGGTCGGTGCAATCGGGTACTGCCTCACAGCCCAAAGAAATATGGGTAGTCGAGCTCTACCCTTATACATCCCAGTATAATGAAAGAATAAATTACAATTATGAAATGATAAGTGTTATGGGGGGTCTTCATTCTTTATCCTCCATTCTTCACTCTTTGTCCTTCATTCCTTCATCTTGATTTGCTTCATTTCCTTCTTTCTTTTGGCTTTGTTTTGCTCCATTTCTCTCTTTCTTTTGGCCTGATTAGGATGTAGCTTGCTCCAAGGATATCACATGGTATATAAGACATGGTCTTATAACTAATGTTCACTTTAATCCCCATAACACTTATCCCAATCCTAATGCAAAATTACATTAAGGGAAAAGAAAGTAAATTTAGCTACACCTGTAAAACAAATATTAGCTAAAACACGCCATAGAACCTAAGAAGTTATATGAATAGTTTAGACTTAGCACTCCACACATGGGTAACCAAGCCCACCTGTCCTAACTTGGGTTATGCTTATGGGTATAAGCAACATGCATAACAAAGATTATTTATATTTTTATTACAATGCCCCTTAAGCACAATCCCCTACAGAAAGCATGATTAGGCTAATATCGGCCTAACATCCAGACTACACACATACACCCTAACATCCAGTCTAAAATAATACATCACAAAATCAAACATTCATCAAACTCTGCACCTCCCTAACATAAAGCTAGAAATTGTGACTTAATCTAATGTGCATGTGTTAAGGTTTGTGTGATATGTCCTAACTAGGCTTTAGAGTTATGATTTGTTAAATGTGAGAGATTTAATTTATAAAAGGTTGATTTCTCTTTAAGTGGTTTAATTGATTTGAAGATTTTATTTAAAGTTTTTTTTTGTATTTCATATGATCTACACTTAGCACCTAAGTGTTATAAAGAGAAGAAAGAGAGGGGATCTCTCTTTCATCCCTACCTTAAGTCATTTTTAAGGTAAATTAATTAATGGATTTCCTTTAATGAATGATTTATTATGTGTTTTAATTAACCCTAAGTTTAGATTCACTCTAAATAACCCTATTCAATAAGAAAGACATATCAAGATTAATTGAAATGGATTACTATCACATAATACACATTCATTTATTTCTTCCCACCATGTATATCATGTATATGAATAATCCTAAGCATACCTATACATGCAATGTAAATCTTAGCACACATTAATGATGAATGCAAAGAAAGGTATTTGGAATTTAAGTGTTTCATTTTTTTTGATTGAATTATGAATGCATATTTTTGTTATATAGAAAAGAGAGATTTTTCATCCATTAGCTAAACACACATTCACATGTATAAAAGTTTTAAGTGAGTACGGTGCCATTATTTTCGCACTAGTAGAAGACTTTACTTAGTACTTAAAGTCTCACTGGATGTCCAGACTAATATATCACTTTTTTAGATACATGTAGATGTATGAATGACTATAAGGATAGAAGATCCATGCAAAGGTGATATTTGATTTATTTGATTTATGATTCTTTATTCATTGGCCACATCATAGATGAATATGTATGAGAGTTTTAGTGAGTATGTCACCATTATTTTCTACACTAGGGGCATAAAGTACAAGACCTACTTAGGGCTACTTAAAGCCTCACAGCCCCAGGATGTCCAAACTAATATACCACTTTTCTTAAATGCATATGAATGTACAAAAAGAACCAAAGGGATAAGGAATCATGCAAGAAATTATGTTTTATTTGGTTGTATGATTTATATGTATAATATGAAATTCTTCTTAAGCCTTAACATGGAGATGCATAGGAATAGATTTAAGAAAGTGTTATGTTCTTTTCAAATGAACTATACACTTGCAAATCCTATGTGAGTCCATGTTAGAGTGGGAAAAGAGAACCTCATATTACACACCTTATACTACCATCACATGCAAGCTTATAAATATGTAGATGCATAGAAATATATTTAAGAAAATGTTATGTTCTTTTCAAATGAACTATACACTTACAAATCCTATGTGAGTCCATGTTAGAGTGGGGAAAGAGAACCTCGTATTACACACCTCATACTACCATCACATGCAAGCTTATGGATATCTATGATTAACATCACTCCATTTTTAATAATTGATTTATAGGTTTTAAAAATAGTATTTTTTTTATTTAATAGTGATAGTACCAACTCACATTTGATTTAAGTCAACACATGCAATTTGACATAAAAGAAAATATTTCATTTAATTAATTTAAAAAAAATGAATGCATGATTTCATATGGCAAGCAATATTTAGCATGATTAAAAAGAAATAAAGGAATGTAAGCATGTGATTTCATTCATCCCAACTAATTTCTAAGGACAATCAAATTAAATAAAGCTATTTAAAATGAATCAAAATTCTTTAAAGATATTTTCAAATTTGAGTTTGATTTGATTTAAGAAATGTGAAAAAGGTTTGATAACTCTAACCCAATTCCCCGTGTGTGAATTAATTTAGTTTAATGAAGATTATTTAAGTTGATTCTATATTTTAGTTAGGTTAAGGTATGAATTAAGTAAATTAATTATCCCTTACCTATATCACCTTAAGTTAATTAACTAGTTAATAATAAGCCAATATAATATGCAATCACATGAAAAGTAAATTTGCAATGCTCCTAAAAAATGAAAGGAGACTAATGCAATTGGCTTATGACTAATAGTTAATTAAACTTAAGGGATCTCACTTAATTATTTTTATGATTTTCTCACACATGTGAGCTAACCATAATTTCATTATCTCTCACCTTGGGTTATTGAACACTCAAGGAGCTACCCAAAATCAATTAAGGGTGTGGATGGATTGATTTTTAGTTTTAATTTCATTAAGCCTTTAATTAAATAATTAAACATTTTAGTTATATTTTAATTTAAATGATAAAATTAACTTAAGGAAGAAGATCAAGGGCAAAGCCCCAATCCTAATCCCAAAATCATTTAAGCATTCAATTAGGTTTTGATTTCTCATTTTGAAGATTAGTTACTTAATTAATTAATTAAGCATTTTATTAGCCATTACTTAATTTGATTTTTAAAAGTAAAGATGATTTAGGAAATAGATTAGGAAAAGTGTCCCCAACCACATTCCTTAAGTAATCTTTTTGTTCAATAGAGGTGACCATGCTTAAATGATTAATTAATTTACTGTCCATTCATTAATTATAATTAATTAAATTAAGAGAGTGATTAGGGCTTAATCAAATGATTCCTCTAATTAAACAATCAATAAAATCTTAGAAAAATAGGGGAGGAAGAGGTCATCCCCCTAAACATCCACAAAAAATTTGGGATTAATTGAGCACTTAATTAAGGTGTAATTAAGCTAATTAAATTTTTAGTAAAACCGTAATTAATCCAAAGCCATTATTCAAAATCAATTAATTATCATTTTCCAAGATTCCTCTTTGAAAATCAATTAAGTTTATATTTTTTTGTAATTTTTCTATAATTAGTTATGATTTTAAGAAGTTTCAAGATTAAAATAAAATTAATTATCCCTAATTAAACCCTTAATCCCGTCAGGCCACGTGGCTGCTAACACGGCGCGCTTTCCACGTGGCACGATAGGATTAGTTATTTAGGTAGTCACATCTGCGCTCTGACTCAGCGGCGGAGGACGCGCTTTCTTCGTGGGTCGTCCGATCTAAGATCGAACAACCACAGTTTAATCCATGGGTTAAGGGAGAAATCAAAGGCTCTTCCATGGGATTTGATTAGAGCCGTTCATCACGATCACACGAGATGGATGGCTCGTGATATATCCCATTCTCGAGCGACAGAATACGAGTACCGTACGTCTTCCCCCGTTTGATCCGAGCTCACCCGAGCTTAGATTAGGATCAAATGGATCCTACACCATCTAAAGGGGCATACAATCACATCCAACGGCTAAAAGCCCTCGACATGGAGATTCCTTTCACAAAAGACCAACACACAGAGGCCTAAAGCTATAGTTTTGGGAAATTACCTCATCGGACCTAATGTTTGGTTGTGTAATGCCAGAGGTAGCTTCGCTTGGTTGAGCTGAGGCCTTGTTGAAGGAGTTCGACCTCAATTTGGCTTAGGGTGCTCGGTTGACCAATCCACGCATGTGCACCCCTCAACTTTGATCGAGCTCACAACTCTCGTGCTTTGGAAGGCTTGGAAATGGTTTGGTTGGCTTCGATTGGGTATGAAGATGGTATAAGTACAATGAATTTGGATTTGGTTTAGTGGAGAGGGAGTATTGCTTGAGGGAAGGGTGTCATGTTTTAGCTTGCTCACGGAATGGTGATGGTCGAACGGAGATGGCTAGGGATCCTTGGATTTGCTCAGAGGGAGTTCGGAATGTGCTTAAAGACTCACACGAGCTGATTGTGTGTAAAATTGGCTTCGAATTGAGGGGGTATACCCCTCAATTTTCCATCATTAACGAATGGGAGTGTGTGCACGCTTTGCCCTGGCTCACCACCTTCCAGCCACCGGAGTTGTCTCCATCAAAGTCAGGCCGCATGCCAGGGATGGGGTGAGTCATGGGAGGAGCCTCAAGGGCTGGTGTGCAAAGCTTCTTCTTCCTTTGTCCATGGGGTGCTCAGTTTGGCTTGGAAATGATTCAACTCACCTCTCAAATGTTCTTAGCCAATCTAGAGTGGGTTAGGTGCATTAGGTGGGTCAGGGGAAGGTTCCATGTAGTGTAAAGGAGCTACTATGGGGATGGGCAAGTTGACTTTCGTCTTGATCCATTGGGTTTAAGGTTCAAATCCTATGGTTTGATGGCTAATTCCCTTGGTGGGGTCCACTTAGCTTTTAGGATGATTTGGGAGTGAAGTAGGGCATGCTTGGGTTGGGTTTGACCCTAGGGTCCCATAAGTTGGTTTGGAGGGATTTAGCTTTATTTTGTCAAAATAGGTTCATTTGAGTTAGGTTGAGTTAGGATGACCAATTGGTCAAATTAGGTCAAACCAAGGCTTGGGTTAGGTTCATATGATTATTTGGGATATTTTGGTTTAATTAATTTGGATTGGTTTGGCTTAGGTTTGAATTTGACTCATTTGGATTCAAAAGGGTCAAATTGATCAAGTTGGCCAATTTGACCAAATTAAGTTGGGTTAGGTGTTTAGTTTAGTTCAATTGGTTAATTAAAAATTATTGTTAGCTTTGGTTTGGTTTAATTTTTAATTAATTTGAATTTTTGTTAATTTGGGCTAGGTTGGGTCAAGTTGACCAATTGGTCAATTTGGGCTCAATCATGGCTTTGGTCAAGTTCAACAAGTGATTTGGAATAAACTTGAGCCATTAGTTGCAATCAATTTATATTAAATCATGATTTGACCCATTTTGGCTTTTCTAGGCCAATTTGAATCAACTTAGGTCAAGTGCTCAATTAAGCTTGGTTTGGCTCAATTGATGACTTGGTCATGTTCAATCATTGATTATGAATGGGTTTGGGTCAATGGTTTCAATCAATTTGGCATATGGTGGATTTTGGCTAGTTTGGGTTTCATTTGGGCTAAGTGTTGACTTGGTCAAAGGCTAAGTTTGACTTGGTTTGACCCAATTCAAGGTGGTTGATCATCCCATGATGATTGTTCATCATGATTGAGGTTTAGATGGGCTTAGTTAAATCTAATTTGGGTTGGATTAGAACTTGGCTCAAAAAGGTCCTTTAGGTCACTTTGGGTCAAGTGAGCCTAAATGGGTCAATTGGTTTTATCAAGGCTTGATTCAAGTTTGGTTGAACTCACATATGAGTTTAGGATTGAAATATAAATCCAATTGCAATTGGTTTGGAGCCAAATGGGTTTTGGTTCATATGACAATTTCAAGTCGTAAGGGTTGGGCTTGATTTGGGTTAACTTATTTTTGATTTAATAATTGTGGTTTATGTTTATATTTGGATCCATGATTGAATGAATTATTGAATCATGAAGAAATTCATGAGTTTTGAATTGATTTGGGTTTCATTTAGCCAAGTTTAAAAGTTTGGCTAAAAGAGATAAAATTGAGAATTTGATTTAATTTGAGTTTGGTTTTGGTCATTTGAATTTACATTTCAGTTCTATTTGTGAATATAAATGAAGATATAAATGGGTTATGATAAAATCACTTGAGTTTGGAATGATTTGAAAGCAAATTTGACCAAATTAATGGATATAGGTCAAAAGAGGTTAACTTGAATTTTGATTTGGTTTGATTTATTTTTGGTTATTGGAGGGTGGGTTTTATTTATATTTGTGAATATAAATGAAGGAATGATTGATTTATAAAGAAATCAACCAAGTTTGAGTTGGTTTGAAGGAGTTTTGACTAAGCATATGAAGGTGGTTCATATGGCTTAGGAAAGGGTTTTGGAATTTGGAGTTAATCATGAGTTTCAAACACTTGGAGTTTAGAATTGATTTTTTGACTTGGAATTTGATTTGAGGTTGAATTTGATAAATGAGGAAATCAATTGGATTAGGGCTGATTTGGATTTGGTTATGGCTAAATCCATTAGATAAAATCAAATGGCTTATGAAGGAATTTAGAGTTTGAATTTAGTGATAGGTTTCAATCATTGGATAATTGGATTTGATTTTGGAATTTGAATTTGGATTTCAGATTGAATTTGAGGTTTGGCTTGAAAGAAGGAAGCAAGGATTGGTTTTGGGCTATAGGGTAGGTAAGTCTCTCCTAAATCCCTAAGGCACAACCTATCCCTATGGCTAACTCTTCTAAGTCTCTAGGGTTAGGTTAAGTGTTCACCTAATCATTAGAAGTGTCTTAAGACTAAGGAACTCTTAGTGTCTATGAGAGTCCTAAACTTATGATGAGAAAGTTGAGAGCTCACTCCAAAAATGAGATCAACAACAAGTTTGAATGGTAATGGGTATATAGTCTAGATATCTCGAGAATATGAGGCTTTAGCTAGTAACTCTAAGGAGGACATTTGATTACCTCCCTTCCCTGATTAATAAAGGCACGTACTCATTTGATTTCATTCTTATGTATTTGGATATTAGAATTTGGATAGAGCTTTAATTTGAATACATAAATAATTTGAGTAAAGAAAATACAACATTTGCATGATTTTCATCCTCTTAATTGTGCATACATTCATGTGTATCTAACCAAGCAAGTATATAATTTGGATTTCTCAGGAATACGAGGCTTTAACTAGTCCCAAGAAGGTCTTTTGATTACCTCACTTCCCTGGTTAACAATGAACACGTACTTTTTTATGTCTTTATACATGTGTATGTATGTGTGATTAAAGAATGAAAATTCTCTTTTCTATTAAAAATACATGAATTCATGATTGGCTAAGTCATTGAATTAATTAGTCATGCGATTTAAAGTTTTCTTTCTTATGTTCATGTATACAAAGTTACATATGTTTGAATGCAAGTGGGTATATAGTTTGGACATCCCGGGAATACGAGGCTTTAGCTAGCCCCAAGGAGGTCATTTGATTACCTCACTTCCCTAGTTAACAATGGCATGTACCTATTTAATTTCATTCCTATGTATTTTTGTATAAGAATTTGGATAGAGCTTTAAATTCACTTTTATTAAACAATTTAATCAAATAAAATATAAACTTCAAACATACATATACATTCATCATTTAAGTGTATTAAAACATGTTGCATATATAGATACACTTAGGATTGAATCATATGCATGTTATATGTGATGTAGAGGAAGAATTTGATATATGTCATGTGGTAGTAATTCAATTAGATCAATCTTAAGAAGCCTTTTATATTGAATAGGATTGTTTAAAGTGAACCTAAACTTAAGATTAATTAAAAATGTATAATAAGTCATTCACTAAAGAGAACTAAATCATATTAATATGCTTTAGAAAATGGCTTAAGGTAAGGTTGAAAGAGGAAAATCCTCTTTCTTCTCTTTATAACACTTATATGCTAAGTGTAGATCATATGAAATAAAATAAAATGTAAATTAAAAGTCTCAAATCAACTAAACAACCTAAAGTGAACCAACCATCAGGTTAACTTGAATTTTTCTGTACTCAGAAAAATATAACTCTAATGTCTAGTAAGACATACCACATAAAGCTTTAACATACACAGTAGAATTAAGTCACCACTTCTAGCTCTATGTTAGGGTGGTGTATGATGTGATGTATGTTTTGTTTTGTGATGTATTATTTTAAATTGGATGTTAGGGTATATGCTTCGTAGACTGGATGTTAGGTCGCTCTTAGCCTAATCATATTCTGTAGGAGATTGTGCTTAAGGGGATGCTTAAACATAAATATAAAATACTCTCTTTACAGGCTGCTTAAGCATAATCCAAGTTAAGATAGTTGGGCTTAGTTGCCCATGTGCAGGGTGCTAAGTCCAAATTATATACATATATATTTGGGATTGTATGTGTGTTTAGATAACCTCTATTTTACAGGTGTAGTTAAATTTATTTTCATACATAAATGTAATTTTTGCAATTGGAATTAGGATTAGTGCTATGGGGGATTAGGATGAGTAGTGCCCAGAAGGCTTTGTCATAGGGTTCCATATGATGCCTTTGAAGCAAACACCATTTAAATCAAAGAAGCAACTAAATCATAAATGGAGATATGAAGAATGAAGACCCCATAGCATGTATTCATTTCTAATTGTAATTATTCTTTTATATTCTAGGTTATATAAGGGTAGAGCTCGGCTACCCATTTTTTCTCTTTTCGGGTTATACGGCGGTACCCGATCGCACCGACCTATTATTATTTTATGATGGTTTATTAAATTGATTGATGTTATGTTTAAACTTCCCATTAGGATGGCATGCCCTTTATAGTTTCTTCATCTTTGATGCCTTAATGTGTGGCCTGGATGTGTTACACTCTTAGGATAAAATTTTTTTGCTACCCAACTAATCACTTATAACTAAATTTTAAATAACTCATAGCCCCACCATAAAGGTTATGCAATAATCAAGATAATTAAAAGATTTAGCAACCCATTAACTGTATGGTTGTATGTCTTACATCATGCATATCATCTTGAATCACTATTGCAAAATGAGGGCCTCCGTTCTTACACGCATAAGGACCACTTGACCCATGAGAGTAACCCCTAATGACGGAGCTTCACCCTCTCTCTTTTGATTTGGTCAGTAACTTATTTCATCATGCATTTAGGCATATACAGATCCCAAAGCCTTTGTCTAAAATGATGTGTAAAAAAAAATTTGAAGAGATTTTGCATTTGTAGATTAAGTCATATGCTCATACCACTCATTCTCTAGTCTCTTAGGGAGTGAGTTTAGGAATTTAGTCTCTTTCAAATTAAATAACTATCCTAGCTATCTTGCAATTCATAAGGCCAAACTATGTGATTTTAAAATCGTAGGAGGAGTTAGCTGGCGGCCACTCGGGGCGATTATAAGTCTAGAAGTCAGACAATTTATTCTCTCTTGTGGAGGTAAACCCTTACGTCCACCTATCACTTTGATTTAGGCCATGTTTTAGCTCGTACTAAAGCTCCCTAGATTTAAGATCCGAGGTAACTATTTCCTTCAGGATATAAGCATAAATCCTCACCTCGTAGGCATTTCCATGATCTCATGTTGATGAATTATATGCCCTAGCAATCTAATAAAATTTTAACTCGAACAAAATAAATTTCTTCACTTTCAAATATATAAAGCCTAATTATAGGATAGATTGGAATGCTCACTAGGCTTTCTAGTATTATGAGCATTTCCTACTTCCTTTCTTTGGATTCAAAAAATAAGTCTTCTCCTCAAACTTTCACAGTTGATTTTCCAAACATGAATAATCATTTGATAGTCTAGCCTTGAAATCTTTGGAGATGATAAATGTCTACTTTAATTGAGAGTATTCTTAGGGAATGTCATTCCTTAGGATATAATTAACTATGGAGGCTTGCCTCTATAGGGAACTCAAGAACCCGATTTAATATAAACTCTGCTTTATTCATCCATGTAAAGTAAGAAAAAAATCTTTGGTATATTCGAAGACCCATCATGCCTTAGGAGTCCTTATTAGGTGATTATGTTCATTGAAGGGTGGTGTCTCAATATTTTGAGATAGTACATCAAACCTCAATGTTGTACCCGATCACTTCAATAAGTACCCCCTACGATCTGCATGGTGTCTCTCCAACATCTGAAAATAAACACCACAGTGGCTTAAAGTCCTTTGACAATTCTCCTCTAATGAAGTAATGCCAAAGAAATATCAAAATGCTAGATTAAAGATAATTTCAAGAGGAATGGAACCACGTTGAATCAATTGTTGTAAGGAATTGATTAGACTTCAATGATTCCATATATTTGTTGGTAAAGATAGCTCTAACCTTCAACTCTTATATATTTAAAAGAAGCTTATTGGCAACCTCATAAAATACTTGGAAATGCCAATCTCTGTGCACCTCAAGTCCACCCTCCAAATGAGTCACAAGATTTCTCCCATTTGTAATAAAAGTTATGACCATATCTAGTTGATACAAGAAACTAACATTATCCATGCAAGCTTGGGCTTAATTAAAGTCAAAAGAAGTCCTTAGAGAATGGACTTCAATCATTAGAACCTTTGATATCTTAGTCAAAAGAGAGACCTTATTTCCTTTTCACTAGACAATATGAATAGAACCATGTTTCTTATGGTTCTACTTCATAAAAGTTTTTGGATCCCTTATAGAGCATTACAAATTGATTTATTGATAATGCAACATAACTTGTCACCCTAATGAGACTCAAAATAAAGACCATTCATCACCATATAAATTAACTTCACCTTAGGGCCAACTTCTCATTGAGTTTTTCTAAGAATCATGCAATAATAAATATTATCACAATTTAATCATATTCAATAAGGAGGTGTTGCCTTGGTCACTTTTAGTAGACATGACAGTCTGCTTTTTCTTGGCATCAGCCTCTTCAACCTCAATAATAAGGTAGGTGATAGTAGTAGGGTTAGCCAAAGTTGTGAACAAAAGCATCAACTTCCTTGCCTCACTAGTCTTTATTTTTAATATCTTTCGAGGCAACTTGAGATTTCAAGATATCCTTTATATATTCAATCTTTTACTGGAGATTGATTTTTCTTTTATTTATTGTGAAAAAATGATAGAACATTTGAGTTAATTTGTGATATCAAAATTTAAAGAATGACCCATATTAAATATTGAAACAAGTGAATACATAGGCCACAACTGAAAAAAAAAGAATAAATAAGAAAATCTTAGTCATAGTTTACTTAAGATCATATTTATAGATTTTTTGTGATACTATTCTATACTAAAGGCTCATAGTCAATGGTATGTAATAGCTTAATAAATAAATATTTATTCTTTTATTCTTTTGCAAATATTTTCAATGAGGTGGGAGAATCAATAAATTAAAATTTGCCCATATAAAAAATTTGATTTGGCTAACAACTACTTGACCGAATCAACTTGATCAATTCTAACGATGTCACTAATTACATATTGAATTCTTAGTTGAGTTTGAGTATATCAAAATACTTCAGTCATCATATCTAGCATAAGAGTCTACTTAATATGATCAAATAGAGTTACCAAGGTTACTTTTCTTGACTAATCACACCAATAATCAATTATAAGACTGATTATATAAGAGATTCAAAAAGATTAAATAGCTATTCACTAGACATTGATATGATATAATAAGGTAAAAAATTCACAAGGACCCATTCCTTATTTAGAAACCTCTTATGTATATTATAGCAATCAAGTTTACTACAATCTGGCATATCATAATTTTATGACAACAACTTATTAAACAATTCCATGTAGGTTACTTATAAATTTTTTTGTTGGTATCATGCTCAATTATATTCATGAATAGAGATCTAGGAGAAGAGCCTTTGATACAAAATTATTATTCAAATCTTATACTTTATGATAATATAATGAGCTCTTATAAGTTTTTCTCTTTATTCATCTTTATATTTCTTCTTTCCTCTTATCACATTGCTATTATTGTGAGTAAAATTTTAGTATCAACTATAAATAATTTGGATCTAACATATTGAAGGGAAATGACCAAATGCTTAAATCCTCCAACATAAAACTTGAAGCAAATTGAGTTGATTGACTTCATTTTATACCTACTTTTTGGCTTTTAATGTTTTATATAAAATTTGCATCATATAAAAATTATTTTTAAAAATTTATTATTTCACATTTGCACTTTTTTTACATAACTTCACTAATATATGGACCGTGCAAATTGTTTTTTTATAAAAATATAATTATTTTATTCAAATAATAAAAAATAGTATACTAAGAATTTATAAAATTATAAACTGAATTATGTAGAAGCTTTTTAAATTAGTTTTTATAAAAAAACACCATAATATAATAGAAAAAATGGAGCACAGCTATACATCAAAAATGTCTGTGCGCGGTTAGTTTTAACCTTCAGTTTATGGAACACAGATAGCGCAATTAGTTGATTTATTACCTGGAATTTATCCGCTTATCCCAAATTTCCAGTGGATCCAGTCGTCTTATGATGACGCATAAAAGTTGACAAGGGTCACGTTCGCTTCACACGGTTTTTCTCTCTCTCATGAGTCATGAGGTCTTTCACCCCGAAACCTCCTGCCACCCGCTTGCAGTGTTTCTGGTTTCTAGGGTTTCAGAATGGGGCTGACAAAGAGGGAGGGAGAAAGCATGCTTGATCTCTGAGCTGGTAAGGTACTCTTTCGTCCATCTTATTGGGTGATCCTCCTCGACATTCTAGGGCTTAGGAGTGTTAATCAAGATATCCACTTTTTTCGGTGCTTGAGCTTCATAGCACTCTAATCGGAGCACCTCGACGTTAATTTGGGCATTCCTGGCTCTTTACCCGGATTTCTTTTGTCTACCTCGAGGAGCGAAATTCGGAGGTCTTCATTAGATTTGGGTGCCGGTGCTTCATTATATGAGGTGAGAAAGGAGGATCAGAAGAGGGGAGGGTCATGGAGGGGGAGGAGAGGCATTGGACTGTACTGGCGTGCAGCCTCTGTGGTGGCCTTTTTTCTTTATTCAGTGCCCTGAGCTTTTCTATTCTTGTGGCCGTGAATTGGCGGCCTTGGAGAATTTACAGGTTAGCCTTCATCTTCTATCTCGATTAAGTTAGATCACTTTTTTCTTTACATAAATTATTTTAAAATTTTCAAAGCCTCTAGGTTCAATATACGGATTACCTTTATTGATATTTACCTATTTAATGGATTATTCTATCATTTAATTATTTTTGTTAGAAATTAAGCAGTTAAACAATTTTCTTTAGGTCCTTACTATTTAAAGATTAAATTAAGTATATCTTAAGAAACTATCACCAAAAATATTATGTTAATTAGATTTACTTTTTTTATTTAATTACATTAATTTGTTATTTTAATTTTCTTTGATTAATCCAAAATGACTGATTAAAATTTGAGGTTTTAATTTTACTGTATTCTCCTCAGGACGCTGATTCCAGAGAGTTCTTTTTTTTTATTTTTTTTATCTATTTTGAATTTATTATGATTTTTTAAAGCTTTTGCATATTTTTTTTCTATTTATTAATTGGATTTAAAAGCCTATTAAACATATTCAGTTCTTTCCACGTGGCTTAAGATCATTGGGCTAATGAAATGCGGCCCGAATGACATGTAGACCTATAGTATTTACAGCGTTGTGGCATCGGGTTCTCATCATCATTCATGTGTATCGGATTTGAGTTTGGATCTGAAACCCAGCTTCGAAAATAAATCAAACGATCCTGAGATCGTCTTCAACATTCAGCAAAGCATCTCGGTTGTTCAACAAAATGAGGTTGATCTGGGCATTTTACGAGAGGTTTCTCAAATTTTCCACACTGAAGAGTATCCAAAACTGGAATCTAATCTATCCAACTGCTAGATTATTCTAAGTTACTATCGGTTGCTCATCTTGATGGATTTCCCCAAGCAAAACTAAACACTTCGGTATTGATTATGATGCGCGAGATAACCTGAATGCTTGAAACTGGAATTCGTCCTTCCTGGTTTGCCGGCATTGGTCGTTTGATAGGCTGGAACGCGAATTAGGGTTCAAGAATGACCAAGGATGACAACAGAAGTATTGAGGATAATTTTAAGTGAGAAAGATACTGATATGACACTGAAAATTCTACTAGTCGAAGCACGAATCTTGATGTCGAAAGCAATCTGATTCTGAATTAAGACTAACCCAAATCAAGTATAATTGAAAATTTTGTGATATCAATCGGCTCCTAAATATAGGGTGTTTATAATCAAATCGAGCGTCCTGACGAGCCGGATCTAACAAGTCTAAGATCTCATAATTCGATTTCATTTCAAGCATTCAATAAAATACATCGAAATCAGGAATCACCATGAGTCATCCGATGGAGTGGTTTGAATTTTGCATGTATTTATGGAAATGTCTCTCTCATAAATAGCTCATTCTTCATGAAGGCCGAGAAAAAAGAGAGGAGAGCTCTAAAGTTTCAAAAATCCTCCAAGATAATCGTTACCACTGACGCCGACCACCTCGGTTGCTAAACCATCGCCGTTGGCCGCCGCCAGTAGCCGCCATCAGATCCTCATCGATCAATCTCCGTTTGGCCATCACCGCTGACCACTGCCGCCAACCACTGCCGCCCAACCATCGCCACGGTCATCGCCATACCGACGCCGGTCAGCCGCACTATCGCCAGCCATCTTCGCCGGTCATCACCACGACGACCTTCATCGCCAATCACCGACTTCGCCGTTTCACCATCATCTATTACCACGAATAGTTACATACATGAACGCACTATATATTGTTGTCTGATTCTGAGATTCTCATTGTTAGCCCTTCACATATACAATTTTGTAATCCTGTTACTGGGAAACTTTTGTACTCTGAAACAGATACATAGTGGAGGATTTTTATTGGGCTAGGCCCCGTGGTTTTTTCACGTAAAATTTAGAGTTTTCTTATTAATTCCTCTGTGTGTGTCTTTGGATTCGCAACAAAGCTAAGAAATTTTATTCTGCGAATCGATTTTCAAGACGCAGCTTGACGCCGTCTCTCTTAAAATATTTCCTTTACATCTTCACAATAGTTGACAATCTGACTTTATGTTCAGAATAGCACCACATATATAGTGAAGAAAATCTTACTCTCGAGGAACACATAAGAAGAATGAAGATTCATCAAACTTCGATCCTTCAGCTTTTATTGGAGACTGGTGGGAAACTCTTAATCTCAAAAGATTATTCAAATCAATATCTTGGATATCTAATTGATTATCAGTTCGAGAAGCAAGTCAGTAATACTAATGAGAAAGTCAAAGGTCAAGGAGTAACTTTGGCTACAAGCTCAAACAAATATTTTAATTTGACCCATTCTACACAGGTTAACGTCATCGAAATGGCGACTCGAAAACAACCTCTGATCAAAACTCCTACTCCCAAAAGTTAAAGTCATCGAGCGACAAACAACCCTGGATAAGTAAAAAATTCTCACGGATTCAATTCGACCTCTTCTATAGCGCCATCATCGAGTAACACTCAACAAATAACCTCGAATGGTCAAAATTCTGGATTTAATTGACCTCTTCCATAGTTAACGCCATCGATAATACTCGACAAACAACCTGACAGTCAAAAATCCTCACCGATTCTAATTCGACATCTTCCATACAGTTAACGCCATCGTAACACTCGACAAACAATCTGGATAAGTCAAAATCTTCACGGATTCAATTGACCTCTTCCATACGAACGCCATCGAAGTAACACTCGACAAACAACCCTGATGGTCAAAAATTCTGATTCAATTCGACATCTTCCATACATAACGCCATCGGTAACACTCGACAAACAATCTAGATCAAAAATTCTCGCCGGATTCAAATTCTTTCCATGCGTCGCCATCGTAACACTCTGACAAACAACTTCGGATATGTCAAAAATTCTCAGCGGATTCAATTCGACCTCTTCCATACAGGTTAACGTCATCGAGTAACATTCTAACAAACAACCACGGATGGGTCAAAAATTCTCAACGGATTCAATTCGACCTCTTCCATACAAGTTAACGTCATTGAGTAACACTCTCACAAACAAACTCGGATAGGTCAAAATTCACGGATTTAATTCCTCTTCCATACAAACGCCATCGAGTAACACTCTAACAAATAATCTCTGGATAGTCAAAAATTATCACGACTAATTCTTTCTATCTGTTAACGCCATCAAATAACACTCGACAAAACAACCCGGATGGGTGAAAAATACTCACCGATTCGATTCTTCTTCTATAGGTTAAAGTATGCCAGTAACACTGATAAACAACCCTGAGTCAAAATCCTGGATTTAATTCAACCTCTTCCATACAGAGATTAACGCATCAAGAATTGACAAACAACCTGATCAAAATCCTCAGCAGATTCGATTCGACCTATTCCATACAGGTTAACATCATCAAGTACCACTTTGACAAACAACCTTGGATGAGCCAAAAATCCTCAGCTGATTTGATTTGACCTCTTTCATATATTTTAACGTCATCAAGTAACACTTTGACAAATAACCTTGGATGGGTCAAAAATTCTCAGCGGATTTGATTCAACCTTTCCATGTTAATGTAATCAAGACTTTGACAAACAACTTCGGATGGGTCAAAATCTCGGATTTGATTCAACTCTTCCATACGGGCACGTCATCGTAATACTTGACAAACAATCTTGAATGGGTCAAAAATCCTCAGCAGATTCGATTCAACCTCTTCCATACAGGTTAATGTCATCAAGTAACACTTTGACAAACAACCTCGGATGAGTCAAAAATTCTCAGCGGATTCAATTCGACCTCTTTCATTCAAGTTAACATCATCGAGTAACACTCTGACAAACAACCTTAGATTGGTAAAAAATCCTTAGCGGATTCAATTCAACTTCTTCTATACAAGTTAACGTCATCGAGTAACACTCTGACAAATAACCTCGGATGAGTTAAAAATTTTCAGCGGATTCAATTCGACCTCTTCCATACATGTTAACGCCAGCAACACTTGACAAACAACCTCCTCGGATGGGTCAAAAAATCCTCGGATTCTAATTCGACATCTTCATGCGCATATCATCAAGTAACACTTTGACAAGCAACCTCGGATGGGTAAAAAAATCCTCGCGATTCGGATGAATTTCTAAGAAGTTTAATGTCATCATAACACTGAAAACAACTCAGATGGGTAAAAAAATCCTCACGCCCCTTTCATACAAGTTATCGCCATCGTAACATCATGGAATGATACTCGAGATTATCCGACTTTTGAGTTGTTCGAAGGATGGATCCTAATTGACGTTTCCCCGCCATCTTGGCAGTTGTCAACTGTTAAACTATCCATTGGAGTTTCAAGAAATTCAATTTCCTACAAGAAGAAGTAAACTAGGCTTGATCGCCCCGAACCCGGTCGCCGACGAACAATTTTCTTCGAGGGAAAATAGGCCTCACCGATAAACCACGGGCTGATCGCTCGAACCGGCCGGTTCGACGAGGATTGATGCCTCTTCGAGGAAAATCGGAGTCTGACATGAACTGCCCAACGCCTCCGAACCGGCCGGTTCGACGAGAGACGCCTCTTCGAGGGAAAATGAGCCTCGCCTATGAACTACGCCTTGATCGCCTTCAAACCCGATCGGTCCAATGAGGAGACGCCTCTTCGAGGGAAAACCGAGCTCGCCAGATGAAGTTAGCTGATCAAAGCGAATGACCTTCTCTTAAGAAGAAGGTCAGAACTTCACTGACAAAAATAATAATAATAATAATTACTCTAGCGTTTGAACTTCTGCTAGATAATTTCTCATCCAACGCAGAAGACCACTATAACATATGAGAGTTGTGTCTCCTTACTTGACCATAGGGGAGTTTTTATATATCCACTATAGGGGGAAAGAGAGAATAAATAAAAAAATTCCCTCTTCTCATTATGACATTTAATTTAAAAAAAAATTCTCTCCACATTATGACATTTAATTAGAAAAAAAAACCTCTCCTCATTATGACATTTAATTTAAAAAAAAACCCTCTCCTTATTATGATATTTAATTAGAAAAAAAACATCTCCTCGTTATGACATTTAATTAAAAAAAATCATCTCCTCATTATGACATTTATTTAAAAAAAACTCTCCTCATTATGATATTTATTTAAAAAAATTCCATCTCTTTCAAGACTAAATGCCGATATATATATATTGATAAATAAACATTGATAATTAATTAGTTAATAAATAAATTAATACATATAACAAATGTAATTACAAATCGTAATAATAAGTAAAGTTGTTTTATTAAAAAAAATTAATATATTTTTAGATGAAATAAGTAATGTCATCCAAAAATAGGGGGCAACTTATATGGCACTGAAAATTTCACTAATCGAAGCACGAATCTTAATGTTGAAATCAATCTCATTCTGAGTCAAGACTAACCCATATCAAGTGCTTAAAATATAATTGAAAATTTTGCAATATAAGTCGGCTCATAAATATGGAGTGTTTATAGTAAAATCGAGTGTCTTGACGGGCATTTAAGATTTCCAAATTTCGACTTCATTTGAGCATTCAAATACTTAAAATACATCGATGATCGAATGAATCATTTCGAGGTCTCAGAGTGGTTTGATTTCGTAAATTTATAGAAATGTCACTAATCTATAAATAACTCATCATTCTTTACGTGGGGGAAACAAAAGAGAGAATTCTAAGGCGAAGATTCTTCAAGCATGATCTGCAACCACTCGCCGAACCGCGCCGCCGCCATACCGCCGTTATCGCCGTCGGCCACCACCACCGGCCCCGCTCCGCCGACCACCGTCGCCGACCACCGTTGCCGGCCACCGCTGCCAACTCGCCAGCCGCCGCGACCATCGCCGCCGCGTTAATCACTACCATCGATCATCGTCATCAACCACCATCGTCATTCTCACTGTGCCGATCACATCAGGCTACCGCTATCACCCCGCTCATCGCCAACCACCATCATCATCATCGTTATTGACCACCGCTGTCACCATTTACCGCCGCCGCGTTTCTCGGCTATCACCATCGGCCGTAACTATCGCTGTCACTATCACTAACCGCTACCATCAATCAGCATATTATTCACTGCCGTGATTGCGTATTTCGACTTGTTTTCATATATCAGAATCCTCGGGAAAACTTTGTGATACATAGTGGAAGACTTTTAATGAAGATTTCGGTTTATTCGGTTTTTCCATGTAAAAATCAGCTTTCATTCTTCAATATTTGTATGTGTACACAAAGAAAAGTATAAACTTTTATTCTACCGCAATTATTTTCTAGCACGCAACAGATACAATACATCTTCTTTGACTTCTTGGGGGTTTTGTTTAATATACCGACTGTAGAGAGCTTTCTTGATTCTCTTTAATGGCCAAGTTGTTAAATCTGGACGGTTATATACTATCTAATAGAATAGTCTCAATTGTTTTAAAGTCTTCTCCCATGCATATGAGGAGCTGTGTATGCTGTTATGAACAAAATCGTTTTCGTTTATTTAATAAATTGTGGTTCATTAGTTGTTGATAGTTAGTCAATTGATTTGTTTGCATTCCGATCTTAGCTAACCTTAGAAAGCTGGGGAAGAGAGTACCTAGGGTTTAGCTTGAAGATAACTAATTCGATTAATTGGATAAGTCTTTGAAAGAATTTTAGTTAAACTTGGCTTCGATTAATTTCATTTTACTATAAGACATTGTATGGATTTAAATGGGTTTAGATTTGAAATAACTATTTGATAACATTTTAAATTTTGCTTGATTTAGTTTTAATAAATTTTGATTAAAAAAAAAACTTTAATGGAATCATATTAGATCAACAATTACTCGAGTTAAATTTAAAACCTTGGTTAGATTAAATTTGATACAAATGTTTCAATAATGTTTCTAAGAGTTCTTTATCTAAGTTTAACTTCAATTGCATGTGATTTGTAATGATTTTTTACTCAGCATGAACATTTGATTTATTTTGGATTCAATTGACTTAAGTATTTTAATTCAAAATTAGAATTGTATTTCAAAGTCTTTAATGATTTTTAAGCAAGTCTGATTTGTTATGATTTGAATTTGATTTAATTGATCTCTAAAACATCTTCAATAGGTCATTGAGATTTTGTGCTGAATTGTAGTCAATTGAATTCAAATTCATTTCAAATATGTAATTTGGTTCTCTCTCTTTTATATCAAATGCTTATGTATATTTGATTAAATTTAGTTTGATTTGATTATGTTAAACCATAAAATATCTTTAATGGATTATTTTGGGTTAATTAGTTTGACCCAAAGGTTTAAATGCTTGAATTCACTTCTAGTATAGTTCTAAATGCCTTCATACTAATTTTGTTCATTAAGAACTAGATTCTTAAATAATAATCAATTATTTTATATATGTGGGGTCCATTAGGTCAACTAGTTTTGGCTTAGTCAACTAGTGGTCAAAAGGCTCCTAAATGTCCTACATAATGATCCTAAGTCATTTTGAATCAATTTTGAAATTAAATTTTGAGTTTGGATTGAATTAGATTTAATTGGGCCGACTAGTTAAAGTGGTTTGACCATAGAACAAACCTAATCAAAATAAGTCTTAAATAATTTATGGCATATTGATCTCAAGGGAAGGCTATTTAGGTAATTAGTTTCAATTTTGAAAAAAAAAAAAAAGATTTTAAGGGCCATTTTGATAATTTTGGATAATTTTGATTCAATAAATTAAAATTGATCTTCTAAGTCTAAAGATAGGTTTAGTAGCAAAATTAAGGTTTTAATTTAAACTTTATTTATCTCATTCTAAAAATGAGATCAACATATATAAATATTGATATATTTGTAGAAACAAAGATAAGTTTACTAAAGATAGTTAAGTTATTAAAATGATAACTTCACATATAGTTAGAAAGTTTAATTTTAGTTTAAGAAGAAGGTTAAGGTGGCATGATCTATGTTATTTTGATATCTATGCAATCATGTTAGATATGGTTATAAAAATTAATTCTATTATTAATGAGGATTTTTCATCCTATCATAGTTGAAGATTAGTCATAAATAAAAGGAACTTGATCCATTTAGCTATTTCAGTGTTAACCCAAACTAAATACAAAACGTAAGGATGATATGATAGAAATTAAATGATTCAATCCTTTGATTATGTAACCCATCCAAGTATTTTAGTGTTGGTCAAACACATGTAACTTTTTTTAAAGTATTTATAAATGATTGAAATACTTACATAATGAGAGATTATAAATAATTAAGTGAAGATGTGCTCAAGTAATAAGCATTCCTAATGGAAATAATGAACTAAGAAAGGAGGCTAAATTGCTTAGTATGTTGTATATGACCTAATAGTTCTACTATGCTCTAAACAAAAAATTTTTTATGGCATATCCAATTAAGAGAATTGTTTAGGTGAATGTATGTTGAATATTTGGATACCTCACTAGAGAAATTTTTACTTAGGGTAACCTCACAAAATTAGGATATGATATCACTCTAACCAAATGTAGCATGCTTAAGAAGAGAAAAATTGTTCAATGGAGGAAGATTCATTAAGAAATGGTGTTTTGAAGTTGATTGTAATGATATTATTTTAAAAATATGATAATATTTTTCACCAATATAGATACCTTAGGATAATTTAGAGATGGTAGAAATGCTAGCCTTCACAAACTAATGAAATTACCACCCTAGGATGCCATGAATGCAAGCTATATTACTGTGGTAAGTGGACATATTAACCTATCAACATGAAAAAGTTAATCCTTGCACATTGCATGGATGTACTAAATTAGGCTATTCTCATGTAAGTTAAGTCTAACTTAGGTCCCGTTTGGTCAGTGTTTCACCTATAGTGTGGTTCAAACCATACCGCTTAGGCATTTAGGAAATTGTGGTGAACCTGCATTTTGAAGAATCAGCAACAAGAAACATGTGCTTTCCAACTTGACTTGGCTAAGTGTGATGGTTGTTAGAAAGCTGTAATTTAACTTTTGAAAATAACAAAATTTTGTAGTACTCATCGTAGTTTCTTAGACAACAACTTCTTCTATAATAGCTTCACCACTATTTTTTCATATAGTTATAGTTGTTCCAAACAGACCCTTAGTTTAATGAGAAGAGTTAGAGAATTTATGTGTAATATGCGTGCACCACATAATTATAAACGATCTCTAATGCAATGCAATGGTAATGTCATGACAATATAATGAAAAGCCACAGGACAAGTCAAATCAAATCTACTTAGTTAACTTGATTTATTTAGATATCTTAGCTTGTGTGTTCTAATATTATGGACTAGAAAAATGGTTGCTTTCATTAATCAAATTTTAATAAAATTATTTTTAATCATTTTTATGATTTGTTAGAACTTTTAGGATTTTTTTTATTAATTGGAATACATAAAAACTTAATGCTTGATTTTAATCTGTGGGAAATAAAGCATATGATATTACATACTTTAGAGGGAGTGATTGGTATGCTAAATTCATCATTATCAAAATTAAATATTAATCATTAATTATTTCAATTAATCATTGATTTAATACCTAAAAATAAATTAAAAAAATTTAATGTAAATAATAAACATTAAATTTAATTAACATCATAATTAAATTTTTTTTAAATTAGGCTATAGAATTAACTAAGTTCTAAAGCTTTTGTTTAAACAAATGATGTTTTAATTCAAAATTTTATTTTATAGAAAAAATTAAAATCTTGACTTCATTTATCTAAACAAACGATAATAGAATTTTAATTGATCTTAACTAATGTTAATTCATGTATGAGGACTATCAAAATTGTTTTAAATAATTAAGAATCTTTAATAATTATGACAAAGTTTATAATAATTATTAAAATTACATTACATGTAGATAGTTGAAATTTTAATTATTGTAAATAGAGATTGAGTTAATTTTTTTCTTAAAAATTAAAATCAAATCAAAATAATGATTGGAGAATCATCTTTTAATTAAAGGAGAAAAATAATTTTGATTAGCCTATTAATCAAATAGTGAGGCTATATTTCAATAGGTTTTAGAATGAATTAAATTCCACATTTAAAAATATGTTAATTTAAAAAAGTATTAAGTATTTTTAATAATTAAATAACTTTCAAGATAAAAATATAAAATAAGTTAATAATTAGTTTTAATCTTATTAACTTTAGTTTTTAAGTTTGACTAAAAATAGTGAATGCATGATCATAACATAATTAAAATCGCTATTAAAATTAATTGAATGGTAAATTTAATTTTAAAAGCCCTATTGATCAAACATAAAAACTCAAAAGCTTAATATTCTCTAATTAACATATTACCCTACCAAAAAATAATCATTATTTTTTTAATATAATTCATTATTTTTAATCATTAAAGCTTATATTTGAATACTTATTAAAATATTTTATAAGCAAAAAATTAATAGGTTAATTATAAGAAGTAAAGATTGAGTTACTTAATAGTCTCTATTCAACTACCTTAAACAAATCACATAAGAGATTTTGATCATTAAATCATAAGAAGATTATATCAAAACTTGATCCATAATCAAATAAAGTTGAGTCATCCTCCAAATTAAACTCAACAAATAAGTCCAAGATTTTTAGAGGTTCATTCTCCCTCCATTGTGGATGAATTTTGATGATTTATAGATTAAAATTCATCAAGAGGGCAAACTCTAGCTAATGGCCGTGAAAAGAGTGAGAAGGAATAGGTTGTACATTATGCGTGCTTGATCCTAGATCTTTCCTAAGACTACAAAATGCTCTTGTTATTGATTGTTTATGTTGAGATGGTTTAACTCAGTGTGGAGACCAAGCATTGATGAGCATTGTTGTGGTTTTGTTATTTTGGGTGGTCAAGGGAAATGTAGAGGCTTGGAAGCTAGCTAGGAGGTGAGAGAAAGAGAGTTGATGAAGTTCTTTATAACATAAATTTGGTCAATTACTAAGAATATCCT
Organism: Cymbidium sinense; assembly: GCA_021442155.1. Taxonomy (NCBI): domain Eukaryota; kingdom Viridiplantae; phylum Streptophyta; class Magnoliopsida; order Asparagales; family Orchidaceae; genus Cymbidium; species Cymbidium sinense. The sequence continues at coordinate 179,613,520 of CM038216.1, read as the reverse complement.
AAGATTTACTCTAATCATTCCTAATTAAGTGTAATACCTACAAATATAATTCTATTCAATAAAATTATTATAATACACTCCAACTCTTATTCCCTTTAAGTTTGATTCTATATATGCAAGTTTAATAAAATATGTTAAAAATTTTCTCAAGGCATATTTTTATATGATTTTAGCTTATAATAATTGCCTAAAAAGATTTTCTAAAAAGAGTAATATATCCCTTTGAATTATTGTAAGCCTAAATGTGATCTATGAATACCTTGGCTAACAATCATTCATTATAAATTGAGATCATCAAATATAGAAGCTATTAATGCTTTGTTAGCTAGACTAAAATTAAGTTGTAACATAGCTTAGTGTAAATTTACCACGTACTTAAAATAAAACAAAGTAAATGATCCATAATCCTTGTTGCGTGCTAGAAAACCAGTTGCGGTAGAGTAAAAGTTTTCGCTTCATCAGGAATCCAAAGACAATAAGGTATTTAAAGAACAATAAAACTCCGAATTTTACGTGAAAAATCTCGAAAAGAGGAAAACCACGCAGCCCAAAAAAGCTTCCACTATGTATCCGTTGAGTAGATCTTCCCACGGGATTACGTATCAAGATATGAGAAAGGATTCAGTAATGAATAGCTGACACGATGTTACGAATGTGACGATTATGTTATGATATTGACGATAATGTTAACGACGAGCGATGATAATGACAAATGATATGCGATAACGATAATGATGTGCCACGGCACGATGGCGATCGGTGGCGATGCTACGGCGGTGGTGACACCGTCGAGTGCGACGACAGCTTGGGATCTTTAGAGCTCTCTCCTCTCTTGCTGCCCCCTCATATGAGAATGAGGACTATTTATAGATTGGGAGTGCCTCTATAAATACATGCAAACCAACCACTCTCCATTGGACTACTCATGATGATTCCTTGATCATATGATGTATTTTGTGTATTTGAATACTCAAATGAAGTCGAATTGTAAAATCTTTTGTTGGTCCGAGACGATTTGACTTATAAAAACTCCATATTTGAGAGCTTTTAGAATTTAACTAATGTCTCAAATCTCTTAATGATAATTTTAAGAGCTTGATCTCACCGCCAATTCTTGATGCTCGGCATCAAGATTTGCTTCAACTAGAGAAATTTTCGGTCATATCGTTTCTATTTTTGGATGATATTATCTCAATCATCCAAAAATATATATGCCGAATACTTGAAAATAGCAAATTCTTCAATGAAATTTGCGTGTTCGTTAACCATACATTTTGAGAGAACAGATCTTCATGGGAGCACAAGATTATGACTGCAGAAGTAGATGCACAGCCACAAATATGTGTGTATGTATAAGCGGTGAGGTTACTTGACCATTCGATCTCACGGGCTTGCGCCTTCTGGCTCAAGGCCACATGGCGAAGAAAGCTATGACCATGCCCCATGGGCGGCCGCGCCCGGTGGCGCGGGCCGGCCGAGAAGTGTCGAACAAAACCACGTCGCTACGGTCAGGCCGGTATAAGCCGGGCCGACACGGTCGCTGTCGCGGTTCTCATGGCCACGCGGTGGTCGCTGGTGTCGCGTCGGAAGTGTCGCGTGGAACGACGGAGCGGCTGGTCGCTGAACGGACGACGGCCAATCGTAATATGACGACGGTCAAAAGTCCGTTTTGGTTGCTTTCACCGGTTTGGCTGTTTGAGCGGTTTTGAACGGGTGATTTTGGCGGTTTTGGACACTTTTACCTCGTTCATAAAGCCCCTGTGCTAAGGAGAAGGCACCTTGAGAAAGGTCATTCGCGATCAAGACCGTAGTTCATAATGGCAGTGCTCCGCTTTTCCCTCGAAAGAGGTGTTAACTAACCTCGTCGGATCGACCGGGATCGGAGGCGATCAAAACCCGTAGCTCATACTGGCAGCCCTCGAAAGAGGTGTTAATAACCTCGCCTAATCAATGTAATTGAGGTGATCAACCCGTAGTTCATACCTGGTAGTGCCGCTGAAAGAGTGTTAACCGATCGGACCGGACCGTTGGGCGATCGCGAGACGATAAGAGATTGGTCGACGGCGATAACGATGGTGGCGATGGTGCCGAGATGACGGCGACGATGGTGGTGATCGGCTGAGATGGCCGGCGATGGTCGGCCGGCGATATGACGAAGCAGCGACGAAATGGCTACAACCGGCGATCAGAATTAGCGCGACGGGTGGTCGGAATGAGATCGCAGAATTAAACGAATGGTGGTGACCGCAAAGATTCAGCGATACGATAAGGACGCAGGAGTGGCCGGCCGCGATAGGCTGCATGACCGGTGATCGTGATCGGCCGACGGGGTGGTCAACGAGAATCGGCGATGGTACGACGGGCACCGACGCTGGTAGTCGACGGGACGACCGACGACGATGGTGGTGACCGGGCGATTGTGATGCTTGGCAAAAGCTTGATGGTACGGCGGTGACAATTACGAGTCGCGGCGCAGTGACCGCGAGCGGCCGGGCAACCGACTGGTCAAGCGCAACAACGACGGTATTTATCTAGCCGGCGTCGGTAATGGGATGATGCAGTGGTGACCAGAGAGCGGCGGTTTGCAGCGGTGACGGCCGACGGGGGTCTTTGAATTATCCGAGGTTGTTTGTCAGAGTCGTTGCTCGATGACGTTAATGGAAAGAGGCCGGGAAGTCCACAGGATCTTTGACCTATCTAGGTTGTTTGTCGAGTCTTTCACGACGCTAACCTTATGTGGAGGTTGAATTGAATCCGAGAATTTTTGACCTATCGAGGTTGTTTGTGGTGTTACCCGGCGACGCAAATGTGGAAGAGGTTGAATTAATCCGCCGAGGATTTTGACCTATCAGGTTGTTTGTCGGGTGTTACACGACGTTAACGCGTGGGAAGTCGGGAAGTCCACCAAGGACCTTTTGACCTATCTAGTTGTTGTCGAGTCTTGCTGCGATATTAACTGTGTGGAAGAGGTCATGGAAGTCCATCAAGGACCTTTGACCTATCCTGGTTATTTGTCGAGCTTCTCACGACATTAATGAGAAAGGAAGTCCAGCGACCTTTTGACCTATCTTGTTGTTTGTATCTCGCGATGGCGTTAACTGTATAAGAGGTCGATGAAAACATCCGTTGTGGTTGTAGCCAAAGTTGCTTAACCGCTTAGTATGACTCGAACACCGATAATCATTAGATATCTAAAATATCGATTTGGATAATCTTTTGAGATTAAGATTTGCCCCGACAAAATCTGAAGCGAAGTTTGATGAATCTTCATTTGCTCCTTAAAAGCTTGAAATCTACATCTCGATGGTTTTGATCTTGGGGAACTTGATCGCCATACAAGATGATATAATGGGAATCAACTACACACCAAACCTGAAAACCAGCTAAAGTAAAACCGCCTGGACAACACATTTAAAAGAGAACAATAAAACTCGAATGTTACGTGAAAACCTCGAAAAAAACCACGTGCTGCCCAAAGAAAAGCTTCCACCATGTATCTATTTCGAGTACAAGATCTTCCGGGATTTATAAAGATATAAGAAAGGACAACGCTTTTAGAATGCGATGTTGACGACGATGTGATGACGACGCGAGCGACGATGTTAACGACGATGATATGGGCGATGATGTTGACGACGATGAGACGAGTTGACGATGATAATGACGATAGGCCGACAGCCGGCAATGAGACGACGGCGGATCACGGCGGCGGCGGCTGGCCGGCGGCGGTGACTACGTCGGTGGCAGGAGATTTTTTAGCTCTCTCCTCTCTGCTCCCTCATATGAGAATGAGGGTTATTTATATATTGGCGAGTGGCGTCTCGTAAATAAATGCAAAATCCGAACCACTCTCTCCATCGGACGGCTCATGATGGTTCCCTTGATCATATGATGTATGTGTATTTGAATGCTCAAATGATTTGTCAGATCTTTTTAACCGGCTCGGTGACGCCGATTTGACTATATAACACTCCATATTGTGAGCTTTTGGAATTTAACCGATGCCTCAAAGCTAATGATATTTTAAGTTGATCTCGACCGGACTCGATCGCTCAAAGATCAATGTATCAGAATTTCGGATCAATCCTCATTGTGATTTGTGTTAAAAAATCTAAAATTATACCACCAAAGTTTAGTAGCCAATAAGCCTAGCAAAACAAATTGTCTACATAATGGATCATGTATGTACGCATGGTTAAATCCAGACATACTAAATCCTGTATGTAGGCAGATTTATAGGATTAAAACAAACAGAAGTGCGTGAAAGTAGGGCGGGAGGAAAGACAAGGGTTACCTTCGTGATGTCTCTTTTCTCTCTTTTTCAGGCTGCAGTGGAGTGGAAGGGGGGAGAAAGCCGAGGGTTATGATTGCTAAAATTTATTTTTCTGTGAGGTTTTCAAGTAGAAGAAAAGAAAAGAGAAGTTAGGAAGAAGTTATTATTACTATTAGGGAGATTTACATACATAACACATAAAATTCTAATATTTAAATATTTAATATCTAAAATCATTTCTAACACCCTGAATTTTTTAATGGATCAAAGTTGCCACTCTCCGTTAATCCTGTAGCATTCTTGTAACTCTCCATCCCACGCCATTTCCAATTCATCCACGTCGTTTCACTGTCTCCCCCGACTCGTCTCACAGGCGAGAAGGGATCTCTTCCAGCAAGCTAGGTGGAAGACTTGCTGGTCTTTGGCGATGGAGAATAAGGTAACTTATAGGTTGTGCTACCCATCGTAGGGCTTCTTCAGCTCTCTAGTTTTTCACTCTGTCCCCTCTGACTTGTCTCGCAAGCTAATCATTCCAAGAGAAGAAGATGATGGGGCTTTAGCTAAGAAGAGCTAGGTCATACAAGTGTTTGGCGATGGAAGATAAGATATCTTATAGGCTTTGATAATCTTTCTCTCGAAATTACTTTTTATCGAGCAACTCAACCATGCAAAAGCCATTAGCCAACCAAAAGGAAGACATTGCAACCTTTAACTTCAATTTCAAGCGACAATGACTACTATTCCCTATCTAGTCAGAAAAGCCTGCAGTTCGAATTTCCCATTTTTTTGAATTTAGTAAGCAACAACACTGAACCTGCATTAATATAATAGGCCACCAAGACATAACAGAAGTTGAATTTTCATTTTATTTTCCTTAACGAATGCATAACAAAAGATTTGAATGCTTGCACAAAATAATGAATTTTCATTTGAAAAAAAATAAAAAAGATTTGATGTAACATTGTGTTTAGTCCAAAATATAAATAATAAAAAAAACTTCTGAAGCCCATAAGTGTAAGCTATAATCATAATAGTTCTGATTGGGAAGCAGTACAATGCTCTCACTCCCGAAGGACCCTCCTGATGAGAACATGTAGCAATGATCTATCTCTTGCCTTTGTCTTCACTCCAAAATTCTCTTCAATGCCTTTGGAGGCAAATTTTGTCTGCCTTTGGACCAATGAAATTATTAAAACTAATTGAGTTAATGGAACAAGCACCAATTGCTGAAGTTACTTCTTCTGCAATATAACTTAAATACCAATCATCTGTGCAATCCGTAATGCTATTCAGACATTTTTGACATTAATTAAAAGTTGAATAATATATTTATTGAAGGATTAAATGCTTGTGAAACTATATAAAATAGGCTAATATATAATAGTGCATGAAAAAATCAATGGAATAGCACAGTTGAATAAAGAGAGCTGTTGCTCTCTCTCTCTCTCTCTCTCTCTTCGTCCCTTGCAATTTATCAACCTCTTCTGTTTTTTCTTTGAAAGCTATATATCATTTAGTTTCTAATTTCTTATGAAATGGAATAAAATAAGAATGATGGACTCGAAGCATGGTTTATCAGCTGGCATAAACGAGTGAGGATGAAGAAGGGAAAAAGATTGCTAACCAGTTTCAGGGTTGGGAAGATGGAGGAGAACAAGGATATCGAGATAAATTTTTTTTTTAAAACAATTTCAATTTAAAATAGATGCTCAAAATACTGACGTAATACGGGCGCCAGCCTTGCCCACGTCAAACGGATGACTGGCGCGGATTTTTTTTTTATTTTTTGCTTTCAGTAGGAGAGAGAGAGAGAGTTGCACGGAGAGAGAAGAGAGAATATATAAATAAATAAATAAATAATTAATTAATTAAATAAATAAGTATATATATATGCATTAATAATTAAATAATTTTTTAATAAATAAAAAAATAAATTTATTTTTTTTATTTGGATGTTTTTTATATGTATTAATAATTAAATAAATAAATAATTTTTAATAAATAATTAATTAAGTATATATATATATATATAATTTTTAATATATATATATATATATATATAAATAATAATTTTTAATGCATATATATTTCACGTGACTAAAGATAAATTATTATTTATTTTTTATATATTTATATTTTTTATATTTTTTGTTATTATTATTATTTTAGACTTTTTTTCTTTTTTTATAAATCTTCATAAATAACTTTGATATTATAAATTAAGAAAATAATATATAAAAGTTATTAAAAATTATGAAGATTTATAAATTAAAAAAGAAAGAAAAAAAAGAAATAAGTAAAATAAATAATAATTCATCTTTAATCACGTGAAATATAAATGCATTAAAAATATAAAAAATATTATATTTATGCATTAAAAATAATAATATCAAAATATAAAAAATATAAATAAATATAAAATATAAAATAAATAATAATATTAACAAAAAATAGAAAATATAAAAAAATAAAATAATAAAATATTAATAATATAAAATAATATAAAAATAAAAAAAATATAAAATAATATAAAATATAAAAGTATAAAAAATCTAAAATAATAATAATAACAAAAAATATAAAAAATATAAATATATAAAAAATAAATAATAATTCATCTTTAATCAATTAAAATATATATGCATTAAAAATTATTATATATATATATATATTAAAAAATTATATATATATATATAGTTAATTATTTATTTATTAAAAATTATTTATTTATTTATTTAATTATTAATGCATATAAAAAGTATGCAAATAAAAAAAAATTATTTATTTATATTTTTTATTTATTAAAAATTTATTTATTTATTTAATTATTAATGCATATATATACTTATTTATTTATTTAATTAATATATATATATATATATATATATATATATATATATATATATATATCTTCTCTCCTTTCTCTCTCTCTTCTCGCCGTGCAACTCTCTCTCTCTGCTATCGAAAGCAAAAAACAAAAAAAAAAAATCCGTGCCAGTCGTCCGTCCAAACGGATGAGCACGTCCGTCATCAAATATCCGTCATAATGTAGACATTTTCATAAAAAAAAAATTTGATGCTTAAATTATTAATTAAAATTAAGACTATGTTTATTTTAAAAATTTTGTGATTGTCTGAAAAATTTAATGCCTAGAAGATGTTTTCGCACACAATGGAGGCTGTCGTAAGGTACAGGGAAGATGAACCCAAAACTCACGTTGGGAGCTTTCATGCGCATTACGAGAATGCTACGGGATTAACGGATAGTGGCAATTTTAATTTAGTAAAGATGGATTTATATATATATATATATATATATATATATATATATATATATATATATATATATATATATATATATATATATATATATATATATATATATAAATTAAAATTTAGATATTAGATATATAAATATATAAAAATTGTGTAGTATATATATCACATGAAAAGTACTATCATCATTTATTTTTTAAAAGTGAAAAAGTATTAGATAAGTAAATATCTAATTTTAAGTATTAGATATATAAATATAAAAAATTGTGAGGTATGTATATAAATCTTTTTCTATTAAAAGGTATAAGGTGTTACAAATGTAAATAGAATAGTTTAGGTGTTAAAAATGTAAATATTAGAGTTTTATGTGTTATGCGTGTAAATCCACCTTATTATTATTATAATTTATGTAATTAAAAATTCATATTTTAGTTAATTTATAAATTTTAAATTATTAGATAATGATTGATGATAAGATTAGAGAAGAGTCACTTTAGATATTTGATCATATAAAATGCAGGTCATCATAACTTAATTAAGAGAGTAGATGTATTATATTTGACCTCTGTTAAGAGAGGAATAGATAAACCTAAGAAGACTTGATTAGATAATAAATATGATCTTATTTTATTAAAATTAAATGAGAATTTAATAATTAAATGGAAATAATGGAGAAGAAGGATTCATATAGCTGATCTCACTCACGTAGTGGGATAAATGCTTGTTATTATTGTTGTTGATGTATTAGATAATAATCGATGAAGATATTATGAAATTAAAATTATTTATATAATGATTAATTAATATACTATCTTAGATTAATTGTGATTTAATGAAAATAACTGATAAATACTTAATAATTTATGATTAATTAATGCATTTTTAATTAAAAATTATTTATATAATCTTATGATAATTATATTTTCATTAATTTAATTATAATTGATTTAAGCTAAATAAAAACAATGCAAGTAAAATAATATTAATTTTATGTGAACAGACTAAATAGAAATTATTTTTAGTTCACTTATTAGATTATTAATTAATGATTAATTAATATAACGTAATTATAATTAATTATATTCTTTGAATAAATTAGACATAAATATTAGTTACAAAGTATTTTAATCCAAATAATTAATATTACTTAAGTAAACTTGATTGCATAAAAATTATTATTTTAAATAGTTTAATAAGTTACAAATTAAATATTAATTAATCTTAAGAAATATAAATACTTTAATTACATTAATTACTTTTGATTAAACCAAACAAATAACATTCAATTACACTTTTTTATTTAGACTTTAGATAAATAAATGCAACAAAAAAAATAACTTTCAAATATTCATTACTTAAATATTACTTATCTCAATTAACTTAAATTCTAAAATAATTAACCAAATAATACTATATAATTTAATTAGATTTAATCATCAACATAACAAAAAAATTTTAAAATTTAATTTAGATAAGATTTACAAAATTCTATTTAAAATTATATCTTATTTGTAGCCAAACAGCTCCTAAAGCAGGACAAAATCTTACAAGATGTATGTGACAATTTATAGTTGTTTCTTGTTATAGACTCTCGTTAGTGAACCATTAAATTTAGGCATGAAATTAAATTGTAGGGATGGTTGGTTAGTTTGGCAAAGGGGATTATTTTTAAAATAGGCTTAGTGTTAACTGTAATTAAAGGTAAAATTTTTTTAGAAAATAGTAATCATCCGGTTTTGACGACCGACGTAAGTTTTCGCCGTCTCATCCGTCGTAATTATTTTTTTTTCTTGGTTTTAACATTCACGCAGAGAGGGAGAGAGAGAGAGAGAGAGGAGAGAGAGAGCGAGTTTTTTTTTTGTTTTTTCGCTTTCGGTAAGAGAGAGAGAGAGATTACTTTTTAATTAATATAATTATTTAAAATATTTAAAATATATAATTTAAAAATATTTTTTATAAATATTTAAATAACTATATATTTATATATTTAGTTATTAATTTATTTATTTATATATATATAATTAAATATATAATTTAAAAATATTTTTAATTATATATATAAATTTAGAAATTTATTTAATAAATTTTTATTAATTAATATAATTATTTAAAATATATAATTTTTATTAATTTTGTTAATATATAATTAAAAAATATATAAATAAATAATTTTTAATAAATAAATAAAGAAAAGAAATAAATTATATAAATAAAAATTAATTATATATATATATATATATATATATATATATATATATATATATATATATATATATTATATATATATATATATATATATATATATATAAATTTATTTAGTTATTTATATATTTAAATTATATAAATATTTTTAAGAAATAATTTAAAATATTTAAAATATATAAATAAATAATTAGTTATTTATATATTTATGTATTTATTTAATTAGTTATTTATTTATTTAAAAATATTTATTTATTTAATTAGTTATTTATTTATTTAAAATATTTATTTATTTAAAATATATAATTAGTTAAATAAATAAAATTTAAATTATATAAATACTTAGTTATTTATATATTCATAAAATATTTAGTTATTTATATATTTATTTATTTATTATATAAAGCCAATAAATCATATAAATATTTTATAAATTTTATAAATAAAGTAATTTTATATATATATATATTTATAAATTTATTTAGTTATTTATATATTTAAATTATATAAATATTTTTAAGTTATATAAATATTTTAAAAATATTTAAAAAATATAATTTAAAAATAATTTTTATAAAATATTTTAATTATATATATAAAATAACTTTATATAAAATAAATAAATAAATAATTTTTAATAAATAAATAAATAAAGGAATAAATAAATTAATAATAACAAAAATATAAAAAACAATTAATAATAATAACAAAAATATAAAAAATATAAAATATATAAAATAAATAAATAAATAAATAATTTTTAATAAATAAATAAAGAAAGGAATAAATATATATATAATAAATAAATAAATTTATAAATAACTAAATATTTTATAAATATATTAAATAACTAAATATTTATATAATTTAAATATTTTATTTATTTATTTAACTAATTCTTTATTTATATAATTTATAAAATATTTATAAAATTTATTTATTTATTAAAAATTATTTATTTATATATTTTAAATATTTTTAAATTATATATGAACAAAAATTAATAAAAAATTATATATTTTAAATAATTATATTAATTAATAAAAATTATTAAATAAATTTCTAAATTTATATATATAATGAAAATATTTTTAAATTATATATTTAATTATATATATATATATAAATAAATAAATTAATAACTAAATATATAAATATATAGTTATTAAATATTTTATAAAAAATATTTTTAAATTATATATTTTAAATATTTTAAATAATTATATTAATTAAAAAATTAATCTCTCTCTCTCTTGAAAGTAAAAAAAAAAACTGGCTCTCTCTCTCTCTCGCTCTCTCTCTTTCTCTCTCTCTCTCTCTCTCTCTCCGCGTGAATGTTAAAACCATGAAAAAAAAAAATTATGGCGTGGAAACACGTCAGCGTAGTCGTCCGTCAAACGGACGATTAGACCTATTTTTCTAAAAAAAATTTTTTTATGCCTAAATTGTTAATTACAATTAACACTAAGCCTATTTTAAAAATAATCCCTTTGACAAAATTTAGTCTTAGCTTGTTTGGCTTGTAATAAGAATATTGTAAGCAAATGAAGTCTATAAATGGGGGGAGGCTGTGTTAAGGGGATGAATTTACTTAGGATTTATACTGCTAAATTTAGTAAATTCTATCAAACGTAAAAAATAGATTTATTAAATTCTGAATTTAGTAAATCATGTAAATCCAGTAAATTCTCTTAAATCCCAGATTTAGTAAATTCTGTTGTAAGGGTGGATTTACGGGATTTACACAAATGCTCGAGAAGAAATTAGGGAGACGCGACGATGGAAGAAATTTCAGTTACCGACATTTTTTTTAATCTTTTTAAAAAATCTTAATTTTAAATAATTTATTTACTTACTAAGTTTTGTTTACTTAAAATATTATGATAACATTAATTTTAATTTAATATTATTAACTATTTATTATTATGTAATTATAAGTTAATTATAATTTATTAAATATAATTATCATTTGGTAAGTAATTAGATTTAAGAAATTTTAGCTAATGTAGTAGTTGATAGTTTTTAATTTAATTTAACTTAATTTAAACTAATTTAATAAAAATATTATTGATGATTAACTTATAAGTTATTAAAATTAAATTATAATTTAATAAATATAATTATAATTGTTATAAATTTGATAGTTAACAAATTTAAAATTTGGAAGAGTTCTTATGATTTTATCCTTTCATATGCCTTAATATAGTTTAATTTCTACGATATTAATCTGCTAATAAAATTTAATAGTTATTAATTTTAATTAATTAATAGTTAATATTAATATATATTATTTTTAATTATAGTAATATTAATACTATTAATTGATTAATTAATATATATATTTAAGTGAATTTTAATTGAGTATTACTAATGATTTATTAATATATCATTAAATTTAATTGTAATTTATTAAATATAATTAAAGTTTGATAATTAATTGATTTTAACTAATATAATAATTAATATTATTTTTAATATAATTTAAGTTAATTTTAACTATTTTAATTTAATAATATTAATAATTAATTAATATACTATTATAAATTAAGTTTTATGGATAAGTTAAGATTTAATATAGATTCAATTTTATAGATATAATTATTATTTTATTATATCTTAAATTGAAATGTAATATGATAGTAAATTATTTTTCATATTTAATTTTTTTTAAGTTTAATAAATTAAAATTTTAAACAATTTATCGAATATTTTTCTAAATTTAATAAAATTTAATTAATTTATTATCAAATATTTTTAAAAATTTAATAACTCAGAATTTATTAAATTCAGATATATTAAATTTATTAAATTTTATTTAAAATAAATCCAATCTGTTATCAAACACCCCCTTCGGCTTCTCCAATTAACTCCCTTTCTCTCCTCCATGGCGGGCGCCGTGTCCTCTGATTTCTATCAGCTCACCTACCCCTTAATCTTCCTCGTTACCACCGTCATCGCTTTAGCCGCACTCAAGCGACTGAATCGTAAAAGATCTTCAGCAGAACTCCCGCCGGGAACTCTCGGCCTTCCCTTCGTCGGCGAGACTCTGCGTCTCATCGTAGCGTACGGAACCGAGGACCCGGAGCCTTTCGTCGATGAGCGTGTTCGTCTTCATGGCGGGCGTCTCTTCACCACCCACCTCTTCGGCGAGCGCACTGTCTTCTCCGCTGACCCGGAGTTCAATCGCCTCGTCCTCGGCGGCGAAGGCCGCATCTTCGAGGGAAGCTACCCTTCTTCTATCTCCACTCTCCTCGGTCGCCATTCTCTTGTTCTCATGAAGGGCGCGCTTCACAAGCGCATGCACTCTCTTACGCTTACCCGCTTCGCATCGCCAGCCGTCATCCGCTCTTCTCTTCTCGCCGACATCGACCGCGTTGTCCGACGGAACCTTCGGTCTTGGCCTGCTTCTTTGCGACTGCTCGACCAGACTAAAAAGATCACTTTTGAGCTGACGGTGGAGCAGCTTATTAGTGTGGGTCCAGGTGAGTGGACGGAGGACCTTCGCTGCCATTATAATTTCCTTATTGATGGCTTTTTCTCTGTTCCCCTTCCCTCCTTCCTCTCCTTTACGACCTACGGCAGGGCAATTAAGGTCATCTCATATTTTAATCATTTATGTAGCAAAATTTCAACATTTCCGTGTTGTATTGATAGATTGAGAATTTGTGTTTTGTTGATTAGGCAAGGAAGAAGGTGGCGGAGGCACTGATGACGCTGGTGAGAAAGAGGAAGGAGGAGAAGATGGGAGAGGCTGTCGTCGAGTTCGGAGCCGATGCGGCGAGGAGCAAAAAGAAAGACATGGTGGATGAGCTGCTCGAGGCGGAAGAGGGGTTCACGGAAGAGGAAATGGTAGATTTCCTTCTCGCCTTAATTGTAGCCGGCCACGAGACCACACCGACGATCATGACTCTCGCCGCCAAATTTCTGGCGGACAATCCTTCCGCCCTCGTCCGCCTCAAGGTCCACCGCAATATCGCTTTTCTTTTGTTTAGTCGTGTAAAAGAATGAAAAAGGAGAGGCCTTTGCCGCCGTTTCCTCTTAGCGGTACCTAATGATCAGGTCGGCGCTCATTGATCTTCGTGTTTAATAATTGATTGGTGGATGTGCATTGCAGGAAGAGCAGGATGAGATACGAAGAAAGAAGATGGACGAGTTCGAAGCCTTGGATTGGAACGATTACAAGTCCATGCCTTTCACCCAATGCGTCATCAACGAGACTCTCCGTGTCGCCAACATAATCGGCGGCGTCTTCCGCCGCGCCATTGCCGACGTTCATTTCAAAGGTCTTCATTCTACTGTGCATGCATTAAAAAAACAACTTTTTAATCTGCTGCTAATGTTGTCGCCGATGGGGTGGCAGGATGCACGATTCCAAAGGGATGCAAGGTGTTTGCTTCATTCCGAGCAGTGCACCTTGACTGCGATTACTATGAAGAAGCCCGCACCTTCAACCCATGGAGATGGCTGGTGAGCTTAATGAATGAATCATGGTTGAGAAGGGGAAGAGTTTAACTAAGTTGTTGCCATGAATTTTGTATAGAACCACAACAGCAATATCAGCAAAGATGGAGACCAACGAGCTGGTGGAGCTCCCATTTTCACTCCATTTGGCGGCGGCCAGCGGCTCTGCCCCGGCTATGAGCTTGGTCGTGTTGAGATCTCTGTCTTCCTCCACTACCTTGTAACCTGCTTCAGGTAATACTTCTTACTCATGTGTTACATGCCATGGAGAAATGAATGGAGATGGTGTTGTTTGAACTTTGAACAGCTGGGAAGTGGCAGAGAAGGACAAGCTGGTGATATTGAGATTTGTCTGTTGGCAGCAACAATTAAAAAAAAATAAAAAATCAGTGCTTCTCGCTATGAATTCAAATCATCAGAATAATCTTTTTGCGATATAGTGAAGACATTGCGTACTTCAAGTCCTCACTAAATTAAGTCAACTGTCGTCTTGTTCATAAAATATGCTGTCATTTGCTTGCGCACATTCTTCCTTAGAGAAGGGCCATCTTGCCAAAATTTCTAAACGGATCATTCATAAGTACAGTACTTGATAAGGAATTATGCCCCTAAATACATTTAGAAAGGAATTTAGTCGCCTAGTTACTTGGGTGATTAGGTTCCTTAAATTTTCTTTGGAGTCCTCAGGAATCGAAGGAGAGGAAATAAAAATGGAAATTAAAATGAGAAGTGAATGGAATTGAAATTAGTTCCACCTACTTGTTTGGTTGAGGAATTGTGTTCTTCTTATTTGATTGATGAGGTGTGTGGTTATTTTTTGATAGGCAAATATGTATGTGTTATAAAGATAATTCAACAAAGTTTTCTTCACATTTTTCATTGAGGTTGGGTAAGGAAACTTAGTAAAAAAAATGCATGTGTTAATATTGCATGAGTAAATTTAAATACATATGTGTTAATATTCTTTAGTAGTTTGTATGGAGTCATCTATATGTAAAACTCATCTAACATCTTGACATAGTATTCTATATTGTAATATGTTGGCTTCATACTATTTGCATTCCCATCTTAACCACCAATGAATGGTTGACATATCTCTTAAGTGCTTAAGTGCAAATGAAATAATCTTATTGCATTTATTAAGAGGGATTATTTGTGAATAGATAAAAATGTTTTTTTTATCTCCTAAGAAAGCAAAAAAAATATATTTTATCTAAAAGATATAATGATTAACTAATGCTTTATGGTCTTAAAGAATAAATTAAGATATTTATTTTAATTAAAGTTATTGTACACAATGGCATAATTAAAAGAATTCATGCAATTAAAGACAAAAATTAGAAGTGGTTTAGTTTTATGACCTATATCTAGTATATGTTATAAGAGATCTATCTTTTTTTAGATTAACTTTTTAAGTATGCAATGAGAATATTAATAGAAGAAAAGTTCTATATATTGTAGATAAATAAAGTAATGTAATTTTAATAGAGTGATCCCCTCACATCAAGTTAAAGATCTCAAATTTATAGATATCAAATTATTTGTTGCTGATATTTGAACATAGTTACTATTCATGAATGTATGTTTGGTTATGACTTAATATCATTGAACAGAGCAACAAAGCTCATAGTTTTGAAGAACTCTTCATGGAGTATGAGCCATTATGGGAGGTTGTTAAAATTCAGGTTAAGTGTGTAGAGGTGAGGGGGTACTTAGCAAGCACTTTGTCCTTCTTAGAGATTTGGACGGCCATTTTTTGTGTAATTAAAAGACAAGCTTAAAACACAAAGCATAATCATAGTTTTAAAGATTCTCAGGAGCTTATAAGGATTACACCTAACCTAATCAAAGCTTTCAATAATATACTCAAGAGGCTAATATGACATCTAAAGTGAAAGAAGGCAAAATATTTCACTTATAGAAGACTATTAAAGAGGCTTTTCACAGCAAAATTTTATGAGTTTTGTTGATCTCATTTTTAGGATGAGTTCTCAATCTCTTTATCTTAGATATATGACTCCTCTTAGATTTTAGGAGTTCCTTAGTCTTAAGACATCTAGTGATTAGGTGGACATTTAATCTAACTTTAGAGACTTAGAAGAGTTAGCCTTAGGGGTGTTAGAAAAATTTGACTACCCTATGACTTGAACCACATTCCTTACTTCCTTTCCTTCAAGTCAAACTTCAAATCAAATCAACATCAAACTTAAATCAATTTTAGCCTAATTGATTTTCTCCAAACTCAAATCAATGCTACATGATTGAAATCCATCATTGAAACTTATGATTGAAGCCCATGACTGAAATTCCAAATCTTGCCTAAGTCCTTTAATCCCCTCTTAAGGAATTAACTTAAATCATCTTCAAATCAATTCAAACTCATGAAATTCTCTCATAACTCATTTATATTTTTTTATTTATATTCACATATATAAATAAAATGTAAACTCAAATCAATCAAACTAAATCCAAAATTTTATTCCAAGTTCAAAATATTTCCTAAGTCCTTATTTCCCTCTCAAGGACCTAGCCTAAACCAAGTTCAAACCACCTTAAATTCATGAAATTTTATCACAACTCATTTATATTCTCATTTATATTCACATATATAAATGAAATATAAATTCAAATCAATCAAATCAAATTCTAAATTCAAATTCAGATCACAAATCTTTACTATGTCGCTTTAATTTTCTCTTAAGGACTTAGCCTAGATCATGTTCAATTCACTTCAAATCTTTGAAATTTTCTCATAACCCATTTATATTCTCATTTATATTCACATATATAAATAAAATATAAATTCAAATGATCAAAACCAATTCCGAAAATCAAACTTAATTTCAATCAAAATCCAATCTAAGCCTTACAAGTCAAAATCTTGAATTTAGCCAAATCAACTTCAAATCAAGCCAAACCCTTGATTTTTCTTTATGATTCAATCAATCCTACAATCATGAATCCAAATATAAATACAAACTTCAATCACTTAACCAAAACTCAATTCAAAAATTAAACCCAAATCAAACTTATGTTCACCCTTTGAACTTGAAATTGTCAAATGAATTAAAACTCATTTGACTTCAAACCACTTGTAAATGGATTTATATTTCAATCATAAGTCCATATGTAAGTTCAATCAAACTCAAATCAAGATTTGACCAATTCATTGACGCTGAAAAAGTGACCTAAAGTACCCTTATGAGCCAAATTCTGATCATAACCAAATTGGATTTAACTAAGCCCACCTAAACCTCTCATCATGATCAACAATCATCATAAGATAATCAATCAATTAAATTGGGTCAAACCAAGTCAAACTTAAGGGTAGACCAAGTCAACACTTAGCCAAAATGAAATTCAACATAGCTAAAATCCACCATAGGTCAAATTGATTGAAACCAATGATCTAAGTTCATTCATGATCAATGTTTGAACTTGACTAAGTCAACATTTGAGACTAACCTAGCTCAATTGGTCACTTGATCCAAGTTGACCCAACTTGACCTAAATAGTCAAAATATGTCAAAACTTGATCTAAGTCAAATTGATTGAAACCAATGGGTCAAGTTCATCCCAAAATAATTGTTGAACTTGACTAAAGTCTCAATTGACCAACTAGACATAACTTAGCTCAATTGACCTTGAACCTAACTTGACCTAAATGGTCAAATTGAGCCAAATTCAAACTTAACCAAAATTGATTAGAAATAAATATACCAATTTATTTCATATGACCAACCAAACATGAACCAACCCATGACCTAACCCAAATAGGTCAAATGGGTCAAATTGGTCAACTTGACCCATTTGACCTAAATGAACTCAATTGAACCAAAACTAAATATGAACCAAATTGAATCAAACCAAAGCCACCAAAATATTTCAAATTATCATATGAACTTGACTCAACCCTTAGTTTGACCCAATTTGATCAATTGGTCAACTTGACCCAAGTTGACCCATTTTGACCTAAATGGGTCAACATGAGCCAAATCACATCAAACCAATTCTAAATTTAATGAAACTTGGTCAAACCTATTTTCTCATCATACCCAAACTAAAATCAAGGTCAAATGATCATTTTACCTCTAGGCCATAGGGTAACCCAAAATCAAAACCAATTAGAATTTGGTCAATTCCTTTTCATGGACACTTGGCATCCTCTTAGTGAACAAAATGGTCACTAATAGACCTAGTGCACATGACCCAATGGGTTTGGGTCAGCCAAACCCAACCCAAAATCGACCATGTGCTTGAAAATGGCCACATGGGAATCATGCCTCCACTTGTTTCAAGCACATGGCAACCTCCTCCACCCCTTCCCTGGCCAAAACCGAATGCAATGACTCATCTAACAGCCTAACAAACCCACTTAAGGAGCTTAATTGGATCAAATTGACAAAGTCTTGGTCGTCCGATTACCAAAGGGGGAGATATACTCCCCCTAATTTGATTGTATTTCAACATTCTCCAATTCGATTGAACCTAAGGAAGCCAGAGGAGTCATTTCTCAGCCTCCCCAAGTCTCTCAAATGATTTCCAAATTCCCATTTCTCGATTTTCATAGTTTGAAAACAGGGGAGCTCCACAAAAAAATCAAACTCATCCCACACTCAATATCAGCCTAATTCCCATACAAGTACTCGCAGGGAGCTCGATCGAACTTTCCTAAGCTCTTTCCTAAGTTCCTAAGGCAAGGGAGGAGTCACCTTGATCAAGACCGAGCTCAAGACAAAGGGGAGTTGGTCTCTAGAAGCATCTACCCAATCTCAGAGCCTCCAAACTTCACCAAAGATTTGTCTCAACTAGACGAAGCTTCTCCAAGGGAATCGAGGCCAGTGATCACCTCCGACAAGGTTATCCATTTTTTCGAGCTTAAATTCAATGTAGTTTGGAGCTTTGTGAAAGGAATTTTAATGCCATAGTATTCTAGCTATTGGATGTGATCTTCATTGTATGATGATGGTGTGGGATAAATTTTAGCTCAATTCGAGCTCAATCAAGCTCAAATCATGCCTAGAAGGTGAACGACAGCCATCTCTCATAGAGAAATACATGGATGAATCTCTGGCCATCCATCCGCACATTTTGGATGGACGACTGTGATTAGAACACATAGCACCCACGTATTTATCCTTTAGAATCATGGCTTTAATCTCAGCCGTTCGATCCTTGATCGGACGGCTGAGGAGAAAATGCGTAGCGCTGCCGATGACACGACGCTATGATGTGATAAGTTAAAGATCCAATCCCGTCACGCCACGTGGAAAGCGCATGCCGCGTCAGCGGCTCACGTGGCGCTAATGGGATTAAATACTTAATTAGGCTATTTAAATATTCTAATTAATTATGAAAACTTCCTAAATTCATATTTAAGCCTAGAAAAATCATAAAAATATGAAATAAATTGCATTGGATAGATAATTGAACATAAAATATTATAAAATTAATTTCAATGGATTTTGAATAGTATTTTCCTCTGAATTTGGGTTTTATTGGGAATATTATTTTGCTAATTACCCTCTAAGTACTCCACTCATTAATCCCAAATTTCTTGTGCTTAATTAGTGGGATGATTATTTCCTCTCCTATTTTTCTTGGGAGTTATTGGTGGCTTAATTAGGAGAATTGCTAGTTCATCCCTTAATCACTCCCTTAATGCAATTAGGCTTAATTAAGGGTATAATCAGTGGTTGATTGAGTCAATTAAGTTTTGATTAAGTGAATATGAGATTTAAGGAATAATTTTGGGATACTTTTCTTAAGATATTCCCTAAACCCTCTTTTCTTTCTTAATCCATCCTTAATTAAGGGTTAATTCACTAATTACTCCTTTAATTAATTTCATAAAATTCTAAAACTTTTCAGAACTCAATTAATCTATCTTGGGTAGATGCTTAGGTGTTCAAAAGCCTAAGTACAATTAAGGAAATCAGGCTCTTTTCTTACTAGGTGCATTACTGATTTAAATTTTTTGTGTAGTTTTATGTCATCTCAATGGTTCATAATTATTTAATTAAGTATGCTAAGGTGGTATAGGTAAATGGATAATTAACACACTTAATTCGTACCTTAACCTAATCAAAATATAAAATTGATTTAATCACCTAAAAATTAAACTAAAATAATAAACATATGTGGGAATGGGTTAGGAATAGTAAACTCACCTCACATTTCTCAAATTAAATCAAATTCAAAACATAATCAAACCTTCTTAAAAAAATAATTTGATTTATTTTAAACTTTCTTATTTCATAAGATTGTCTTTAGGAATTAATTAGGGTGAATATGTTTACATATTTTCATCACTTTAGTTCTTTTCTCGCATGTTAAATATGTATATCATATGAATTTCATGCATTTATTCTTTTCAAAAATCAAAATAATAGTAAAATATTTTCTTTATGTCAAATTACATATTTTGGCTAAAGTAAAATATGAATGGATATTATCAAAACTATTTTTTAAAATCTACAAACTATTATCCACAACTGAAAGATAAGTATGAAGATATGCATAATGTAGCCTTCCATCCCTTTTCTTTTAGTATAGGTTTAAATATGATTTGACAAAGTGTATAGTTCATTTGAAAAGAACATAACACTTGCCTAATTCCCTTCCTATTCATTCCTATACTATTACTTAAGATGGACATCTACATTTGCACATATAAATTGTATAAACAAAACAAATCTACCAACACAAAGTTTTTTTCATCTTTCTTTTCCCTCATTTCTTTTGTACATATGCTTGTATTTAAGGAAAGTGGAATATTAATTTGGACAACCTCGGGATTACGAGGCTTTAATTAGCCCTAAGTAATCTTGTATCTTATACCCCTGGTTAACAATGACATCACACTCACTTATGTCTTTCATACATACATGTGTGCATGTGAAAAATGTATATGAAAGTATCTTTTCTACTTAATGAAAATCATGCATCATAAAACATTCAAATTTTTTTAAGTAACTCACTTAACATTCATCATTAAGTGTGCCAAATAATTCTCATTTGTATGTATAGATATGCTTAGGATGCATTGATATGCATGTTATACATGTTGGCAAAGAAATGAAGTGATGTGTATTTTGTGAATTTAGTTCACTTTACTTAATCTTAAAATACCTTTCTTTTTGAATATGTTTGTTTAGAAAAAAAATTAAAACTTAGGATTAATTAAAACACATAATTAGATATTCACTAAACAAAACTAAACCTGAATCCCATTTAGAAATTATTTAAGGTAGGGAAGGAAAGAGAAGTTTTCTTCTCTTTTCTCTCTCTTTACAGCACTTAGTAATTAATTATAGGTTCATTCAAACCTAAATAAAATATCAAATAAAATCAACCCAAATCAACTAAATAACTTAAACAAAACCACCCTCTAAATTGAACATCTTCATACTTAGGAAATCCAAACCTTAAAATCATAGCTAAACATACCACACAAACCTTTTAAAGCATACACATTAGGTTAAGTCACAACTTCTAACTTTAGGTTATGACGGTGCATGGCTTGATGTTTACTTTTATTTTATGATGTCTTATTTTAATCTGGATGTTAGAATGAATGTGTGTAAAATGAATGATAGGATGATTTAGTCTAATCATTATTTTCTAAAGGGGATTATACTTAAGGGGCGTTGTAATAAAAATAAAATTGCTTTTGCTATGCGGGTGCTCATACCCATAAGCATAATCCAATATGCCAGGTGGACTTGGTTACCCATGTGTGGGGTGCTAAGTCCAATATACATGCTTGGGATTTGTATGATTTGTTTTGCTAATCTCTATTTTGCAGGTGTTAGTTAGATTTACTTTTTCTTTTCATGTATTTCTGCAATTAGGATTTTGGAATGAATGTTATGGGGGGTTGGGCTATGGAAGTACTTAAGTTAAACCCCTTAGCTTAATTAATCATTAATTATGAGCCAAATGCATTAGGCTCTTTTCTTATTAGGTGCATTACTGATTTAAATTCTTTGTGTAGTTTTATGTCATCTCAATGGCTCATAATTATTTAATTAAGTATGCTAAGGTGGTATAGGTAAATGGATAATTAACACATTAATTCATACATTAACCTAATCAAAATATAAAATTAATTTAATCACCTAAAAATTAAACTAAAATAATAAACATATGTGGGAATGGGTTAGGAATAGTAAACTCACCTCACATTTCTCAAATTAAATCAAACTCAAAATATAATCAAACCTTCTTAAAAAAATAATTTGATTTATTTTAAACTTTCTTATTTCATAAGATTGTCTTTAGGAATTAATTAGGGTGAATATGTTTACATATTTTCATCACTTTAGTTCTTTTCTCGCATATTAAATATGTATGTCATATGAATTTCATGCATTCATTCTTTTCAAAAATCAAAATGATTGTGAAATATTTTTTTTATGTCAAATTACATATTTTGGCTAAAGTAAAATATGAATGGATATTAATAAAACTATTTTTTAAAATCTACAAACTATTATCCACAACTGAAAGATAAGTATGAAGATATGCATAATGTAGCCTTCCATCCCTTTTCTTTTAGTATAGATTTAAATATGATTTGACAAAGTGTATAGTTTATTTGAAAAGAACATAACACTTGCCTAATTTCCTTCCTATTCATTCCCATACTATTACTTAAGAAGGACATCTACATTTGCACATATAAATTGCATAAACAAAACAAATCAACCAACACAAACTTTTTTGCATCTTTCTTTTCCCTTCATTTATTTTGTACATATGTTTGTATTTAAGGAAAGTGGAATATTAGTTTGGACAACCTCGGGGTTGCGAGGCTTTAAGATGCCCTAAGTAGGTCTTGTATCTTATACCCCTAGTTAACAATGACGTCGTACTCACTTATATCTTTTATACATACATGTGTGCATGTGAAAAAATGTATAAAAAAGTATCTTTTCTACTTAATGAAAATCATGCATCATAAAATATTCAAATTTTTTTAAGTAACTCACTTAGCATTCATCATTAAGTGTGCCAAATAATTCTCATTTGTATGTATAGATATGCTTAGGATGCATTCATATGCATGTTATACATGTGGGAAAGAAATGAAGTGATGTGTGTTTTGTGAATTTAGTTCACTTTACTTAATATTAAAATACCTTTCTTTTTGAATAGGTTTGTTTAGAAAAAAAATCTCTATTTTGCAGGTGGACTTGGTTACTCATGTGTGGGTGCTAAATCCAATATACATGCTTGGGATTTATATGGTTTGTTTAGCTAATCTCTATTTTGCAGGTGTTAGTTAGATTTACTTTTTCTTTTCATGTATTTTTGTAATTAGGATTTTTGAATGAATGTTATGGGGGATTGGGATGAGCATTGGTCATAAGATCTCATCTTATGCACCATGTGAAGCCTTTGGAGTATCCACATTCCAACCATCCAAAAGAAGGAACCAAAGAAGAAAGGAGAAAGAAGAAAAGAAGAAAGAATAAAAGAAGAAATGAAGACCCCAATAACATAAATTTCCTTACTTGATTGTAAATTAAGTCATTTGTAATCCAGGTTATATAAGGGTAGAGATTTGCTACCCAATTTATTTTCAGGTTTGTGCGGTGGTGCCCGACCACAAATGACTTTTTATTCTTTTGTGTTAGCTTTATAAAATGTTTGATATTTTGTTTAGCTTTGTGCATTAAGATGACATGTTTCTATAGTTTCTTTCTTACTTTGATATATGGCCTGGATGACGATTAGGCTTTGGAAAAATAAATCTTCTACCAAATTAATCAATTCAAAAATAAAATAAACAACTCATAATCTCATTTAAAACCTAAGTTAAAATCAAGATAAAAGAATTAGCAACTCTTTAGTTGGATGAGTATTTCTTTTATAACATCATGCATAAAAGCATATTGATACATTATTTATTGGAGGGCTTCTACTTTTACCAGAGAAACTTGGCTTGACCTTTGAGAGCCATGGGGAAAACACACCTCCTCCCTTCTTGCTGATTTTGGCCAATAATCTTACTTCTCATGCATTAAGCATATGAATCCTATAAGCTTGTGTCCAATGATTGTCCAAAAATGAAAATAATATGTAATATGTTTTGCATTAGATCTAGGTCATTTCTCATGCCCTTACATGATCTAGCCACTTAGGGAGTGAGTTTAAAGACTTAGTCTCTTTCTAAAATAAATAATAGCCAAGCTATCTTGCATAAAGCATATGACTTACCTACATGAATTTAAAAATCATAGGAGGAGTTAGTTGACGCCCACTCCTGCAGGTGGTGGTGGTCCTCTGTGAAGCCAAACCAAATACCCATTGTCTCCTTAGATTTAGGTCATGCTTTTGTCCCTCACCAAAGCTCCCTAGATTTAGGTTCTGAGGTTGCTTCTTCCTTCTATGGGCCATAAGCATAAATCTATCCTCTTAGGTATTTCCATAACCTTGTATTATGGAATTACAAGCCCTAAAATTCTAATAAAAAGTCAACTCCAATGAATAATTCAATTTAGAAAATGTAAAGTCCAACCATAGGATAGTTTGAGATGCTCGTTAGAGTTCCTAGCATCATGAGCATCTCCTACTTATCTTCCTTTAACTTTGATAATAACTCTCTCTCTTTAATCAATTCTATTTGATATTCCAAAATGAACTAATCGATTGATAGTCTTACTTATTGAAATCTTTAGAGACAACGATCGTTTACCTTAATCGAGAGTATTCCTTAGGGATCTCATCCTTTAGGATGTAATTAACTATGGGGGCTTGCCCCTATAGGGAACTTAATGAACCCAATTTAAAATAAATCTTGCTTTACTTCTCCATATAAAGTAGGTGAAGAATCTTTGGTACACATGCAAACCCATTTTCCTTAGGAGTCATTGTTGAGGTGATTAGATCCATTGTAGGGTAGTGATTTCTATCTTTCGAGATAGTACACCTCTTCTCAATGTCATACCCGATCACCCTCAATAAGAATATTTGCGGATCTACGTGGTGTCAAAAATGCATAAAAGAAAGAAAGTATATTTCTACCTTCATTTTATCCCGCATAGAGTAAATATGGAAGTATACTTCCCTTTTCTTTTAGAAATTTCAATTATAAAAATTTCACCACAAGTTTGTTTTTATTTCTTGAAGTTCCAACTAGCCATGTTTTTAATTATAGATTTTAAGGTTGAATAGATGAGAGGAGTGAAAAAGGTAAATGTTATCTTATTTAATTTTAAGAGAGAGTCGCCTCATATGGTTTGGCCACATAAAGCGTCGGTTGTCCGATGACTCGGTTAGGAGAGTAGATATATTAGATTTGTCTTATGTTAAGAAAGATAGAGGTAGACTTAAAAAGACTTGGTTAAGTTGTATAAAAAATGACTTTAGTTTACTAGAATTAAATGAGAATTTGACACATAATATGACACAATGGAGAAGAATGATTCATGTAGCCGACCCCACATAGTGGGATAAAGGCTTCTTGTTGTTATTGTTGTTGTAATGTGCCTATCTAAGTCCTATGCTACGTGATAAAAGCTTAATCATAGTTAGGGGTTGGATTGGGTTAGTTCTAGCTCTTAAGTTAAGTTAGACCATCTCCATTAAGATTTAATGGATTAATTAGATTAAGTTAATTTGAAATGAATTTAAATTTTGTTTCATTGGGTCTAATGGATTTGTGTTGGTCTAAGTTGAGTTTGAAGGAAAATTAGCTCAATTAATGGTTAAATAAGTTTAATTAGATCATATTAGACTTACTTGAATCAAATAGAAGGGTTAATCAAAGTCAATTTAATTAATTGATCAAATGAGTTACATAGGTTTAATGATTGAGCTAAATTTGGTTTAATGATAGAGCTAAATTAGCTAATCTATGTTTCTCAACCATTTAAATTAATCCAATGTTAAATTTGGCTCAAGCAAGTTATCTTGGCCAATTTAAACTTATTTTAAGGGTTTAGCTAGATTAGTTTAATGAAATTTACCAAGTAACACTTCAAAAGTCCATATTAAAAAGACCAATGGCGTAATCAAGAATTAATTGAGATGCTTCATATGGTGTTTTAAAAAAAATGCAATGATGGGACACCACACAAATCTTAGGGGGGTACTTATTAAAATGATCAAGTACAATATCAAGGAATGATATACTACTTTCAAAAGTAGAAATATCACTCTATGATGGACTCAATCATTTAATAAGAACTTCTAAGGCTGATAGGTATATTTGTACGAGAGACTATTTTCCTCTTTTATATGGATGAAATAATATAAAGCTTATTTTAAGTTGGGTTCTTAAGTCCCAATAAGGGGACTCTTGACCTCACTTTTGGAGTGAGGATCTTCCTCCCTATATTAGACTTAGGAATCTTTTAGACACTTAAATCTCCCTAATCATAGGACACTTCTAGTGATTAAGTGAACACTAAACCCAAACCTAGAAGACTTGGAAAGAGATACCCTAGGCTTAGGCTATACCTTAGGACAAATGTGATCTACCTATCCTATGGCACGAACCAAGACCTATGCCCATTCTCTCATACCAATCCAAACTTAAAACAATTAACCCAAGCTTAATTAACTCCTATTTCATATCCAAGCTCCAAGGCAAATAGCTTAAACCCAAACCCATCTTAATCCAATTACCCAATCTTATGGACTTAATCCAAAGCCCATTTAAGTAATCTAAAACCAATTGATTTCACAAAAGCACTTCAACCATTCAACATCTCGTTCCAAACTCTTCTAAAGCCTACCACCAAACTAATTGAACCAAATCAGTCTAATTAACTCAAATTAGCCCATTTGAACCCAAAATGTAAAAGTGAGTCAAAACCAAATTAAAATCAAATCAATTGCAATCAAAGCCAACAATCAATCTCAAACCCATCATTGAACCCAACTCAACGCTCAATTTCGTCAATCCATACTAGTTAGCCCAATTGATCCACTTGACCCAATGTGACCAATATGACCAAAATGAACCAAATTCCAATCCAACCCAAATGAAATTGAATCAACCCCTCAAATCTCTTCCATGATGAGTGTTGATCTTGGATAGTCTAATTACAATCAATTCAATCAAACCAACCTAATTAACCCATTGACACAAGTTGACCTAATTTGACCTAAAAAGTCAAATTGGGTTAAATCTCATTCTATTCCAAATTGATTGAAACCAATGACTCCAATCAACTATAAATTGATTATTGAACATAATCAAGCCTTCAATTGAATACAATTTGACCAAGTCAACCGAATTGACCTATTTAGCTCAAATTGACCTAAAGAGTCAAATTGATATAAATCATTACCAAATCAAAATTAATTGAAATCAACACCTACAATAATTTTTAAATCATCAATTGAATCTAAATCAATCCTAACCCAAGCCAACTTGGTCATTTTGACCAAATTGGTCAACTTAGCCCATTTGACCCATATAAATCCATATGAGCCAAAATCAAATCTACTTCAAATCAAATCAAATTAATTGAACCAAAACATCCCAAATGATTATTTGAACATCTCTCAACCCTTGGTTTGACCCAATTTGACTCATGGATCAACTTAGCCTAATTGAACCCAATTTGACCTACATAGGTCAAATTGAGCCAAACCCAACCAAACTTGACATGACCCATCCTTGGGTTACCATGGGTCAGCCCAAATGAACCCAACCCATGGTTGATCCAAATTAGGCTAAAACCCATTGGATAAACCTCTCTAAATGAGACAAAATACCCATTTGGATGGTCAAACCTACTCTCCATCCCTTGGCAGCCCTCCTTAGCTCAATTTGGACACTTGGACCACTAGCTAACTTGATCCAAACCTGATTAGGTCCAGACATACCTCAAGAGAGGGTGAATTCACCTAAGCCACCCCATTGGAACACTTGGAGGAGAAGGTACACACCACCTCAACCTATTCTAAGTCTTCAGTCACTCAAGGACCTCCACCTCAATCGATCATTGATGCCTCCGGCCACTTGGGCCAACGGGACGACTGCCAGAAACTAAGACAATCTCAATTATCTTATCCCTTAGGGAGGAGAGTATACTACTCCCCATCTAATTCAAACCACATAGAGAGCTTTAGTGAGTCGAGACAAGCATCCTCAGAGAGTCCCTGATCCCCTTTGAGCTCCCCATTGCTGGCGAGACCAAGGCCGAGCGAAACTGAGCCCCATGTTCGTCCAACTCTACTAAAACCTTACCAAACTCCAACTAACTTCTCTCACACATTCCCCAAGCTCCGGCAAGCCATGACGAATCGATTCCTCATCGATTCGAGCACTAGAGACCACTCATAGATAAACTTCGACAACTGTTGTAATTGTGTTTGGTCCATATAGCCACCGGTGGGGAGGCAACTTGCGAGCTTCACAACAGAGCTTCGTTTCTTCAAGATGAAGCTACCTCAATCATTGGACCGCTGGTCTTGACCTTTGGCGCGGTAAATTATGGAAAATCATAGAAAATATAATAAGAGTTGGTCTTTTGTGAATGATTTTGTGATTTTGTGTGATTTCCATCGTAGGATCCTCTTAGATTTTCTTTTTGAATGTTTTGGAGTCAATCTTGATGCCTCACAAGCTTTAGTGAGCTCAGATTGAGCGACGAAGGGCGAACAGTGTTCGTCTTCTAATGTTCGGGGGATGAAGGATCATTTGTCATCCATTCCACATGATTAGAATGGACGTCTATAATTTAATCCGCTAGAAATCTCGATTTAATCCATTAAGATCCACAAGATTAATCTCTGTCGTCCGATCCTAGAGATTAATCTTTGACGCCTGGATGAAAGCCCGTCCCGACCGACGTCGGCCGATGATTTAAGTATCCCGCGACACCATGTGGAAAGCATCGCCATGTCAGCTTCCACATGGTGCCGACGGGATTAGGGGTTAATTAAGCTTAAAAATACCATTAATTGGTTAGGATTTCAAAAATTCATAACAAATTGTAGTAAAATTAGAAAAAAATATAAGTAAATCTATTTTGGAAAGGGTAAATAGAGGAGAATTTAATAAAAATAAAATCCCTAATAATTGAATAATGAAAGAGCTTAATTAGGGTTTGAAAATTTTCCTAATTATCTTAATTAAGCCTCAATTATTTGGCTAATTAGTTTCAAATTTGATGTGTTGATTCCTTGGGATGTCCTCTGCCTCTCATAATTTTTTTGAGATTTATTGGCTAGATAATTAAGGGAATTTAGAATTTTAACCTTAATTACCCTCCTTAATGAATTAATTGATAATTAAAATTAAATAGTAAAACTTTGATCATTAATGATTATTAATCATTGTTAATAGTGGAAATGATGAGGGTAAACGACAAAGGCCTCTTTCTTGATCATTTGCCTAAGTCTTTTTCCATGGGAGGGTTAATTAAATTATAACTTAATTAAGAAATGATTAAGTAATTAATGATGAAATTAAACTAAATTAAAATGATAATTGCTTTAGATAATCTAAATTGAATTCATGGGTTCCTCTTTTTGTGTTCAATAGCATAAAGCCCCTTAAGGAAATTATGATTAACCCATGGGTGTGAAAAAGTTATATAAGTCTTAATTAGATTTTCCATTTACTTAATTAATATTTAATCATGAATCTTATTGCATTAGGTCCTTAGGTGCATTGCAATTTTAATTTCTCATTTGCTTATCATTGAGGTTCATAATTAAATTAAAGAGACTTAGGAAAGGAAAATTAAATGAATTATTTAATAATTGAAACTTAATTAATCCATGAAAGCAACTTAATTATGTGCTTGCTTAATCTTTAGTACATGTATTTATATACTTAACAAGTAAGAAATACATAAACATGCATGCTATTGATGATGAAAAGGAATGATAAAATCTTCTCTATGTGATAGTAATTCAATATCATTAATCTTAAGATGCCTTTTATGCTTGAAGAGTATTCTTTAAGATTAATTCTAATCTAGGATCAATAAAAATAAAAATTTTCAAGCCATTCACTAAAGGAAAATAAAATCATAATAAAATGTCTTTAGAAAATAAGTTAAGGTAGGGATGAAGAGGGTTAAACCTTTTTCTTGCTTTATAACAATTAGATCCTACATAATTATCAAGTGAAATAAAGCAAAATATAAATTAAAATCCATCAATCTTCTTAACAACTTAAAGTGAAATTACCCTTCATATGTAATTTGAATCCTTCAAACTTAGATAAGAATAAACCTAAAGCCTAGCTAAAATATACCACACCAAGCCTTAGCACACACATTAGAATTAAGCCACCACTTTTAGATCTAAGTTAGGACAGTGTATGTTATGATGTTGTGTTTTATTTTGTGATATGATATTTTAGACTAGATGTTAGGATTATTGTACGTAGCCTGGATGTTAGGTCATTGTTAGCCAAATCATATTTTCTACAAAAGATTATGCTAAAGAGGGCCAACGTAAAATAAATATAAATACTTTTCTTACAGGTCACTTAAGCCCCTTTGTGCAATCCACATTAAGACAGGTGGGCTTGGTTACCCATGTGCAGGGTGCTAAGTCCAAATTTATATATATAACTGCTTGGTGTAGATGATTGTTTAGCTAACCTCTATTTTGTAAGTGTAGTTAGATTTTTTTTTTCATAAACATGTAATTTTGCAATAGGAATTAGGATTAGTGCTATGAGATTTACGATGAATAGGGGCTAGAAGGTAAAGTCCCGGGAGGCCCTCTGAAGCCTTGGAGGAAATCAAACCAAAGAAGAGATGAAGAAAGAAGTAAAGAATGAAGACCCCCATAACATTTATTCAATTTCAATTATAATATTCTTTTGTAATCCGAGTTATATAAGGGTAGACCTCGGCTATCCAATTATTTTATTTTTTGGGGTGTGCGACAGTACCCGGCCACACCGACCTTTTATTATTTTATGAGATTTATGAATGATGGTTCTTGTGTTTAGAATGTTCAATAGAATATCATGATTTTTATAGGTTTCTTATATATTGATTATTGAATGTGTGGCCCAGATGCGATTGGTTCTTTAGGGAAAAATTAAATTTTTTACCCCAACTAATTACTCATAACTAAATTTAAAAAAAATTCACAACCTCATTCAAAAGCCTAGGATATAAGCAAGATAATTAAATAATTTAGCAACCCCTTAGCTGAATGATGTATGCTTAACATCATGCATAACATATTACTTCACTCTTGAATATGGAGGGTCTCCACTCTTGCACCATAGGGGATGCTTGACTTATAAGGGCATTCCATATAGTGGAGAACACCTCCTCTGGCTGATTTAGCTAATAATTTAATTTCATCATGTATTTAGGCATAATTATCTCAAGCCTTTGTCTAAAAGATTATGTCAAAAGGATATTAAAATTTATAAATTTTGCATTTAGTTTAAGTCATGATTTCATACCAATCATGATGTAGTCTCTTAGGGAGTGAGTTTAGTACTCTAGTTTCCTTTCATAATTAAATAATAGCCTAGCTATCTTGCACTAATATGAGACCGGCCTACATGGTTTTAAAGCGTAGGAGGTGTTAGCTGGCGATCACTCTAGGAAGTTCTAAGTGCAGAAGAGTTGGATGAGTTTATCTTCTCTTGTGGAGGTAAACTACTATATCCCCCTTTCCATTTAGAATTAGGTCGAGCTCTTAGCTTGTGCTAAAGCACCCTAGATTTAGGTTCTGAGGTTATTTATTTCCTTCGGGTTAGAGGTATAAATCTTTATCTCTTAGGCATTTCTACAATCTTATGTTGATGTACTATAAGCCCTAACATTCTAATAAAATTTTAATTCAAACAAAAATAAACTTTCTCTTTCAAATATATAAAGCCTCATTGTAGGATATATTGGAGTGCTCACTAGACTTCATAGTATCATAAGTACTCCCTACTTATCTTACTTTGGATTCTGAAAATAAGTCTTCCAAATTGAACTTTCCCACTTGATTTTCAAAAATCCTTAATCTTTTGATAGTCTAGCCTTGAAATTTTTGGAGATATTGATTGACTACTTTAATTGAGAGTATTCCTAGGGAATCTCCATTTTCTAAGCTGTGATTAACTATGGAAGCTTGCTTCCATAAGGAACTAAAGAACCCGACATAAAATAAACTTTGCTTTACTTTTTCATATAAAGTAGGGGAAAGATCTCAGGTACATACATAGATCCATCTGCATTAAAAGTTCTTTTTAGGTGATTAGGTCTATTGTAGGGTGGTGTTTCTATCTCTCGAGATGGTACTTCATACCTCAATGTCATACCCGATCACTTTAATAAGCACCATCTAAGATCTACGTGGTGTCCTCATGACTCTAAATTAAAACACCATGAGGACCCTATAGTTAATTACACCTTAGGGGATATGATTCTTCTAAAAAAAAATCTAGACTAAAGTGGTTGGTTAACATCTATATATATTTTAAAGTTAGAGATCAAGAATTAGTCATGATGGAAATCGAATGGGAAAGCGCAAATAGGAAATATTCTTAATGGATTCCAAAGGTGAATAGGTAAGAGGCACTCATGATACTAGGAAGCCTAGTGAGCATCCGAGTCTAGAAATGAAACTTTTTTATTATTTAAATTCACTTTATTAGAATGTTAAAATTTTTAATATCATAATATAAAATTAATGAAATGTTTATGAGGTAAGGATTTACACTAATAGTGAAGGAGAAATATACTACCTTAGAACTTAAGGTAAAGCTGCTCTAATACAATCTATGAGCTCGAACTATTCTAACCAAAGGGGAATTAAGATATATTGGTTTACTTTCACTAAGGATGATAAATCTATCTTGACTCTTCTAGACTTACAACATCCTAAAAGGGCTACCAGCTAACAGCTTTTATGAGTTAAAATCATGTGGCCAAGTCTCATGAATGTAAGTTGGCTAGGTTGTTATTCATTAAAACCAGAAACCTAAGAGCTTAAACTTACTCCTTAAGAGTCTAAATCATGATTAGTATGAATAATGTGTTAAACTAATGAAATAAAAATTTCATCTTTTATCAATTTTGACTCTTAAATTTGATGTATGATTGGGTGGACAATTATGCCTATATGCATAATGACATTTGGTTATGGGCTAATCTACGAGATGGGTCTTCTACACCCAAGTGGGTTACTATAAAAGGTCTTGCACTCCCCCTTTTTTATGCAATGAGTGAAGATACCCTACTTTCAAGGAATAAAGATGATATGTATGGTATGATATTATACATCCCTCACAAATTAATGGTTTATAAATATTTTAATTTATTAAATCTTAGGCTTTTATAGTAAGGTTATGAGTTGTATTAATCCTTTAGTTTGATTATTAAGTTGGTGTAAAAAATTTAACTTCTAAAGAGCCTAATGAAATCCTTGCCGCATTAAACAAATATCACATTATAAGAAACTTAAGAAAAGCATCAATTTCTATTGCATGAATAATATAAATAAACTAAACAAATCAAATCAAATTAATATAACAGAAAGGCCAATGAGGCTAAGTTCTGCTATACACCCTAAAAAAAGAAAAAAGAAAAATTGGCAACCAAACTCCACCCTTACACAACTTAACTTAGACCTAAGTACAAAAGTAAATCCATGGGGGTCTTTAAGTGTTCATGATGTAGATGCTTCAGGCTTCACAATGCCTCCTAAGTCTATGCCTTATAACCTCTAATCATTATAAACCACATGGCTTTAACCTAGCTCTAATACAATATTACATTTAAAATTTCAAAAATAATTTTTAGTAAACCTGCAAAATAAAGGTTAGTCATAACACAAGTTCACACCAAGCATTTATATTTCACATAATATGAATTAACACTAATGGGTGCCAAGCCCATATATCCTAATGGGCTTTACTAAAGGGGCAAGCAATACTTGTAAGCAAGAGAATTTTATTTAATTTTTATTACATGCAACCTTTTTATTTTTGAGCATATCCTCCTATAGAAAACATCATTAGTCTAATAAATAATGTCCTATCATTCAAGATTAGTGCACAAATAATTCTAATCCAATTTATAATTAAACATCGGTCAAACCTAAATCTAGGATTTGTGGGCTATCAATATAATGTGTGTGTAAAGTAAGTGTAGTGAGATAAAACTAGACTTTAAATATATAAACTTAGGTTTAAACAAAGGATTTAATTTATTAACAAGATGATATCCCACTTTAAGCAGTTAATGGCTTAATCATATGTTTTATGTTTTAGATTTGACTTTGATTCAAGTTAGACTTAGTATTCTCAAGAGTATGGAAGAGTTGTGGGTTCCACTTATGGTAGAAACCATTCTCTTCCAACATGCCGCTCCTAAGTTGGATCTAAAGGAGTATATTTTGTGATTTTTAATCAATGTTAATGAAGCATTTTATTTTATATAAATCATAGTTTTGAATTAGATTTAAATGAAATTATAATCATATGAAAGACATATAAAGGTTAATGGGTATGAGCCATGAATTCTCTTTATGACATTATGACATTACTTAAGTCTTCTGTATATCTTAAAGATATATATATATATATATATATATATATATATATATATATATATATATATATATATATATATATATGAAAAAAAATATTTGATTTAATTTAGACATTATTTTTTGAGATGTTTAGCCCATATATGGATTCATGTATATGCAAGTTTTATGATTTATGTTTA
Source organism: Cymbidium sinense (assembly GCA_021442155.1). Lineage (NCBI taxonomy): Eukaryota > Viridiplantae > Streptophyta > Magnoliopsida > Asparagales > Orchidaceae > Cymbidium > Cymbidium sinense. The sequence goes on along the minus strand of CM038216.1, from coordinate 179,578,639 downwards.
TCTTAATTGAGGATCTACATAAATAATATGAATATAAGCATAAATGCATGAATGTATATGTATTTATTGGCCTCATTTTTTATGAGGTTAACATATTCCTAATACTATGCTAAGGTTACACTAATTAGGCACTCAACACACTTCATTAAGTGACTAAGTGTACAAATCAACCCAAGACTGAAAAAACCAAAATCCATAATCAAATAAAATATAAAATCCGAAACCAAAATTGAATTAAAATCCAAAACTCTAGTGTAAGACCTAAGTCATGATAATCGGCCCCACCTATACCCAATTTGGCTTAATTGGGTTAGATGAATCCAATCATTTCGAAATTCAACCAAACTAAACCCAACACCAAATGAAATACACTTGAGATAAAATCTAAATTCAATTGACCCTTAAATAGGTTAATTAGGTTGATTAATCCAATTAATCTATTTAAGCCCAACTTAACCCAAATTCAAATCAATTTAGAGTAAATCAAAATAAAGTTTAAATTGATTTTATCCAAAGGGTGAGTATTGTTATTCAAACTCAATTAAGCATGAAAATAAATCCAATTAAGTTTCAAATTGGATAATCAAGTCATTTGACTTAGGTGGGCCTCACTAAGTCAAAATCAAATTTAAATCAAAATTAAGTTAGACTCAAAATTATCATATAATTTAAAACAAAACTAAATTAAATTGAGGCTTAGATTAGCTAATTGAGCCACTTAAACCAAGTAGGCCTAAATGGATCTTATTAGGAGAAATCAAATTAAGTTGAAATTAAATGAATTTAAATACTTCAAATCACTTTAAATATGTGACTAAACTTAATCTAATATATTTTTAACCCAATTTCACTAGTTTGACCCATTGACTGAAATGAACCTAATTTGACCCAATTGGTCAATTTAAGTTAAATTTAGAAAATTAAAATCAAACCAAATTAGAATTAAGCAATCCTAAATATTCTAAGTAATTCACTAAACATAATTAAAGCCCAATGGAACTTGGCTCATCTATTTGAGCCTCTTAATCCATTTTGACCCATTCAAGCCAAATTGGTCAATTTGGGTCAAATATAAGATTAAACTCAAATTAATTACAATGAACCTATCCAAAACTCTCTAAATGATTTAATAAACATTATTAAAATCCAAATAAAGCTTAAATTTTCCTAATTGGGCCACCTAACCCAATTTGACTCATTTTGGTCAAATTAGGTCAAACCAAAAATTAGTCTAAAATTAACTGAAATTAATCCATCCAAATCACTTTAAATGATATATTAAACATAATCAAAACCTAATATGAGCTCAAAATAATAAATTGAATCATATAAATCAATTTTGGTTAAACCAAACTAAATTCGAATCAAATCAATTTTATTGAACTTGAAGGCTTTTGAATGATCAACTGGGCATTATTTAAGCTTTGATCTTAAGGCCAATTAGGCAAGATGGGTTGCTTAGCCCAACCCAAATCAATTGGGCTAACATAAGTTAACTCAAAATCCAAAATTAAGCCAAAAAGTCCAAAATGAACTTTTGGCAAGCCTAAACCTCATTCTCAACCTCTGATGGGGACTCATCCCTCAACCGTGGTGGATGGATAAAAGGTCTAAGGGAGGAAAATTGAAAGCAAAGAGAGAGAATTACGAAACTTTGAAAAGATCAAATTTCCCTATATCTTCTTCCAGTCTCTCAATTGTTTAACTTAAACATAATCTTTAGTTAGTTAACCACCTCCCACTACAACTCTAAAGCTTCAAATCCCCATGGCCGACCACCTCCAAGCTCTACCAATGGAGGAGAGGTCGATCATCTATAAAATTATACCCCTAACCCACTTCAACCACTTTTAGCACTTGGTACACTTTAACCATTATCTAAGGAGTGAACTAGAGCTTTTCCCCACCTTTCATGACCCCAAATCATCAAAATACAACAAATTTGGGCGAAAGGCAATGAAGATCAACGTCTCTAATGATCAGAGAGGAGGCAATGGGCATATATATTTTGGAGCTTCTCTTAACCTAAAGATCATTTTTTGAATCCAAAAACCCATTCAAAATTGGCTCGAGTGAGGTAACTTCTAAATCTCTTAGCCAAAAATGTAGGAGTTGATGCTTTATGAAAAAAAGTTGCACAAACTTAAGATCTAATCATATGAATCAACTCTTATCATCATTTCCAAGCTAAACAAGCCAAAAAAATTGGAGTTCCTTGTGAGAATTGCCAGAAATTGAGCTAGAATGGAGAGGAACTCATCGTTCTCATCATAAATTCGCTGGAGAAGGGGGAAAAAGCCACTAGCCATTTGATCCTCTTTAAATAAGATGAATGGCTATGATTAAATCATTAGATGGAATTAATTTAAGCTCTTGGATCAATGGGAAAGATCTAGAATGTCGAATCTTTGATCAAAAAGGTTTGATATGAACTTGTGTTTTCCCACTTATAATCCAAGCAGACGCTTGTGTGGACCAATCCATAATTTAAATGTGGAAAGCAGTGCTGACTAGTTTAAATAGAGAATTTAGAATTTTTTAGAATTAAAAAAAAACTTTAAAACAATTAAAACTTCAAAAAATTATAAAAAAATAAATAAAAATCTTAATGAAAAACTACAACCCCTTATTATATTTTTCATTTTAAGAGGATTCCAATGAATTAAAAATCCCTAATTTTTATTGGATACTTTGAAATTAATTTGAGTTTAATTAAAAATCAAATTTTAGTTAAATTGGCTTGAAATTTTTAGGGGTTGAAACCTACCTACCATAAGCATTTCAAGTCAAAATGATGAATGGATTGAAAGTTAATAATTTTTTAATTTTAAATTTCTAATTTTACAAAAATAAATATATAAAAATAAAAAAATTATGAAAATTCACCAAAATAGCTAAACCACTTTAATTAACATAAAAAAACTCAAAAAAATAAAATTAAAATAAAATTAAAATAAAATTAAGCCCTCTAAATATCATTAAACCTCAAAATCACCTAATATAATTAAGCTTAACTTTTAAAATTTATAATAAATCAACCAATAATTTAAAAATATATATGACCCCTCTCTAGATTTATATTTAAGAGAGGAATCTAATAAAAATAAAAATACTTTAATTAAGTAATTTTGAATTAATTTAACTTTTAATAAAAATAATAAAACCTTAATTACATCTAAAATAATGATGCATTTGACCTGAAACTTTAAAAAATGAAATTAATGTTTGGATCTAACTAACATAAAATTTTCAATAATTGTTGATGAACATACTGAAAGTTATGAAATGTGTACATCTTAGGGCTTAATTTAATGATATATTTAAAATTAAATTGAAGAAATTAGAGAAACACATGGAAACATCTTAAAACATCATGATCAACATCAAACAACCCCTATAAAAATATTAGAACACTTTAGAACTTGTTGAATCCCAAAATCATATACTTATGGTCTAATAATTCATTAAAATTAATTTTTAATTAAATTTATTAGAGCTAAATGTAAAAAAAAATATGACACAACGTAGAGTTTAGGAATTTCTATTTGGATGATCAAATACGTCATTAAGGAATAAACATATTATCTCAAAAGATAAACATGTTATCCTATAATGGATTTGATCATTTAATAAAAGAATCTTAAGGCTAATGGATCTCTTGTGTACGAGAGATTTTTTCCTTGAATTACATGGAGAGTAGAGTAGGACTGGGTTCATGGTTTTCTATAAAGGCAAGCCTCTATAGTTAATTATATCTTAAGAAGGGTATCTTTCTTAGAATAATCTCGATTAAAGAAATAAGTTGTTATTTCTAAGAAGTTCTAAGTTGGTTTTCAAAGGATTGACTTTTGAAATTTTCAATTAGGATTGAATCATATTGGAGAGAGTGTTATTTTATAAGCCAAATGAGATGAAGTAGGAAATGCCTATTGATAGTGGGATGCATAGTAGGCACTCAACTATCCTATAATTAGGATTTAAGTTTTAAAATATAATTTAAATTTTGAGTTGAAATTTTCTTAAAAATCTAGGACTTAGATTCTAGCAACACAAGACTGCAAAAAAAGCCTAGGGTTGAAGACTTATTCCAAGAAGGATGCTTCAGAACCTGGTCTATAAGTGCTTCTGACACATGTCAGATGCTCGACCTATTTTTATTTTGGGAATTATCAGTTATTTCTCTCACTTGAGGGAACTAACTTATCCCTGACTCTTCTAAACTTACAACCCGCCTGGAGAGGCTGCCATCTAACACCACGTAAGCACATTTAAATTCATGATGTTAAGTCTCATGAATGTAAGATGACTGAGCTGTTATATTTTTAAGAAAGGAATCTATGAATCAAGGCTCACTCCCTAATCCCTAAGATCATATAGGGTATAAAATGCATCTAACTAATACACATTTTTTAGGTTTTTAAATGTATTGATTCAGGATTCATTTAAGGTCTTGGGCATTCATTTTTATGCATACATGCCATACAATTAGAAATGGTTATGGACCAAATATATAATAGAAGGCAGGCTTTCCCAAGAAGGGAGTCATCCTCACAGGTCAAATTCTCCTTATGTGTAATGAGTGAAGTTCCCATTTCAAGGATTAGAGTAATATAATTTCATAGTTTCAAGACCTAATTAGTTTCTAATTAATTCTTATGTTTTGTCTAAGGCTTTAGTTTATATGAAGTTTCAATTTTATTTTATTTTCAATTGTTTAGATTTAAGTTGAGTATAAAATTAAATTTTTTGTATGAGCCTAATCATCCAGGAATTTAATCACAGGAAAGCACACCACAGAAAGAAACCTAAAAAAGTAGGTTGATTCTATTATGCACTCAAAATAAATTAAACTAATTTTTAATTTAAGAAAAAGGCAATACGGCTAGGTGCCACAGTACATCCCGGAAGAAAGAGCAAACAAGTAAGCGAGCTCCACCCTTAGATAACTTGACCTAGAACTAGAAGTTTAGATTTATGAGTCTTCTTTCCAAGATACTCTCCTTCTTCAGGGACATCTATTGGGCTTCACAGGGGATCACTGCACCTATCTTCTGGTAGGGTCAACTCTCGCTAATCTTAGACCATATAGATCATAATCTAATTCTAAGCTCAAATTTACATTTTGATTTCAAAATTAATTCTTAAGCCTTGTAAAACAAATGTTAGCAAAATATAAATAGCACATAGCAGTTATATTTCATAAATATATGGGCTTAGCATTAGCTACTTGCCAAGCCTACATGTCCTATGGGCAATGCTTAAGGACATAAGCATACTTACAAGAAAATAACAATTTTAATTTTATTTATGATAGCAATTTTTTCTAGCATATCCCCCTGCAGAAGATGTTGTTAGATCTAAAAAAAGTCTTATCATCCAGTCTAACAGGCAAACAATTTTAAACATGTAGTTTAAAATAGTACACCATAAAGACATATGAAGCACATCACAACACAACACAACACAACATAGGGAATCATAAAGAATCACTGAATGACCTGACCTAAGTCTAGGGTCTATGATTTAATGATCTAGTGTGTGAAGAAAATAGGATTGTGTAACAAGACTTTGCTAGGCCTCTTTATTTCAAGTTTAAATTTGGAGTTTGAGTTTGTTTGAATTTTACCTTTGGATGATTTTAATTCAAATGATTTAATGATTTATTTTTATTTTCATTTCACTTTTATTTGGTTAAAGTTAACTTTAGGTTTTCATGAATGAAGAGTAGAATAAATCCCACTTTTAGGTGGAACCCATTCCATTCAACATCCTAACCCCTAATGAAATAAAACATTCATCCTAAGATGAAGATCCATCCCAAAGGTCTAACTATGATCCTTAAGTATCTTAATCATTTTAGTTTTAATTAGATGGTTTGGGTTTGAATTTAATTTAGATTTTTAGGATTAATTCTTTTCTTTGAAAATTTGATTTTCCATTTCATTCTTTTGATTTGATTTGACTTTCATTCTGGGTTCAGTTTCAATTTGATTTAATTTGAATTATTTCAGTTGGTTTGGATTATTTCATTTGCTACATTTGATTTTGTTTGAGTTATGTTTAGGTTTGTTGAATTATGTTCATTCATTTAGTTTGGTTTATATAAACTTAAGGCATTCTAGTTAATGTTCAAACCATTCTTAGGTCAGTTTGATTATGAGTTCATTAGCTTAGGATTTAATTAAGCCTTAATATGCCTTATCAATTTTCTTAACCATTAAGTATAGAAAGAAGTAAGTTCTTTAACTTAAGATGTTGGAACCTATATATTTTTTATGTTTGATTAAGATTAATTCAAATTATTTCATGATTTGATGAATTTATGAATTTGTTTATTAATTATTTGATTCATATTGACTTCAAAATTTAGAAATTCAACAATTCCCAATCCAATGGTCAATTTGGTTTGACAATTTTATGGCAAGTGGGGTTCCATGACAATTTTATGTTTCCAAAGTTACATCTTGATTAGATTCATAATTTGGGTGTAATTAAGATTTTAATTATTTCATTAAATCCCAAATTAGTCCTAATTTGATGCAAATCTTTTAGAGGTTTTATTTTTCATTGATTCCTCTTTGAAAGATGTTTCTAAAGTGGGATCATTCATATTTTTTGGACTTTTGGTTGATTTATTATGATTTAATTACTTTTTTTTGGATAATTATTTGAATTATTTAATTTAATTAATTACCTAATTAAGCCAATTTGTGATTTATTTAGTTCTTATGAGTTTCATTAGTGATTTTATGTTGATTAAGGTTCATTAAGTTGATTTAAGGTTATTTAATTCATTTCTGAGTAAATTCTTCTTATATTAATTTATTTAAGTTAAATTGAGGTTTAGGATTTGAAATTTCATTTCTCATGAATTCCATCAAATTAATTCATGAAAATTTTTTCTAGGGTGTGTTTTAACATCAATTTTTGTTCCCCAAAGCTTTATTTGAATTTTAGCTAATGGTTTGTGATTAATTAAGATTTAATTGATTTCATTCAAAGTCAAATTAAGGATAAAATAGCCTAAAACTAATTGGGGACTTTATTTTAGTGGATTACTCTCATCAAGATGAATCCATAGATCCCAAGTTTGCATTTTTTGGATTTATATTTTAATTTCTATGATTTATTTTGAATTTTTTTAATTAATTAAAAGGGAATTTACTTATTTTATAACCGTAGGCTGACGTGGCAGCCTGCATGGCATCGTCACCACATGGCGGCGGTATTTGGCCATGCAGATCCCACATGGCATCTACATCAAAAGTGGTGCCATGTGGGATGATCCTTGACCATTTAATCGAAGATCAAATAGTTTCAATTTGATCTGCGGAGGCCTTATGAGATAAAATCAGATTTCGACTAAATCACGACCGTCCATTCCAAATAAAAAGATCGGATGGTGGAGATTGGATTCCGCAGATCTCTGGTGAGAGACGAAAACCGCTCGTCATTTTTGCTAAAATTTTGGTGATTGCTGGTGATTTTTAATTCATTTTTTATTATAAAATGATCAAGGATTATTTTGCAACCCATCCATGCAGTTTGATTCACTTGAAGATCAATTTTATTTTGTAAAGTATAAAAACTGAGGACTTAAGGAGATGGTGGTGGAGTGTACCACAATTTTGGCGATCACTGTCAGTGGGATTGACTCTATTAGCATCATTTGGATGTGACAAAGGTGTGTATGCAATTTGGCTGCTTGCCTCCTGGTGGATTACTCCCTAGATCAAGGTCTAATCAAATTTTCTATGGCTTTGATTGTTCTCCAGCTCGCCGGTGGCAAGAGAATGAGGTGGAGATTCATTTGAGGTGCCTCGACTTCTAGAATGTGTTGGGACATTCAATTTGATGGGAGAACCTCTCCTTTGGATTTCACCATTAAAGGGGCTTAAATTCCATCCATTTTTGGCGTGTCGTTGACAAGGAGTCGGGGGAAGGGTCTATTTCTTCATCTCCTACCTCAGTGGACAAATTGGGATGAAAAGTGGTAGGAAAGGCCTTCTTTAGCCTTTTAGGTGGCTGGACTCTGGCCAGCGACGATGGCAAGGCCGACCAAGGGGTGGATTCAATCCCTTTTGGCCTTGTAAGCAAGTTTGGATAATCACTTGGAAGGGAGGAAGGCATCTACCCTACTTCCTTGCTTGGTTGAGCCTCTTGGCTTATCTTTCTTCTCTCTTGGCTTCTCCTTGGCTTCTCCTTGGAGGAGGACAAATGCCTTTTGGCTTGAGGGCTTATCCTCTTGCCTTCAGCCCTTGGAACCATTCTCCTAAGAGGTGGTCAAGGGTCCAAGGTTCCTTGATAAATCCATCATGATGGAAAGGGAGAGGAATCTTCTCTTGGTCAAGATCTCCACTCTTTTCTTTGGTTTCATTTTCTTTTTTGCTTTTAGCATCATATTAAATCCCTTAGATTAAGATTTGGCTACCTAACTCAAACTTAATGTGGGTTTGAGATCATGTTTAAACCCATTTGGCTTGGATTGAAAATTTAAGTCCAAACCAAGTATTTGGATTTAAAGTGTTTGGTTTTAATTTAATTCTTGTAATTTTTTAGTTTATCTTTAATTGATGATTAATTGGGTTTTTATTTAATTAATTCATTTAGATTTGAATTAAATTGGATTTCATTTCATTTCATTTCAACCCATTTAAATCTAAATGGATAAGTTTTATTCCAATTGGGTTCAAATGATCAAATTAACTCAATTGGATTTGGATTGGACACATGTGTGAGATGATTTGGAGTGATTGGTTTCATTTAATTTCAAATAAATTTTAATTTGAACTCATTTGACCCAAAGCGGGCTAAATGGGTTAAGCATGGGTTTCATTTAAGTAAAATCACCAATTTGACCAAATTAAACCCAATGATGGGTTAAATTATGTTTAGTTATCATTTTCAAATGATTTTGAGCAATAAAATTGAGTTTCTTTCAATTTGATTTGGGTTTGAACAAAACATGACACATTTAGTGTTATTTAGGCTAAGTGGTCTAATGAACCCAATTAAGGCCTAAATAAATTTAAATTTCTTTAGATTTGTAATCAAACATGTTTATTCGATCATTTAAAATTTTAGATTGATTTAATTTAGTCAAATTCTCGGTGGGTTGACCTTTAATTTGGTGGGACTCACCTAAGTCAAACCTATGCTAAATGGGTCGACTAGATTTGACTTTGATTTAGTTTTGGATTTGTTCTTTTATTTTAATTTGATTTCATTTTGATTTATTTGGATTTGATTTGATTTAATCCAAATTTAAAAATTGGGTTGAGTTCACCTAAATCTATTAAGTTAGATCAAACCCAAGAAGGGTGTCACTAGGTCACTAAGTATAGTGTTCTAAGCATTGAATTAGGAGATTCTTATTTGATATTAGGACATCCTAATTACTAATTTTAGAAGTGATGTTAACCTCATCCAAAAATGAGGTCAACACTAAATTTTAAGAGATACATGATAAATTAAATATTAAGCCAAAATTATAAACAAATTTAGCATTACAACCTCATTAACTAAATTCTAAATTAGATCAAACAAACATAATTTAATTTTTAATTTAAACCAAACTAAATTTAATAAATCTAATTAATCATTAATTGGAATGTAGTTAAATTAATTATGTGGAACCAAATTAAACATCAATAAAATTACAAACTTAACCAAATCCAACCTAAATATCCAAATCATTAATTGAATCATTAATCGAACTAATCACATGAGACTAAATTAAACCAAGCTTCAACAAAAGTTAATAAATTAATATGAATCACTAAATCATATCTTAATTAGTCTATATAAGATCAATCATAATCAGTGTATAATTAAATCATGTCTAAACTAATCATGTTTCAATTACTTGATCAAAGATTGACCATTAATTAAATGAATCACTTAATTAATCTTCAATTAAGTTTAACACTCAATTGAATTAATTGTGAAGAGCTTAATTATATGTCCAATTAAATTTGATTAACTGACCAAGATAATCATTTAGTTGAGATTAAGATTGGTTAATTATTAATCTAATTCTAATGAGACAAACAATTTAATTTAATTAATATTAATTAATCAAACCAATTAATGATCAACTATCCCCTAATGTGGTTAACTACTTAGTCAAAATAATCACTTTATTAAGCCAATAATAATGAAACCAAATAATCACTTAAATAAGGCTAATTTAGTTAATCATTAAATAAATTAAGTATTTTAATTAAACTCTGAATCAAACCAATCATTTAGTAAAATAAAGACTCAATTGATCATTAATATGATATTAATTGAATTATTTATTCAATCAAATTAAATATGATCAATTAATTAACCTATAACTAAGACAATAATTTAAATCAACCCTTAAATCAAATTTATAATGAAATCAAAATAAAATTAATTAATCATTTAACTAAACCAAATTAAATTAAATAAGAATAACCCTTAAATCAAGCTTAACATAAATCAAACATTTAAATAAATTCATTATAAATACCCATCATGCTTTAATTAAATCAATCATTATCTATTAAATTAATGATTAATATTTAATTAATCTAATTAAGCCTTTTAAGCAAGTTAATTACATAATAAAATTAACAAATTAATCTTAAATTTTTTTTTAATTTAAGTCAATCAAATACTTAATACAGTTAAACGCACCTATCATAGCTATAAAAGAAGATTGTTCACAAATGCACTCTCAGGTGTCTGAACTCAAGCAAGTTCTCTGTACATTAGTCCATGACCAGGAAGCAACCTTCGAATATCTTCACAATGCATGAGAGAGACAGGCTACTATGACTTATCGAGCACATAAAGCTTATGTTCGCATTATAGAAATTCAAACTAATTACCTGTAGCTGAAATTTTTTTTGGCAACTGTCTCTTGTTGTTACATGATGCATGAATATTATGATCATTGATTTCTTGAATCTTATCTTCTTTCTCTCTTCTATGTTTATGAATATAATTACTAATTAACAAAGGAGAAAGCAACGAATGCATCATGTCTAATTAACATAACATATTCTTTAGGAGGTAATTTGTTTACAACAAAAAAATATAATAAATTAAAAATAAAAAATAAACATTATAACTCTAGTGATGTCCCTAGGCAGCTAGACACTGGTTCCACTGCCTCTAAATTTAAAAGAATTTGAAAAACATTAAGCACTCCTACCAACTATCTACCTTAGCGATAACCACCCGATGAGAGAGTTTAGAGAGCAGGAGTGATTGATAGGGGAGTGGGAGTGATTGAGAATCGACTCTTATAAGAAGAGAAGGTTGTCCCTCCTCCTCCTCCTCCTTCTTCTTCTTTCCTTTTAGGTCACACTCCATTCTCTCTCTTTGCTATGGACTCTATTGAAAATTTCTCTCTACTGCACACTCTTCTTCTTGAGCAAGGTAAGATTCCAGGTAAAATTCTAAATGAAATATTTCTTTTATATGATTCCTCACTCTATAGAAAAACCTTGAATAATTTCATCGTTGATCTTGGATTCAGTGTAAAATGAAGATCCTCCCTTTATCGATCTTGGATACAAAGCAAGGGAGAAGAACACGATCGTGTTAAAAACAAAATTTTAGGCATTGCCAAGTTAAATACTATCAAAATCAAGATTAAATATAAATTTAAAAACTTAAGACCTCTATTGTCAAATTTGTCTCCGGCGTGAGATGAAGAATCACTCCCTTCATTAATCTTGGATCTAGAATAAGAGAGAAGAGTTCATTTGCACTAAACTATTTCAAAAAACTAGCATTGCTAAGTCATTATGCTGCTAAAATTTGTAAGAATCATCAAATCACATAGACAAATTGCCTTAGAATAGAGTCTTTCGATTTGTAACACCACTGTGGTAAGCTCTTAGGATTTTGGATATTGATGCTCTACTTCGCAATGCCTCAGCTTTGTTGTATGGCATTGAGGCACTATGACTAGTGTCGTGGCACCACAACACTGCCTTCTCAAGTTATAAGACCAATGTGTCCACCTGCATTGCCATGCCTTCTCTGATTAAAGCTTAAGTCCTAACACCTAGTGCAGAGGCGCTGACTTTTTAGTTTAGTTTTTTTTTAAGTTAAAAATTTTTATTCAATTAAATTTACAACTTATAATAAGTATCTAGATTACAATCAAGTCTAAGATATATCCAACTAACATGCAAGGAATATGAAATAAATATTTATTACATAAATGGGCCAAATAAAATTACAATGTATAAAAAAACATAAGAAGAGAAATACAAATACATATGCAAAAAAGGGGGAAAGGACTATCTTAGTAGTCATAGTCATCCTCCTCTTCTTCTTTTGACTTTGATGGAGTGCTAACATAGGGGTGATAAGGAGGTACAGCAGGAAAAGGAACTCTACTCGGGCCAACATTAATTTTCAAACATTTGAGCGAGTGCTGAGTTGAACTCATTCATGTAAGAAAATTGCTACTGTTGCCCCATATGATAACTAAATTTCTTCTCAAATTCTTTCTACCACCGACTACTTTCACCCACTCTTTTTCTTAATTTTGAAACTTCTCTCCCAATATCTTACCTTTGCACAGTTAACATCTTGGAGGATTTAGATCTAGATTTAGGAGCATATGAGCTTTCTCCTACTTCCATTTTTGATTCAAACCCTTCAGTCATTCTTTTATTAAGCGGAACCTTTTGTATAAGAAATCCTTTATCCAGGCCCCCTGACGCATTACTCGCAACACATAAAGAATAAATGAGAGAAGTGTGACTATACCTTAGGGTAGTACTACCCTTAAGCATAGTACAAATTGAATTATAAATAATATTTCTAACATCTATGGTGAAGCCCTTTTGAATTGCATAATTCAAAACAACTTTATCCTCAGTTTCCTCACTAATATTATCAATGGGCATCAACTTGGCACAAATAAAATAGTGATAAGTTTTAGCATCGACTTTAGGCTAGTGGCATAAAAATTGATAATATTTTAACTCCCTCCATTTTCACTAGACATTTAAATTTCTAATAGTGAGGAAACTAAGAATTTTATTAAAATTAAGGTGATTAATATAGTAAGAAAGATAATGATCATATATAAAATTTTAGAAATTATATGCATTAATGGAAGTACTAACGAAAGGTACCCTATTCCCCTACACAAAAATTTGGTTGTCCTTATGATCCTTCATGTTGGCACCCGCACCATGGGGACAATATAAATTAAATTATCGTAGGTGAAATGCTCCCATCCTCTCTCATTGATAACCCTCTCTATGCTCTCACCAGAATTGTGGAATCTCATCTCTAGAATGAGGTCCTTGCTGATGATGGCGTGTTGGAAGAATCTGTTAGCATTACTATAGGACACTCTCTTCTTGCCCTTCTGGACAATCTTGAGTAACATGTTTGTTGTTCTAGGGCTGAGGAAAAGCTAATATGGAAGAACATTTGAGAGAACAAAGGCTTTATAATGAAAATTTTGGTAGCCTAAGGTTCTATTTATAAACTAAACCCAACATCATGGCACTGCATTGATAGTGTCATGAAATTGTATTGACAGAGATGAGGCACTGGCATCTTAGAATCTGAAATATGGGACCAGTGCCATGACACTCAACATGCAATACCTAGGCATTGGTTAACTAGTCAAGATGGTTACTTTGTTAGTCAAAAAAGCACTTATTAATATTAATTACCATTAATTCAGGAATTGAATAGATCTAAAAAGCATGTTAGACATTGATGAAGCATTGTGGCACTTTGATGCAGCGCCACGATGCTGGTCAAAAGTTCTATCCTTTTCTATTAAATGAGTTTGCCAGCCTGTTGACCATTGAATGGCTTTTTGACTGCCACTACGACACTACTTTAGCAACATGTTGGGCCTGGAAAAATAGTCAACCTATTATATTTTATTCTTTATGTCACCATAGCGCTGGGTTTATAGCACTGCCCTCTTTAGTTTTGAACTTATGATTTTGTCTGATGGCACTGTGGCGTTGCATCTCTCGCGTCGAAGCGCTGCACTTTAGGCATCGAAGCGCCAACTTTTGGGCACCATGGTGATGAAACTCTAGCACTGTAGCACTATTTATACAACATCAAGGTTTTATCTCCTATAAATAAAAATTAAAAAAAATCAAATCAAATACATTTATGTTCGCCATGCGAACACCCCTAAACCTAATGACATTCACAAGGGATGTAAGCCCAATCTATTTGTTCGCCATGTGAACATTTTTAATAATGGCATTTTGAAGGGATGAAAGTCCAATCTATATATTTTCCATGCAAACACATAATGACATTCCCAAAGGATGTAAGTCCAATCTTTTTGTTTACTGTACAAACACCTAAACCTACTGAAATTCTCAAGCAATGTAAACCCAACATATATGCTCACCATGTGAACCTCTACACTATAATGACATTTGAAAGGGATGTAAGTCCAATCTATATATTTTCCATGCAAACACTGAAATGGAATTCCTAAGGGATGTAAGTCCAATCTTTTCATTTACTATGCAAATACCTAAATCTACTAGCATTCCCAAGTGATGTAAGCCCAACATATATGTTCACCATGCGAACCTCTACACCATAATGACATTCTAAAAAAAAGGTAAGTCCAATATATATATGTTCACCATGCGAACACCCTAATGACATTCCAAAGGGATGTAAATCCAATCTTTTTGTTTACTATGCAAACACATAAACCTACTGCATTTCTAAGGGATCTAAGCCCAACATATATGTTTGCGTACGAACCTCTACAACATAATGGAATTTCAAAGGGTTGTCAGTCCTATCTTTATGTGCACCATGCGCACACCCTATTGGCATTCCCATGGAATGTAAGCTCAATCTATATATTTTCTACATGAACTCTAAACCCTACTAGCAGTCCAAAGTCTAGTTTGTTCATTCACTATGTGAACAATTAAATTCTAATTGGATTTTCAATGGATATAAGCCCAATCATTTATTCTCCATGCAAAATTTCTCTATAATTTTTAGCATTCCAAAGGGATGTAAGTCCAATCTATTTGTTCACTATATGAACATCTTAATGTCATTTCAAAGGGATGTAAGTCCAATATATTCATTTGTTATTCAAACATTCTAATTGACATTCCAAAGGGATGAAAGTCCAATTCATATGTTCTCCATGTGAACACCCTAACGACATCCAATGGATGAAAGTCCTATATATATCTACAGAGCACTCTTTACTGAATTATTGGATAAACTCAAAAATTTAATTTACTCTTAATTCACTAATCAATTGCACAACAACTCTAGTCTACTCGAGATATCTATGATGAGCCAACTCGTGACTGTTAATTAGATTCCCTAGACATTATGGCTAATAGCCTTCTAAAGTTGGTACATTGGTAGAATGATAGTTCTGGGATGGCAAAACCATGGGATCTTGATAGGGACTACTCTCTTATTTCCTTTAAATAGTCATTTACATTACACCTCTAGACATCGATTCACATCAAATAGATATGTCTATTTTTTTTAACTCTAATTGAGAGTGCTCTCTTACTATGGTAAGAGGGCTAACTAACTATAAATGCTTACATTCATAAGAAGTAGAACATAGATATAAATAAACCTTAACATAATGATAAGGAAAATTTGGTTGAATCAATCTGCCTAATGAAGAATGAGCTCCTCGAACATCCTAAAAAGATGGTGTGGAGGTTTGCAAAGGGCATTTTTCCTGAGCAATCATTTGGATTTCGCAAACTTAGACTTTTGATTTTTATTTTTGGTGGGCAGTGCCTCGAAGCTAGAAAGGCAGCACCTAGGAACTAATGAGTTGGTGCCTTTAAGTTATAGAAGTAGTGTTTATGTGCTAGAGGTGCAACACGTTAGCATAGGGACATCAATGTCGTGGCACAAAAAACATGAATTTAGGTCTCATAACTAGAGAGGACAACACTTTGACACTGTAAAGCTAGTGTCATGGCTATGTAGATAGAGATTTTGATCTTATAACCTAAGAAGGCAATACTACGGTGCTAGGATGTAGCGCTTTAAAGTCTATTTCAATGCCTTAGGGCTATAGAATTTTGCTACGATGTTGTCAAGTAGAATGCCATTGGTTCAAATTCTCAAGTGCTCAATGCCTTGGCATTGCATAACAGCATTGTCGCATTACGAGTCAAAAGACTTTGTTCTATGATGAATTTTTTATGTAATTTGATGATTTCCATAAAATTTTGGTAGCGTAACAGCTTAGCAATGTTATATTTTAAAATTTTTTAGTGCAACACACTCTTTTTTTATTCTGGATCTAAGATCAATGAAGGGAGGATTGTCTTTTCACACTAGAACCTAGTTCGATAGCAGAGGTCTTCATATTTCAAGATTATTGAATTAATGATTTAAATTTTGAGTTAACCTAAATTTTATCATCATTTTGTAATGATAATGCCTAAAATTTTTAATTAACATGATCACCTATTTTTTTTCTTACTCCAAATCCAAGATTTATGGAGGAAGGATTATCATTTCATACTAGATCCAAGATCAACGATGAAAGTCATCAACATTTTTCTACGTGGGGAGTGTGCAAATTTAATTTGAACCCCCACGCAGATCTTAGGGGTACTTACTTAGGCAATCAAATATGTCACTGAGAAATAAATATATTATCTCCAAAAATAAACATATTACCTTATCATGAATTCGATTACTTAATAAGGACTCATAAAGTTGATGGGTCTTCAATATATCAGAGATTTTTTTTCTTACTTCATATGGATGGAGTAAAGATGGGTTTATTTTAAGCTTAGTTCTTAAGTTTTCTGTAGGGACAAGCCTCTTTAGTTAATTACATTTTGGGAGATGTGAATCTCCTAAGAATACTCTCGATTAATGTGTTTGGCTAACATCTCCATTGATTTCAAAGCTTGGTATCAAAGCTTCAGTAATTCTGAGAATCAAGTGGGAGGACTCAACTAGGAAGAGTTCTTAACAGAATCTAAACCAGAATAAGAAGGGAATTCCTTTAGATACCAGGAATCATAGTAAGATATCCAACTATCATATTATTTGTCTTTACATTTTTTAAAGTAGAGAATTATGGTTGTTTAAGTTAACATTTTATTAGAAAAACTAGGACTTATATTTTAATAACATAAGAATATGAAAATGCCTAGGCAGTGAGGATTTACACTCATAACAAAAGAGAAACAAGTTATGTTTAAACCTACATCTAAAGTGCTCTTGCATAAGCTAAGAGTTTAACCTAAATCTACTTGAAGAAAATGGGATAAGTTGGTTCATCTCTACTAGAGAGAATGAACAAATCCAGAATCTTCTAGACTTACAATCTCCTGGAGTAGCTGCTAGCTAGCTCCTCTTATGATTCAGAATTATATGTCCCACTCTTATGTAAATACAAGATGGCTAGGCTATTATTAATTAGAAAAGAATCTAAAGTTATAAACTTACTCTTAGGAGATTAGATTATGATGGGTGTGCAAATTATGACCTAAATTGATGTAATAAAATTTACATCTTTTATTTCATTTTGACATGTCATTTTAGACTCAAGCTTGGGAGAGTTTATGCCTACATTCATGATGAAAAATAGTTATGGGATAAATTAAAGAGAAAGGGTTTTCTCCACTATAAAAAATTGCTCTCACAGGTCAAACATGTCCCCTATCATGCAAGAGTGAAGATCTCTTATCTGAAAGAGTGAAATAATATGCATGCATGCAATTATAACATACAACTGTATAGCTAAGAAGTTACTAAATATTTTATTCTCTTAATTAACCTCCTAAGTTTTAAGATGAAGTTGTGAGTTGCATAAATTTTTAATTTGAGTTATTAAATTGGGGTATAAAATTAAATTTTTCCAAAAGCGTCTATCGTATCCAAGCCACATAGAAAACAACCATGCTTCAAGAAACTTTAAAAAGAATACTATTTCTATTCCACAATCAATATAAACATAATAGTCAAACATACATTTTGTGAAAGAATAAGAGGCAGGTATGGCTGGGTACTCCCGTACACCTCAAAAAAGAAAAAGATTTGTGTGTTAAAATTGTACTAGACCTTTTTAAGTTTAAGTTTTAATTTGAATCTTAAAGTTTGTTCAATCTTACCATTAGATGGTTTTAGTTTAAATAGTTTAGTTGATCTTGTATTTTATTTCAATTTTAGTTTTATTTTATGTTAAAGTTGGACTTGGATTTTAAAGAATGAAGAATAAAATAAATTTTACTTTTGGCTAGAACCAATTTTAGCCAACATCTTGATCCTAGTAGAGTGAAATTTTCCCCTTGAGGTGAAAATTCATTATAGGGGTCAAACTAAGAATCTACATATCTTAATTAATTCATTTGAATTTATTTGAATGATTGAATTGAATTGACTTGGTTTAGATTTCAAAATTCCAATTTGTTTAACCTCATGTATTTTGAATGATGATATTAATTTTGGACTCATTAGGTTTTAGTTTGATTTGATTAGATTTTGATAACACATTATCTTTTGAATTAATATTTGATCCCTTTCTTTTGGGTTTCAATTTTAATTATATATGATTAGTATTGATTATATCATTTCAATGTTGTTTAGATTCATTTAAACTTTGTTTGGATTGGTGAATATATTTTAATTTAATTAACTTATAATTTGATTGAAGTTTAATATGATCTTTTTATTTGAATTTCAGTTAAGAATTTGATTTTTTTTTAAGTTTAATAATTTAATTTCTAAGTTAATTATTCTAGCTTAAAGATGATTTGATTTAATCCAATTAATCCTTTATTTTAGTTTACTTGATTTGTCTAATTTTTTTAAATTTAATGTTGATTGACTAATTTTTTATGTTTTCTGAAATTGATAGCATTTGTTAATAATTAAATGATTTGAAGTTTTTGTTCAACTTTATGTTCATTCAATTTGATTAAGGTTTGTCCACTTATTGATTTGCTAGATTAAGTAACTTGAATTATAGTTTGAGTTTTATTTAAATTTGATTAATTGTAATTATATCTTCATTTTATTTGATTCATTTGTTATGTTAATTAGAATTTGATTAATACCCTTAATTAATAATTCATGGTTAATTTGACTATTATGTTTATATATTTAATATCTAACAAATCCATCTTACTTAAGTAGATTGAATTCAACCTAATTTAGGTTATACACTGATTTGATTTGAGATTATCCTCATTTCATTTATTTTGGTTTGATTAATATCCCATGATTAATCAAAATGAAGTTGATTTATAGTTATTTTTATTTAGGTTTAATGATTTGTTAAGAAATGTTTAGTTGATTATTTAGTTAATTCAAAGAGCCAAGTTAATAATTGATCACTATTTAATCAGGTCATCTGAGTGACATAACTATCTTAGTTAAGATTTGATGAGAAGTAATTAAATGTTCTTGGTTAAATTCTTAGTTTGTTTAAAGATTAGTTAATTAGAATACATGAATGATTTAACTTGGGTTTAATTCCTAATTATTTGGATTTGTTATGATCCACATGATTAGAATGTTCATAATTATCTTGTCTAATTAATTTAGACAAAGAAAGTTTGGTTAATGGCTAACTTAGTTTATTCTATTTAAATTTTATTTATTCATATTGAGTTTGACTTAGTTAAGTGTTTGATTGTCTTAATTTATTTAGGGGTAACTTACATTTAACAAGATTAATTTGGTTAAAGAGTTTGATTAATTTGATTAAAGAGTTTAATTAGATTAAACATATATCAATTAATGATTTAATTAATCATGATTTATTCAATTTAAACTTTGATCAATATTTATAATTAAGTGTTCAATTTATGTTAACTTTGATTTAAGGATTATTTTAATGTGATTTGTTCAATTGAATTTAGATTAATTAAATGATTGATTAAACTATTTTAAAATTTCATTATCAAATTGATTAAGGGTTGATCTTGATTAGAAGTTGATGGGTTAATTATAGTTATTTTGATTAATTAAGTAAATTAATGATTAATTAATCCATTAATTCATTATATATTTAATTGATTAAGAATTTAATGATCAATTGATTCAACCTTGATTAGGTGACTGTACAGTTTCATTATTATTAGCTTAGGAATGACTATCTTTGCCAAGTAGCTTGATTGAACTCCATGTTGATTAATGATCAATTAATTTGATTACTAAATATTTAATTGAGACTGGATTAATAATCAATCAAGTTTAGTTTCTAATTAAATGATTAACTTATTCAAATGATTAAATTTAGTTGGACAATGGGTATTAAGCTTAATTGAAGATTACTTGAATGGTTTGATTAAAGATTAATTAATTCATTTATGATTAGCTTAATTAAAGTTTAAGTATAAGTTGATCATAATCTTTTATCAATTTAATGAAAGATTGATTTCAGTTAATTAGTTGGTGAAGCTTTTAATTTAGTTTTATGTATTTAGATTAATGATGTAATTAATGATTTGATGATTTAGGTTCATTTAGTCAAGTTTAAATTTGAAATTTAATTAACATTTTGTTGAGTTTTATTAGTTAATTTAATTAAATTTAAGTTTATGTTGGGTTTAAGTTAAGTTTAATTTAGTTTAAATAGAAGATCATGGGATATTAGTTTGATTTAATTTATGACTTAGTTAACAAGGGTCTAAATATTATATATTTCTAATTCTAACTTAATATTTTATTTATTAAATTTTAACTTTAATGAATTAAATTATTATTGGTTTTAATGAATTACCAAATCCTAATTGAGTGATTTTTTATTTATGTTGTTTTAAAGCATAAAAAATGTTTATTACAATTTTTGAATGTTAATATGAATGATTAGGGTTGATTCCTATAAGTTTTCTAATTTCTACAATTTTTTTTAACTTGGTTTAAATTGTCTTAGAACTTGAAAATTTAATAACGTTTGATCCAAAAATCATTTTGCTTTAAAAATTTTATGATAAGTGGGATACCTTGCCAATTTCATCTCCCTAATGTTTCATCTCAATCAAAAGTGTATTTTAAGACCAATTAAGGTTTTACTATTTTCAATAAAAATCAAATTAAGCCTAAATTATTGGAGGTTAATTAAGGATTTTCATTTCCTTTGATTTCTCTCTAAATGGTGAATCTAGAGAGGGTTATTTGGAATTTTTAATTTTTTTGGTAAATTTATTATGATTTTTCAAAGTTAAGGTTAATTAATTCATTTAATCCACTAATTAAATAAATTTTGAGTTTTGTGAGTTTCAGAAGATTTTAACATTTTTGTAAGGTTCATTGGAGCCTTTTATAATTTGAGCTATTTTGATTATTTTTCTTGATTAATCTTGATTTTAATTAATTATTTCATAAAAATAGGCATTTGAACTTTAAAATTTAATAAAATTTAATATAAACATCATTTGGACTTGAAATGTTTTTGATAAATGTTTCATAGTGTTAATTTCATCCCCCAAAATTTTTAGAAAATGTTAATAAGTTTTTTGGGATTAATTTAAAAAAGTTGATTTTCATTCAAACTTAATTAATCTTAAAATATCTATAAAAACTAGGGCTTTTGAGTTTATTGGATTCCTTTCGAAGAGATGAATCCAATGAGCCCTTATTTGTAATCTTACACTAAATATTTTATTTGTTATGAATTTTTTGAAGTTTCAGGTACATTTTAATAACTATTAACTTCAGAAAATGCCCTAATTTCTTACTTAACCTAGTCAGGGCTGACTGGGCCACTGTTTGCGCACGTCACATCTTGATTGGGCTACAAAGGTGCTGACTCATCATTTGGGCGGGAAACTATATTTTGGTGGGGCTAATCTGGACCATCCGATTGTGGATCAGATAGTTTGGATCTAATGCATGGATCCAAAGGTGTAAATTAAATCCCAAGGGCCTTCTAATCACAACCATCCATCCCTATTAAGAGGGACCAGACAGTTGTTGTGCCATATCCTTTAGGGATGGTGAACTGAACCCAATTGGGTGGCAATTTCGACCTGGCCGTCTATTCGAAGGGTAATTTTCTGGCGAACTAGCTGAAAAACATCCCTTTTCACACTACGGGGTTGAGAGAAAATAAATGCAAATATTTTTTTTATGGGAAATTCCTAAAATTTTGTGAATATCCTTGCAAGCAAAGAAACCTAATAATTTTCTAAGTTTCAAATAAATTTCCTAGCCGGAGCCGACGTTCGACAAGTTTTTTTTAACCAGAATACGCTCCAAAGCATGAGATGAAGCTTCGAAATGATCATGCCCACTTGCCTCCCCACCGATCACCTTCTTCACAAATGGCAACCACCTCTTCACAAGAATTTTACCGAAATTCATTACTTTATACATGAAAAGGGGGGGGGGGTGGTATGGTTTTGATCAGAAAAGCTCCAGGAATTATTTTGAGCCAACCAAAAGAAAAAATGGGCTCTCTATCCCCCTCCTTTTAATGGTATCCAAAAATCACCATTAATGATGGTTGGGGAGGTGATGACTAGCTTGGAGAAGGCTTGGAGAAGTCAACTTTGATGGTTTAGCTATTGTAGAGCTTGCTAGATGTCAGCCAAGTGGAGATATGGCTTGTGTTTAAGTGGATCTTGGGTTTTGGCATCTTGCCATTGAATCCTTTCTCTCCCATGACCTCCATTGTTGACTTGAAGCTCCACTCTACATGGGCTAAAGGGTTAGCCTGCATGTGATAGATTTTGGGTGTCGTTTGAATCCACTTAAATTTGGTTGAGTTGGTTTGAGCCTTTCTTGACCCATTTGATTCAAATGAGCTAGGTTAGGTTCAAGACATAGATTTAGCTCAAATGAAATTATATTGGGATATAAATATGTTTGATTTGATATTTTGAATGATTTAGAGCAATTGATTTTGATTGATTTGAAGTTGGTTTTGATTTGAATCCTTTTTAACCCAAATTAGGTTTAATGAGTCAGATTGAGTTTGTTTGGATCGAATGATTGGTACAATTTAAATTAAAATGTACTTAAGCTTCAATTATATTTTATTAAGTACTTTAATCAATTTGGAGTAATTTTTTTAATTAATTTGGATTTAATTTTGATTTAGGCTCATTTCAGCCTAAATTGGGCTTAATGGGCCAAATCAGGTCAAATGGATAATTCAGTCAAATTATATTTATCAAAGAGCAAAATTATGTTTAAATATGATTTTAAAGTATTTTGGAACATTTACTTTGAATTAAGTTTAATTTATTTTGAGTTTAGGTTCAATAGGGTCCATTCGAGTTTGCTTACACTAGGTGACCCGATTAGGCTATTTGAGTGATTATTGGATTCATACTTATTTAGTTTTGTGTTCTATCATATTAATTTGATGAATTTGAGTATTTAGAATGACTTAAATTGACCATATTTTGGTTAGTTTAATTTTTGACTTGGTGGGTCCCACATGGGTCAACTCTAGGTCAAATGACCTGATTGACCACTTTGAACCCCATCTAGATTTATTTTTAGGTTCATTTATACTTATGCATTTATTTTGTGCCTTTGGTTTAGCTTGATTTGATTTAAATTTGATTTCATATGATTTTCTTCGATTTAGATGATTCTTAGCTTGAATGGGTCAATTGACTTAACAAAATCCAATTACCTCAATTAGAGTTTAGTTGAATTTAGATTTCAATCCAAACATGTTTGATTTATATTTTTGTTAAGTTTTATTAGACTTAGATTTTTGTTCAGGTTCACCTAATCCAATTAGGCCAAGTCAGGCCTACTAAGTCACCCATGGTTCTTCTTTTTGAATGTGTTGCCTTTCATAATTTAGTTATAATTCATATTTAGTTCCATTTTAGTTTATTATTTTCATTTTTGTATTAGTTGAGGTTGCACACTTAGCTACTAATTGTAGTATCCTAAGTGCCTAATTAGAAAGCTCTTGACCTAATGTTGGAGATCCTAATTACTAAGATCAGGGTGATTGTTAACCTCACTTGAGGTTAATAGAATCTTAGTGCTTATATCAAATCCTAGGTCTAAGAGGAGAGTTGTTAACCTCACTAGAAGTGAGGTCAACAAAAGGAACCCTAATAGGTGTAGTGTAACTGATAAATCACACCCATGTATTGGCATTGACCGAGCTAGCCAAGTATATCTATGAGATAGCAAATAAAGGTGTTTAAACTATGCTTGAAAGGTAAACGAATTCTGCATAAGCTACTATATAGATTCTTTAAAATTAGGGATTTTAGAATAAACATCAAAGATGCATGAGGCAGGTCACGATTTCAAAAACTCATAACTCGAACTTGCCAAGCTTGAGCTTGGAGAGAATAGGGGAAAGTCCTATAAGGGATTATTTGAAATTTTATTTGAATGTGTCAAAGGCATAAGGGAGAAGCTTCCTGAAGATTAGTTTGACTCTATTTGATTTAAAGAACTAGGGGAAGCTCTAAAAAGATTGATTTTGATTTAATTTTCAACACACATGGACCTAGTGCATTCTCTACTTGACTTTACTCAAAATAGTAAGTGAAGAACAAAGTGTAAATGTTTGCCTGGCCCTATTCGAAATAGTGATACAAAGATAAACCAAATATATGTCTAACTTTATTTAAAACAACAAGATGAATGTAAAAGAAGAATTTAATCCTTATTTGATCATGTTTGAAATAGTAGAGATAGATTATTCAACATATGCTTGATCTTGCTCAAAACTGCAAGTGAAGAATAAAACATGAATATCTGCTTGACAAAACAGCAAGATAAAGACAAACGAAATATCTGCCTGACCTCATTCAAAATGGCTAGATGAATGTAAAGAAAGAATTTAATTCTTACTTGACCATGTTGGAAATAGTAGTTTTAGATTATTCATTATATCCTTGACCTTGTTCGAAACAGCAAGTGAAGAACAACACATGGATGTCCTCCTAACCCTATTCGAAATAATAAGACAAAGATAAATCAAATTTCTTGTTGTCCTCATTTGAAACCAAACATCTACCTGACCTTATTTCAAACAACAAGATGAATGTAAAGAAAGAATTTAATCCTTGCTTGACCACATTCGAAATAGTAGAGATAGATTGTTCAACAGATGCTTGACCTAGCTCAAAATAGCAAGTAAAGAACAAAATATAGATGTCCACTTAACCCTATTCGAAACAACAAGATAAAAGTAATGTAATCATAAAGTTGAGAATGACTTAAATTTTAATTTTAAATTTGCAAGTAGTTTGGAGGGGATTAAATAATCGAAGGTTTTTTTTCAAGAACTTGGACCCAGTTGATATAAGCACAAGCTTGGCATGAAAACATAATAGCATTGATGAAATTTACTTTTTAATACAGTTATGCATAACACTTCTTCAAATTTAGCCCATTGATAGGAAGCATTGGACCCTCATCTTTATAATTTATTAGTTGATATGATCCCCATTGATAGACCTTTTTTATGATGAAAGGGCTCAAATTTACCTCCCACTTTGCAATGGGCTACAATTGGTCTCTTAAGAACTAAAACGAGCTCTCTAACTCAAAATGCTATTGGATGGACCAATTTATTATGAGCTTTAACCATCTGTGCTTTGTATAGCTCAAGATTTTGACAGGCTTGGAGGCGCTACTCTTGAAAAACTTTGAGCTCTTCCAACCAGAGCTTAGCATTTTGCTCGGTTATGATCTTGTTGCTTATAATAACTCTCAGCAATGGTAATTGAACTTCTAATGAAAGAACAGCTTCAAACCCATACACTAAGGTAAAGGGAGTGGACTATGTCAGAGTCTTATACATGATATGATAGGCTTATAATGCTTCAACAAATCACTCGCATCACTGTCACTTATTATCATCAATTGTTTTCTTGAATATTTGGATAATGGTTTTATTTAAAGCCTCTGTTAGCCCATTTGTCGGGGATAATATATGGTAGAGTAGCTCCAATCTATGTCATGTCTTCTTGCAAAACTATTGATTTTGGTACTCTTAAATGTGGTGCCATTGTCGGATATAATATGATGGGGTACATCAAATATGTAGATGATGTTACACCTAAAGAATTAAAGGACATGGTGAGCCTTAACTTCCCTCAAAGAGATTGCCTCTACCAACTTTGAAAAATAATATATCACTGCTAGAATGAAGCGGTGACCTTTAGACAATGGAGGATCAATTGGACCTACTATATCTGTACCCCAACACTCAAATGCCAGATACCATCATCAGATGAAGGGTATTAGGTGGCTGATGTAGGACCACTTCATGTACTTGACACTAGTGATAGTGGAGAACTATGTCTATGCAATATGTGATCATCATAGGCCAATAGCATCCAAGCCTTTTAATTTTAACTTTCATCTTTGAACTTGATTGATGTGCTTCACATAGTCTTGAATGTACCTCAGTCACAATATTTTGGACTTCATATTTGCCTAAACTAAGGCATAGGAGAGTGCTCATTGCATAACTTGATGGGCTTGCAATTTCCCTTGGGGTAGTTTGCCTTTGTTTAAGTAATCAAAAAAAGGGTTTCTTCTAATCTAATTATTCATTCTTTTAAGCAATGATAACCTTCCCTTCAAGAGTATTTCTATCGACGAGCTTAATATCAATAGGAGAATGGACCTAGCGATTGCGTACTTCTATCGATATAAACTCATCATCCGAACATGTCATCTCTTTAGAGAGCTTGTCTAGTGCCTTAGCAATGGCATTTTCTCCATGAAGGACTTTATAAATGGCAACCTCTGAGATTTGGGCCAACAACTCTATAGTGTACTTATAATAATGATGGAGTTTAGGCTTGAGAACTTTGTAAGATCTAGTGATTTGGTTGACCACTAATTGTGAATCCCCAAAGATATTAATATCCTTGATATTTAGTGAAATGACCAATTTTAGGCCAATGATTTGGGTTTCATATTCAACTTTAGTATTTTTATAGGATTAATAAGACTATCCATATTCTCTCTTTGCTTGAGAGAATGGACTATGGTTCATCTCCTGTTTAGGAGGAGATTGCACCATCGAAGTATAATTTCTAACGACAACCATTTACATCTTTTAAACTCATGATTTACGCATCAGGGAGATCATCATTTATAGAAGAATCTATGGTGAGGGGATGTGTTGCTAGAAAATCAGCTAATGCTCGCCCTTTCATAGCATGAAGTGGTATGTTTGTAATGTCAAATTGTGATAAAATCATAGATCATCGTGCCAATCATCTGGATAATGTCGGCCATGTCATGAGATACTGTAATAGATTTATTCTAAAAATTAGGTTAATTTTATGAGAAAGCATATAGTGCTTTAGCTTTTGGGCAGTGAATATGAGGGCTGGGCAATGCTTCTCGATGGGTAGATAGTTTGCCTCTATAAGAATTAGGTGATGACTCAAGTAGTAGACTGCATTCTCTTTCCTTTCATCATTGGCTTGAGCCAACAAAGCACCGAGGGAATTGCCAAGTGCAACCATGTACAACATAAGTGGTCTACCCAGGATAAGAGTAGTAAGTACTGAAAGCATCATCAAGTAATATTTAATGCTCTTGAAAGAATGTTGGCATTTATCGCTCATCGAAACTTAGCATATTTTTTTGTAAGTGTAGTGAATGGTTGACACCTATTGGATATGTTCGATATAAAGCAACTTAGATATGTCAACCATTTTTGAAAGGACCTGAGTTGGATTAGGCACTTAGGAGGTGGCATATCTAATATCTCTTTAATTTTATTTGAATCTATCTCAATCCCATGGTGTCGTACAACAAACCCTAGAAACTTCCCAGAGGTTACCTCGAAAGCACACTTTAGAGGATTCATTTTCAAGTTATAATGTCATATTCGTTCAAAGGCTAACCTTAAATCGTATAGGCAGTCTTCCTTTTCATTACTTCTGACTATGAGATCATTAACATAGCACTCAACCTGGTGATGGATGAGCTCGTCAAAGATTCTAGTAATGGCACCAATATTCTTAAGGCCAAAAGGTATGACCTTTTAGCAAAAGATTCTAATTGGAGTTCTAAATGTAGTATTCTTCTCATCTTTAAGTGTCATTTTAATTTAGTTATAACCATATGACCTTTTTATGAATGAGAAGATCGCGTGAGAGGAGGCTATGTCTACCATCAGCTTTGATATGGTTAACAAGAACTTGTCTTTGGAACATGCTTAATTTAAATCCCTAAAATTGACACATATAAAAATTTAGCCATTTTTCTTCTTAACTAAGACAACACTTGCTAACCAAGTAGGATATTTTTCCTCTCAGATAAAACTAGCATTGATCAGTTTCTTTACTTCAAATGACATGTTCAATATCAATCACACGCGTCTATGAGCTTGTTTAATGAGAATTACATCAGGTTAAATTTTTAGTTTATGAACTACAGTGTCTGGTCCAGGCATTTCTTCATAACTCCAAGTGTAGCAATCCTTAAACTCTAAAATTAGCTTAACTAAATCATTAGTTTTAGATTCATTCAATAAAGAACTAACAAATATTAGGTGTGGATTATCTCTAGTACACAAGTTGATTTTCTTTAGCTCCTAAATGGTTGACTTTATTTCTTCCTCCAGTTCTAGGGGTGCGTCCCTAACTTGAAGGCAATCTGGATCGCCTGAAGTTTCTAGATAAACCTCTTCATGTGAATTAATTTTATTTAAAAGGAACCTACCAAGCTCAAATTTGTTGGTGATGACCAAACAATATTCATAGTCATCTATAGGACAAACTGTACTAAATCCTAGCCCTGGTCTTGACTATGCCTTCTTGTATTTATTTCTCCTCATTTTCTTGAAATAGTCTAACTTATGCTTGGGCCATGCATGTGATAGCAATTCTTATTTTGCTAAATTTTATACACAAGAAGAGTACCATTCAAAAGGTAATTCTATTATTTCTTCTCAAGATTCATCCTCAAGATCTACATCAACTCCTAAACTTAAGGATGATGCTCCTAGGAAAAACTTCTGAGGCTTGGAGTTCTCATCTAGTTGTGGTGTAACTTTAACTAGTAAGGCCTCAATGATCTATGAAGAGAGTGGGGTTAGAGGTAGAGTGCTCACATACTAGTTGATCCTCTCATATAATGATAATTTAGA
This sequence comes from Cymbidium sinense, assembly GCA_021442155.1. NCBI lineage: Eukaryota > Viridiplantae > Streptophyta > Magnoliopsida > Asparagales > Orchidaceae > Cymbidium > Cymbidium sinense. The sequence goes on along the minus strand of CM038216.1, from coordinate 179,549,577 downwards.
TACATCATCGTTCTACTTGAAGACCTTTCATCATCATTTTTTTGTCTTTACCATTACCTCTGATTGAGTTTATAAGTGTGGGGAGACAACTGGTATACTGATTACATAGGACTCTTCCTCTGAACTAGATTTTAAGTCTATGTAGATAATGAGAGAACCTTAAGTTGGTTATGGAAGATCTTGGGATGTACTGGTCTACCTTCTCTCATACCTCCTCTAAGCCAACCTTGTCCTCATCCCATGGGAGGTCGAGATAACTCACTTGTTCGTTGGAAAGGAGAGGTAAGATATAAATGGAAGGTGATGTCAAGCTCCCTAAGTTTTCTTCTTTCTTTTTTTGATATTCTATTTCTTTTTATTTTTTTTTCTTTTTTCTTTTTCCTCTTCTTTTCTATTTTGACTAACATTATTTTATAAATCATGAGAATATTCATTTTGCCACTTGGGGAGGTAGTAGGTTGCATCTTCATATATCCCAACCTCATGCACTGAGAATGGCTTTAAATCACCTTAATGCAATATTCTAAGCCATTATGAATGAACTTAATGCATTGATGGAGTGAGGATGGCACCATCTTTTTCTTATGTATCCAAGATCTTCCTAGCAAAGCATTGAAAGATGTATCTAAATCTATAATGTAAAATTTTTCCTCGGTCTTCAAATCACCAATCTATAGTAGTAATTTGATTGAGCCTAAGGCCCTCTTTCCATATTTATTGAATCCTTTCAACATCATCTTATCAATGAGCCTAGTGATGTCAATACTCAAGTAGGCAAGGGTTCTTAGACTCATGATGTTGACTGATGCACTCGGGTCAATAAGTACTCTATACAATATGAAGTTGTCTATGTTCACTAAAATGTGAAGTGGCTGATTATGATCTACAGTTCATAGTAGTAGATTTTTATTCGAAAAGATAACTCTTGAGACCTCTTTGAAGTAGCAGGCCTTTTTTTATCTATAGAAGTATAGGTCAGCTAAGCTAAGCATATTTCAAGGTCTAAAAGAGCCTTGATCAAAGACTCCATCATCTCTTTCGATAAGATAAGGGCATCATATGTCTTAGTTTAGCTGATAGCTTTCTATGATGGGCTAGGACATTATAGTTAACCTCAAGCTAATTATCTACAAGCATATCCTATGCTGGAGCATCTTGTGGATGGTCTATTTGTTCACTAAAACCAATGGCTCATTTTCCCTTATCTTGAGGCTCCATCCTATGAGGTAGAACTCTACCACTATGAAGGCTAACTTCTATAATTTCTTCTATGGGGAAAATCATAGTGGAGACTACCTACTCGTTAGGAGTACCCAAAGCTTCTCCTAATAGATCTTTAGATTTGGATGACTCCAACTCTATCTCAATAGAGGCAACCTAAAGATTTAAGATAGGGATGTCACTATTAGAGTCTGAGCTATCATATGAAATTGTTTGATCATAATCATTTTGATTATTGAGATTTGGATAGTTATTATTAGGATTGAGATTATGAGAGTCATTTTCACCACAAAGAGTATGTAAACAAAATTTTTCTTTATTATATTATTTACCTCCAGCAGTATAAATTAAAAATCATACAGAGTAAGAAGCATGAGTGGCTTGATGCTCCTAATCCATAGACACTATGCTCCTAAAAGTAGAGGTAATAGGAGTGATAGGCGATGCGGTCATTGATGTATCCTGAGTCTGTATGGGCTATTTGTGCTCAACCTCATCTCTGAGTTATCTTTCACAACTTGTAGGCCTACTAGTGGTGTGGAGATCTAAGTTAGTTTAGGTACCTGTAGAGAAAGTTTTGTTACTTTAAAAATAATTTTGCTAGAGGTTTGAGATAAAGAAATATTCCAACCTTCTTTAGTTCTAAAAGAATCAAATGATTACCAAAAGATTACTTTAACAGAACTAGTGATATCTTCTATTAAGTATTGTATGGGTATCACTATGGCTCTAGATTTGTAGCTTCACTCAAGTCAATCTTTGAAGGTAATATAATCCTCTAAGATCTGTCCAAGTATGAGGTGGTAGGGGAAAAATTTAGGATCATCACTATAGCTTCTTGGGTTTAGGTAGCTGGAAATCAAGCGTGAAATTTTTTTGATTACCTCCCTCTTAGATAAATAAGGCTTGTTTAACTTTTCAACAAGAGTAGGTGAAATGTAGCTACCCGATGGCTAGTAAAGATACTAGTATCATTGAGGTTGTTGTGGGTGTGGAGGTGGAAGTGGTGGTGGCTGGGACCCAGGTATATCGGGATGGACCACATGAATAGTTTCCCTTTGTCGACTGTAGAGGCCATCACAGGTCTTTTTTCTAACACCTTATGTGCCTTTGGCTTGCAGGATTGGTCTAAAAATGATAACTGCTTAGCTTCTTCCTGAAGGATGGCTGCTTTACTGATTAATTTCTTAAAAGTTTTAATGGTAAAATCTTTGAGCATGAAAGCCACTAGGCCATAAATATTCATGAGTAAGACCTTAATGGTATGCTACTCCTAAAGCTGAGATTCACACTACATACTAATATTCCTCCATCTAAAAATATAATCAACCAGGGACTCATTGGGTGTCTATTTTTCAACTACTAGGTCCACAACAATCACCATCTATTGGACTCCCACAAACCTTTTAATGAATAGCTGCTATAACTTGGCGAAAGTCTTTATCGAACCATTGGGTAGTTCGATATACTAGTCAAATGCTACACCTACTAGAATGCTAACAAACTGTCTAAATAGAAGAGCATCACTACTTCTAACATCACAATAACTAACTCTAAAATGGTCAATATATTACCGTAGGTTCACAACCATAAAAAATTTTAAAGGATGGTGGAACAAACCCCTTGGGATACTGCACTTCATCAAATTCCTCTATGTAAGGTCTCCCTTTCAGAATTGATGAGGTCCTTTATCTTTGCACCAACGCCTCATTAACTTGTTGTTCCACCAAGTGCTTAATATCTCGCTCTTGAAAGTTGCATTTTCTGTGCCCTTCCTATGCAAACTGCCTCCATCCTGATCTAAAGAAATAATGTCTTTGTTTATATCCACTATATACACTAATTTAGGCTTATCTATTTCCATAAGTGTGGTTTAGGGAACTGGAGTTTGTCCTTGAAGGGATAAGACTACTAACATTAACTCTTCAACACTTCACTCCATACAATTGAGTTGGTCATCCTTTTATCTCAATTAGTGCAACAGTTGATGGGTCAAGTTTGTTGTCTAACCTTCCTCAATTGCAACATCTTGTACATCTTAGGGGAATTATTGTTCTCTATACAAGGACCCTCTAGTGTCAACCATATGTATTTCTATTTCATCCTCTATAAGGTCATATGCATTAGGATTCAAGTCTACCATGTCACCATCCTGATCAGAATGGTCATCCCAACCCATCTGCCTTATTGCGACACGATAGTTCTCAATTATATCATCTAAGCATCGATCGTCTACCCTACCTTGGACTATTAGAATATGTGATTGTGACCACTATAAGTAATTGGATCCTCTATCTACATTGGATCTCTCTCATGAACTACCTGTTCACTTACTAGTTCGGGGTATATGCAGACTGACTATCCTCTTTCTATTTCTTTCCCTCCATCAGGTGATCATGGTGGAGACACAACTACACTCTTGGGCCGCCACACCCTTTTCCTTGTTGATAAAATAGGAGGGTGAATGGGAGAGCTCGACCTCATGCCACTAGCAAGAGAAGAAGAAGATTGGCCATCAAGTTGTAGTCTGATCACTGGAGGTGGGGCTTTCCTTCTCTTGGATTGCTTCTGATATTTTATGGGGATATCATATGTCATTGTTGACCTCATTTTTAGAATAAGCTCTCAATCCCTCCATCTTAGACATAGGATTCCTCTTAGACTTTAAAAGTTCCTTAGTCTTAAGAAACATCTAGTGATTAGGTGGACAGTCAAGCTAGCCCTAGAGACTTAGAAGAGTTAGCCATATGAATTGGTCATACCTTAGGGGTGTTAGGAAAATTTTCCTACCCTTAGCTTGAACCATTCCTCACCTTTCTTCCTTCAAGTCAAACCCCAAATAAATCTTATTTGATTTTCTCCAAACTCAAATCAACTCCATGTGATTGAAATCCATAATTGAAATCCATGATTGAAATCCATGATTGAAACCAATGAATGAAATTCCAAAGTCCAAATCTTTCTTAAGTCCTTAATCTTCTTTTAAGGACTTAAGCCTAAATCATGATCAAACAAACCCAAACTCATGAAATTTTCTCATAATTCATTTATATTCTCATTTATATTTACATATATAAATGAAATATAAATTCAAACCAATCAAACTAAACTCAAAATTCAAAATCAATTCATAAATTTTCCTAAGTCCTTTAAGTTTTCCTTCATGGACTTAGCCAAAATCAAATCAAATCAATTCAAATTCATTGGATTTTCTCATAATTTATTTATATTCTCATTTATATTCATATATATAAATGAAATATAAATATAAACCAATCAAATCAAATCCAAAAATTAAATTCTAAATTTAAAATACTTCTTAAGTCCTTAATTTACCTCTTAAGGAGTTACCCTAAATCATATTCAAATCAATTCAAATTCATGGGATTTTTTCATAACTCAGTTATATTCTCATTTGTATTCATATATATATAAATGAAATATAAATATGAACCAATCAAACAAAATTCAAAAATTCAAATTCAAACTCCAAAAATTTCTTAAGTCCTTTAAATTCTCTTTTAAAAAGACTTAGCCTAGATCATTATCAAATCACTTCAAATCCTTGAAATTTTCTCATGATCCATTTATATTATCATTTATATTCACATATATAATTGAAATATAAATTCAAACAATCAAAACCACGTCCAAAAATCAAACTCAAATCTACTCAAAATTCAACCTAAGCCTTCCAAGTCAAAATCTTGAACTTAGCCAAATCAACTTCAAATCAAGCCAAACTCTTGATTTTTCTTCATGATTCAATCAACCCTACAATCATGAATCGAAATGTAAATACAAGTTTCAATCACCAAATCAAAACTCAATACAAAAATCAAACCCCAAATCCATTCATATTCTTCCTTTGAATATGAAATTGTCAAATGAATCAAAACTCATTTGACTTCAAACCACTTGCAAGTGGATTTATATTTCAATCATAAGTCTATATAAAAGTTCAATCAAACTCAAATCAAGCTTTGACCAAGTCATTTGACCCACTTAGGCTCACTTGACCTAAAGTGACCTAAAGTACCCTTATGAGCCAAATTCTAATCCTAACCAAATTGGATTGAATCAAACTCACCTATACCTCTCATCATGATCAACAATCATCATGAGATGATCAATCAATCAAATTGGGTCAAACTAAGTCAAACCTAATGGTTGACGAAGTCAACACTTAGTCAAAATAAAACCCAACATAGCCAAAATCCACCATAGGACAAATTGATTGAAACGAATGATCTAAGTTCATTCATTAACCATGTTTGAACTTGACCAACTCAATATTTGAGCCTAACCTAGCCCAATTGACCTTGAACCCAACTTGACATGAAGGGGTCATGTTGAGCTGAATTCAAACTTAATCAAAATTGATTGGAAACAAAGATACCAATCCACTTCATATGACTAACCAAACCTAAACCTACCCATGACCTAGCTCAAATAGGTCAAATGGGTCATATTGGTCAACTTGACCCACTTGACCTAAATTAAGTCATATGAGCCAAATTCAAAACTAAACCAAATTGAATCAAGCCAAAGACACCAAACTGTTTCAAATGGTCATATAAACTTGACCGAACCCTTGGTTTGACCCAATTTAACCAATTGGTCAACTTGACCCAAGTTGACTCATTTTAACCTAAATGGGTCAACATGAGCCAAACCTTATCAAATGAGCTCCAAATCTAATGAAACTTGGCCAAACCCATTCTCTCAACATACCCAACATATTCAAATTCAAAATTCAACCAAATGACTATGCTACCCCTAGGCCATAGAACACATTTTGGTCAAATCCATGGGAAATTTGCTCAAGCCCTCTTCATATCAACTTGATACCTTCCTAATAGGTCAAGTAGACCCTATGGAGGGTGGTGCACCCAACCCAATGGGTTTGGGTCAACCCAAATGGACCCAAGGCCAAAAATGACCACATAGCTCAAATTAGCCATGTGTGAAACCTCCCTCCGTTTGATTTGAAGAACATGGGAGGCTACCAACTCACTCCTTAGCTCAAACTGACCATGTTCCAACTCTTAACAGCTCAAACAACCCTTTCCATATTGGTAATTGGATCAAAATGGAAAACCATGCTTTGATCGTCTGATTGCCATAGGGGGAGATATACTCCCCCTAATTCAATTCAATTCACATAGGCTCATTATCGATTGAGTAAGGGAGAGTGTCAGGAGCCATCAGAGAGTGACCCCTAGCCTCCTAGAGCTCTGGCCATTTTCCCATTCTCGGCTTTTGAACAGTGAAAATAGGGGAGGAAAATTGAAATTCAAATTTCCTCTATACTCCAAATCACTTCAATTCTCTTTGCACACTCCACTAGAGGATCAACTCGAGTCTACTTTACATCTTTCCCAAGCTCCAATGGCAAAGAAAGGATAACCTAGATCAAAACCGAGCTCACAAGGAGGAGGGGTTGGTCCATAGAGCAAACTACTCTACCTTAGGAGCTAATTCTCTCACCACAACTTCGTCTCAACCAGACGAAGCTCCTCTAAGGGAATCGAGCGTCGGTGAGGTATGCCATTTTTCGATCACTAAACTTAAGGGGTGTTGGTCTTTTGTAAAAGAAAGTGTAATGGCATGAAAATTTAACCGTTGGATAGGATTGCCATTAGTGTATCATGGAGTGTGCAAAATTTTATCCCAATCCGAGCTCAATCGAGCTCAGATCAAGGCTTAGATCATGGAAGATTCTTATGATTCACAGGCTTTGGCAGGGATAGATCTTTGCCCGTCCATCTGTGCATTTTGGATGGACGGCCGATATTAAATGCATATTTTATATCTGATTTATCCTTTTAAAACTGTGGGGTTATTCCTGGCCATTCGATCCTTGATTGAACGGCGGATGTAAAATCGTATCCCACTAGTGCCACACACACAGTGATGGGACGTTTAAGTAATGGCTCACCGCACGACACGTGGAAAGTGCATTGACCATCGCCGCCGCATGTCAGGCTGAGGATTAAAGAATTTTATTAGGTTTTAATTAATTTTAATTAATCCTCTATACTTTAAAAAATCATATCTCCCTAAATAAATATTAAAAAAATATGAGGTAAATTTCCACTAAAAGATAATTTAATATAGAATATTATAAAATTGGTTTTAATGGATTTTGAATTGTATCTTTCTCTAATTTTTCCTTTAATTGAAATTTAATTTTGCTAATTACCCCCTAATTAATCCACTGATTGATCTCAAACTTCTTGGATATATTTTAAGGGATGACTTCTGCCTCCCTTAATTTTCTTAGGATTTATTGACAGCTTAACTAGGAAAATTGCAAATGCATTATCTAATTACGCCATTTATGTAATTAAAGATAATTAAGGGCTTGATTCATGTTTTAATCTCTTATTGAAGTTGATTAAGATTTGATCTAGTGAATAGGAGGCTTAGGGGATAATTTTGGGGCATTTCCCCCAAGTTATTCCCTAAACCCCTTTTTCTTTCTTTAATCCTCTCTTAATTAAGGGTTAAATTATTAATTACCCTCTTAATTAATTTCTAAAATTTTTAAAACTTTCCAAAACTTAATTAATCTACTTTGGATAGAATCTTAGGTGTTCAAGAGCCTAAGTTCAATTAAGGAAATCAAAACTCAACTCATATGTGTGAGGGGTGTTTTGAAATTACTTAAGTTAAACCCCTTATCTTAATTAACCATTAATCATGAGCCAAATTGCATTAGGCACTTTTCTTCCTAGGAGAATTGCAAATTTAAATTTCTTGTGAGATTTTATGTCATTTCATTGGCTCATAATTACTTGGTTAACTATGATAAGGTGGTGTAGGTAAGGGTTAATTAACATGTTTAATTCATACCTTAACCTAATCAAAATATAAAATGAATCTAATCATCTAAAAATTAAACAAAAATGTCAAACACATGTGAGAATGGGTTAGGAACAGTAAACTCAAATCATATTTTCAAAATTAAATCAAACTCAATATCAAACAAAAATCATATTAAATGAACTTTGGTTTACTTTAAGCTTTCTTATTTCATAAGATTGTCTTTAGGATTTAATTGAAGTGAATGTGTTTACATGCTTTCATTATTTTAATTCTTTCCCCAACATACTAAATATGTGTTTCATGTGGTATCATGCATTCATACTTTTCAAAATTTAAATTTAAAATAAAAATATTTACTTTATCTTACATTTGCATGTGTTGGCTAAAGTAAAAAATATGAGGGCTATTATCACTATTAAATTCAAATTATTTTCAAAAATATATGAATCAATTATCAAAACTAAAAGTGTGTTACTTATATTTGAATTATAAGCTTGCATGTGAGTAAGATATAAGGATGTGCTTAGTGTAGGTTCTCTTTCTCTTCTCTTTTAGTATAATTTTGAATAGCATTTGGTAAGGTGTGTGGTTCATTTGAAAAGAACCTAACACTTGCCTAATTCCATATCCTATTCATTCCAATACTATCATTTAAGTAGGGTACCTATGCTTGCACATATAAATTTCATAAACAAAATGAATCAACTAATGCAAATTTTTTGCATTCTTTGTTTTCCATTCATTTCTTTTGTACACATGTTTGTATTTAAGGAAAGTGGTATATTAGTCTAGATAACCCCAAGGTTGCAAGGCTTTAAGTAGCCCTAAGTAGGTCTTGTACCTTACACCTCTGGTTAACAATAGCGTTGTACTTGCTTATGTCTTTCTTACCCTTCATGTGTGCATGTGAAAATTGGATTAGAAATCACTTTTCTACTAAATGAAAATCATGCATCGTAAACTTCCAAATTTCCTTAAATGAATTACTTAGCATGCATCATAAAGTGTGTTAAACATTCTCATTTGTATGTAAAGATATGCTTAGGACTCATTCATATGCATGTTATACATGTTGGGAAAGAAATTTAGTGATGTATGTTTTGTGAATTTGGTTCATTTTACTTAATCTAAAATGCCTTTCTTTTTTAATAGATTTGTTTAGAGTTTATCTAAACTTAGGATTAATTAAAATATTTAATCAAAACATTCACTAAACAAAACTAGAAATGTGAATCCACTTTAGAAATTACTTAGGCTAAAGAAGGAAAGAGAAGTTCTCTTCTCTTTCCCTCTCTTCATAACTTAGTAATTAATTGTAGGATTCACTTGAACCTATACAAAACATGAAATAAAATCAACCCAAAATAATTAAATCACTTAAATGAAACCCTTCTCTAAGTTAAACATTCTTCACACTTAGAAAATTCTAACTTAAAGCCATAGCTAAGCATACCACACTAACTTCCAAAGCACACACATTAGGCTAAGTCACCACTTCTAGCTTTAGGTTAGGGCGGTGCATGGTTTTATGCTTGCTTTTGTTTTGTGGTATATATTTTAGATTGGATGTTAGGATGTATGTGCGTAGAATGAATGGTAAGATGATCTTAGTCTAACCATTATCTTCTACAGGGGATTATGCTTGAGGGGCATTGTAATAAATAAAAATATAAATGCTTTTGCTGTGCAGGTGCTTATACCCCTAAGCATAATGCAATGCACCAGGTGAATTTAGTCACCCATGTGTGGGGTGATAAGTCCAATATACATGCTTGGGATTTGAAGGGTTTGTTTAGCTAACCTTTCTTTTGTAGATGTTAGCTAGATTTACTTTTCCTTTTTATGTAAACTTTACAATTAGGATTTTGTAATGATTATTATGGGGATTAGGATGAGCATTGGTTATAAGATCCTATCTTATGCACCATGTGTAGCCTTTAGAGTAGCCACCTTCCAACCATCCAAAAGGAGGAACCAAGAAGAAAGAAGAAAGAAGAAAAGAAGAATGAAAAAATGATGCTTGAAGACCCCCATAACAATAAATTCCTTGCTTAATTGTATTTAATTCATTTGTAATCCGAGTTGTATAAGGGTAGAGCTCGACTATCCATTTTATTATTGGGTTTGTACGGTGGCACCCGACCACAATGGCCTCTTATTTTTTTTTGATATTAATTTTATAAATTTATTGATGATTTATTTAGCTTGTACATTAAGTTGCATCTTTTTCCTAGTTTCTTTCTTGCTTTACATATGGCCTGGGTGTGGATTAGGCTCTTAGGGAAAAATAAATATTTTACCAAACTTAATAATTCAAAACTAAAAATAAAGAACTCATAATCTCACATAAAGCTTAGGTTTAAAATCAAGATAAAAGAATCAGTAACCCCTTAGTTGGATGAGTACTTCTCTTACAATATCTTGCACAAATGCATCTTGCTTCACTCTTGATTGGAGGGCTTCCACCTTTGCCAGAGAAACTTGGCTTAATCTTTGAGAGCTATGGTGGAAACACACCTCCTCCCTTCTCGCTAATTTTGGCCAATAACTTTATTTCTCATGCATTAGGCATATTAATCCTATTAACCTGAGTCAAAATAATTATCCGAAAATAAAAATAAAATGAAATATGAATTGTATTAGATTTAGGTCATTTGAAGCATGTCCTTACATGATCTAGTCTCTTTAAGGAGTGAGTTTAAGGACTTGGTCTATTTCTAAATAAATAACAGCCCAACTATCTTGCATAAAGCATAAGACTTGCCTACATGAATTTAAAATCATAGGAAGAGTTAGTTGGTGGCCACCCCCAGGCGGTTGTATGTCCAAGCAGCCAGGTGGCTTGCCCTCTCTTATGGAGGCAAACCAAATACCCATCCTTTGCATTAGATTTAGGTTATGCTTTTGGCCCTCGCCAAAGCTCTATAAATTTAGGTTCTAAGATTGCTTCTCTTTTTCATAGGCCATAAGTTTAAATCCTCACCTTTTAGGTGTTTCCTTAATCTTGTGTTATGGAATCATAAGTCCTAAATTTCTAATAAAAAATGCAACTCAAACAAATCAATTCAATTTCAAAAATGTAAAGCCCAATCATATGATAGTTTGAGATGCTCGCTAAGTTTCCTAGCATCATGGGTATCTCCTACTTATCTTTCTTTTGGCTTAGATAATAACTCTCTCTCTCTTCAATCAATACCATTTGATCTTCAAAAATGAATTAATCGTGATAGATAGTCCATTCCTATTGAAATTTTTGAAGACAACGATCATTTACCTTACTCGAGAGTATTCCTAAGGGATCCCATCCCTTAGGATGTAATTAACTATGGGGGCTTGCCCTTGTAGGGAACTTAATGAACCTAATTTAAAATAAACTTTGTTTTACTTTTCCATGTAAAGTAGGGAAAGAATCTCTGGTACATATGTAGACCCATTATCCTTAGGAGTCCTTATTGAGGTGATTAGGTCCATTAAAAGGTAGTGACTTCTATCTCCTGAGATAGTACACTATTCTTAGATGACGTATCCAATCACTTGAATAAGTACATCTATGAATCTGCATGGTGTCCCAAAAAGATGAATTTTTATATTTTTGCTTTTCACCCATAGATGAAGGCGACTATATGGAAATTTTTCAACCAGCAGTCATCACTTGGATAAGAGAGGGGAATCTATGAGCTGAGTGATGCAGTGGTGATGGCATTGACTTTAGTTCCATAGATGTTTACCTCTTTAGCTCAGACCCAGTGAGTACAATCTAGTCAAATTTGCCTACACAGTTAGATCACTGTAAACTATGGTGTCTATCCATCAATGCGGAGGTCGTCGACTACTTAGCGAACCTCCTTCTTTTGCTTTTTGTAGTCTGCACTACTACTTTAGCCTATATGCCCCTCCCTCTCCTCATCTGATCTTGTTCACCTTTCAAGATGGTTGTTCTTAAATTTCTAACTATTTTGGACTCAAACCATTTATGCTTCATTCCCATACATCTAGAATTTGACTTCAAACCAGCATAGGGTGTTTCTCTCCTTTTCCTAGTCGGTGTCTTATGCTTAGATGAATGTAGGTATGTTATGGCGATGTGTTGAATGTGTTCCTCTTCTCAGATATAGAGAGTAGGTGAAACCTACTTCCCCAAAGAAGGAAAGAGGTCTCGTAAGAAGACCCATCCTCAGCCATCTGAGATGAGGTATCTACCCCCTGAGACATCTTCTCATATTGCTTTTTAACTTTCTATTTTTATTTCTCCTTTGACTCTTAGTGAGAGGAAGAACCTACCTCAAAGATAGATGGGATAAAGACTAGCTCAACCTTGGCCTTCCCTTTGGAGGTTGAGGCTATCTCGGGTGCTGCCTCAATCTTGGCCATTCTACTAGTGGTGGAAATAATGGATGATAGAGGTAAAGTGGGAACCTCAACAGACTTCTTTTTTTAATGAGGGGAACTCTACCTCTAATTTTAAGTTAAACTTTAAAAGGGGTTTCTTATTTGCCACCTCTTCATGATTACCTATAGTAAGGGATGGGGTCATACAGGTGAATTTGAAATTATCAAAGCCCTGTCTAAACTTAATGATTGGAGAATTGGTGATGAAGGCCTAATCTATGGCTAAGTCCACACCAGTGGGAAAGGAGAAAGTAAGCTTTCCAAACAACATAGTGCCTTAATGTAAGTTGATTGTTATTGTAAGGGCGCTTAATCCTATTGAGAGAGAGCAATATTGATTATCTATATGAAGTTCATAAATTTAACATTCTAGACCCACATCAATTAGATAGAGCTATGATGGGAGGGGTTCGAAAGATTAGAAGAGATTTTTATTTTAGCCTCAAACCACACCATGAAGTGGGTTTAAAATTTTTATGAATTTTGAGGATTCATGACTCTATTAACCTAGTTTATCATGCTTAAGCATGGAAATTAGATTAAGGAGATGATTAAATATGTTGTTGGCTTTAGTGATTAATCAAAATTTCATTGAATTGACCCATTGGGGATATTAATGGGAGGTTCTAGAACTTACTCATTAGCTGGTGATTAATAAGGGGTTCTAGAGCCAAGAAAAGTTATTGGCAACACTTGTCCAAGGAAGAAATGAACAAGGCATCCAAAGAAATGAATGGTAGCCTAAACTTATGAGTGGCATAAGTTTACTACTGATATATAGAAATGTTTGTCAATCACTAAAGATGGAGAGAGGAACTTCCCCAGTGGAGTCGACAAAAAAATCTGTTGAAATTTTATTTGAACCACCACAAAGAACTTAGGAGTATTTATTTAAGTAATCAAATACGTCAATGAGAGATTAACATATTATCTTAAAAGGTAAATATATTACTCTATTATAGATTTGATTACTTAGTAAGGACTTTTAAGGTTGATGTGTCTTTGATATACCAGAGATTTTTCCTCTATTTCACATGGATGGTGTAAACCAAGGTTTATTTTAAGCTAGGTTTCAAAGTTTACAATAAGACCAAGCCTCTATAGTTAATTATATCTTGAGGGGTGTGAACCTCCTAAGAATACTCTTAATTAAAGTGATTGGCAAACATCACCATATATTTCAAAGCTTAGTATCAAAGGTTTAGTAATTTTGAGAATCAAGTGGGAAGACTCAACTAGAAAGAGTTCTTAATCGAATCTAATCTGAAATAAGAAGGGAATGCCCATAAATATTTGGAATCCTAGAAAGCATTCAAACTATTCTATTATTAGGCTTTACATGTTTTTTGAAGTAGAGAATTATGGTTGTTTAAGTTAACATTTTATCAGAAAAGCTAGGACTTATAATCCAATAACATAAGATTATGAAAATACCTAGGCGGTGAGGATTTATACCCATAGTAAAAAAGAAACAAGTTACATTTGAACTTATATATAAAGTGCTCTAGCATAAACTAAGAATTTGACCTAAACTGCACAAAGAAAATAGGATAAGTTGGTTCATCTCCACTAAAGAGAATGAACCAATCTAGACTCTTCTGGACTTACAATTGCCTAGAGTGACTATCAGCTAACTCCTCCTATAATTCAAAACTATGTGGTCTAATCTTATATAAATGTAAGATGGCTTGGCCGTTATTTATTCAGAATAAATCGAGATTCCTAAACTCACTCCCTAGGAAACTAGATATGATGGGTGTGCAAATTATGACCTAACACGATACAATAAAATTTACCTATTTTATTTCATTTTGACTCATCATTTTGGACTAAAGCTTGGGAGAGTTTATGCTTGCATGCATGATGAAAAATAGTTATGGGCAAAATCAAAGAGAAAGGGTGTTCTCCATTGTAAGGGACTACTCTCACAGATCAAACATGTCCCCTATAATGAAAGAGTGGAGATCCCCTATTTGTAAGAGTAAAATAATATGCATGCATGTTGTTGTAACATACAACTATACAGCTAAAGGGTTACTAAATCTTTTATTCCCTTAATTAATCACCTAAGCTTTAAGATGAAGTTATGAGTTGCATAAATTTTTAGTTAGAGTTGTTAAATTGGGGTAAAAAATTTAATTTTTTCTAAAGAGCCTATCGTATCTAGGCCACATAGAAAATAATCACACTTCAAAAAACTTATAAATAGTATGTTGTTTCTATTGTATAATTAATATAAACATAACAGTCAAACATTAATTTTGTGAAAGAATAAGAGGCCGGTGTGGCTAGGAACTATCGTGCACCTAAAAAAAATTTAGGTAGCTGAGCTCTACCCTCATATAGCCCAAAATATAATTAATTTATACGAAAAGTAAAGCCATGGGGGTCTTCAGTTTCCATCTCCATCTTCACTCTATGGATCAAATAATCCAGGCATCACAAGGCCCCCTAAGTTTTTGCCTTCTAGCCACTACTCATCCTAAACCCCATGGTTGTGATCCTAATCTTATTGAAAAAAGAATTACATAGTAATAAAATAAAAACCTAAATACACCTGCGAAATAGAGATTAACGTGACACACATTCAAACCAAGCAGTCATGTTTAATACATTGAGACTTAGCGCCCTGCCTTGGGTCACCATGCCCACCTGTCCTAATAGATTATGCTTAAGGACTTTAAGCAACACCTACTAATGAAGGCATTTTATAATTTTATTATTACAGTAGTCCCTTAAGCACAATCTTCTAAAAAGTATCATTAGTCTAATAAGTAATGTCCTACCATCCAGACTAACATATAAACAATCCTAACATCCAATCCAAAATATTACACCACAAAATAAGAAAACCAATTCATCATAATAAAGCATTGACTTAATCTTAGTTTAGGATTGGTGGCCTAACATTCTAGTGTGTGAAAGAGGGGGGACTTGTGCAGTGTGATTGTACTAGGCCTTTCTAAGTTTAAATTTTAATTTGAACCTTAAAGTTTATTCAATCTTACCATTGGATAGTTTCAGTTTAAATAGTTTATTTGATCTTGAATTTTATTTCAATTTTAGTTTTATTTATGTTAAAGTTGGATTTTGGTTTTAAAGAATGAAGAATAAAATAAATTTTACTTTTGGCTAGAACAAATTTTATTCAACATCCTGATCCTAGTAAAGTGAAATTTCCCCATTGAGGTGAAACTTCATTCTAAGGGCCAAGCTAAGAACCTACGTATCTTAATTAATCAATTTGAATCTATTTGAATGATTTAATTAAGTTAATTTGGTTCAATTAATGTTTGTTTAACTTGGTTTGGATTTCAAAGTTTTAATTTATTTAACCTCAAATATTTTGATTGATGTTATTAATTCTGGATTCATTAGGTTTTAGTTTGATTTGATTAGATTTTGATAATTCAATATCCTTTAAATTAATATTTCATTCCTTTCTTTTTCAGTTTCAATTTTAATTATATATGATTAGTATTGATTAGATCATTTCAATGTTGTTTAGCTTCATTTAATTAACTTACAATTTAATTGAAGTTTAATATGATATTTTTTATTTGAATTCCAATTAAGAGTTTGATTTATATGTTAAGTTTAATAATTTAATTTATATGTTAATTATTCCAGCTTGAAGATGATTTGATTTAATCCAATTAATCCTATATTTTAGTTTAATTGATTTGTCTAATTTGTTTAAATTTAATGTTGATTGACTAATTCTTTTATGTTGTTTGAAATTGATAGTAATTGAACATGATTAAACAGTTGGAAGTTTATGTTCAACTTTATGTTCATTCGATTTGATCGAGGTTTGCCCATTTATTGATTTGCTTAAATTAACTAATTTGAATGATAGTATGAGTTGTATTTAAATTTGATTAATTATAATTAGAGTTTCATTTTATTTGTTTCTTTTGTTATGTTAATTAGAATTTAATTAATATCTTTAATTAATAGTTCATGTTTAATTTGACTATTATATTTATATATTTAATGGTTAATAAATCCGTCTTACTTAAGTAGATTGAATTGAACCTAATTTGGGTTATACATTGAATTGATTTGAGATTATCCTCATTTCATTTGTTTTGGTTTGATTAATATCCTATGATTAATCAAAATGAATTTGATTTATAATTATTTTTATCTAAGGTTTACTGATTAGTTAAGATATGCTTAGTTGATTATTTATTTATTTCGAATAGACAAATTAATAATTGATCAATGTTTATCAGGTCATCTTGGTGTCATAACTATCTTAGTTAAGATTTGATGAAAAGTCATTAAATGTTCTTGGTTAAATTCTTAGTTTGTTTAAAGCTTAGTTAATTGGAATACATGATTGATTTAACTAAGGTTTAATTCCTAATTATTTGGATTTGTTATGATCTACATGATTAGAATGTTCATAATTATTTTGTCTGATTAGTTTTGACGAACAAAGTTTGGTTAATGGCAAACTTAGTTTATTCTATTTAAATTTTGTTTATACAAATTGAGTTTAACTTAGTTAAGTGTTTGATTATTTCAATTTAATTAGGGGTAATTTATGTTTAACATGATTGATTTGGTTAAAGAGTTTGATTAATTTTATTAAAAAGTTTGATTAGATTAATCAGATATTAATTAATAATTTAATTAATCATGACTGATTTAATTTAAACATTACTCAATGTTTATACTTAAGTGTTCAGTTTAGGTTAAGTTTAATTTAAGGATTATTTTAATATGACTTGTTCAATTTAATTTAGTTTAATTGAATGATTAATTTAACTATGTTAAAATTTTATTATCAAATTGATTAAGGGTTGATCTTAATTAGAAGTTGAGGGGTTAATTATAGTTAATTTGATTAATTAAGTAGATTGATGAAAATTAAGCCATTTATTTATTAGATATTTAGTTGAGTAAGAATTTCATGATCAATTGATTCAACCTTGCTTAGGTTTCTATACAGTTTCATTATTATTAGTCTAGAAATAACTATCTTAGCCAAGTAGCTTGATTGAACTCTGGGTTAATTAATGATCAATTAATTTGATTAACAAATATTTAATTGAGACTAGATTAATAATCAATCAAGTTTGGTTTCTAATAAAATGATTAACTTATTTAAATGAATAAATTTAGTTGGACAATGGGTTTTAAGCTTAATTGAAGATTATTTGAATGGTTTGATTAAAGATTAATTAATTCATTGATGATTAGCTTAATCAAAGTTTAATTATAAGTTGATCATAATCTTTTATCAATTTAATTAAGTTTGATTTGGGTTAATTAGTTGTTGAAGCTTTTAATTTGGTTATATGTATTTAGATTAATGATGTATTAATGATTTGATGATTTAGGTTTATTTAGTCAAGTTTAAATTTAAAATTTAATTAATATATAGTTGAGTTTTATTAGTTAATTTAATTAACTTTAAGTTTATGTTGGGTTTAAGTTAAGGTTAGTTTAGTTTAAACAGAAGTTCATGTGATATTTGTTTGATTTAAATTAGGATTTAGTTAACGAGAGTCAAAATATTATATATTTCAAATTCGAACTTAATATTTTATTTATTGAATTTTGACTTTAATGAATTCAATTATTATGGTTTTACCAAATCATACTTGAGTGATTTTTTTATTTTTGTCGTTTAAAGCAAAACAAAAAAACAAATGTTTATTACTACTTTTCAATGTTAATAGGTATGATTAGGGTTGATTCCTTTAATTTTTCGGATTTCTGTAAATTTTTTTTAACTTGAAAATTTAATGCCGTTTGATCCAAGCATCTTTTTTCTTTCAAATTTTTATGACAAGTAGGATTCCTTGTCAATTTCATCTCCCTAAAGTTTCATCTAAATCAGAGGTGTATTTTAAGACTAATTAAGATTTTAGTGTTTTCAATAAAAATCAAATTGGGCCTAGATTATTTGAAGTCAATTAAGGATTTAAATTTTCTTTGATTTCTCTCTGAATGATTAATCTAGAAAAGTATTATTTAGAATTTTTAGATTTTTGGTTGATTTATTGTGAATTTTTAAAGTTAAGGTTAATTAATGAATTAATTAATTCATTTAATCCCCTAATTAAATGATTTTGGAGTTTAGTGAGTGTTAGAAGATTTTAATAATTTCATAAGGTTCATTGGAGTCATTTATAATGATTTGACTAGTTTGATTATTTTTCTTGATTTATCTTTAATTTTAATTAATTATTTCATAAAAATACGCATTTGAACTTTAAAATTTAATAACTTTAATATACGCATCATTTGGACTTGAAATATTTATGATAGATGTGTCATAGTGTTAATTTCATCTCCCAAAAATTTTAGGTCCTATTGAAAAGTACTTTGGGATTAATTAAAAAAAATTCTTTTCATTCAAACTCAATTAATCTTGAAACACCTAATAAAAATTAGGGCTTTGGGGTTTATTAGATTCCTTTCAAAGAGATGAATCTAATGATTTCTTTTTGTAATTTTAGATAAAGCATTTCATTTGTTATAATTTTTTGTAGTTTCATGTTCATTTTAAAAAAAATTTAAATTCATAAAATTCCCTAATTTACTTAACATAATTAACGCTGACTTGGACACCATTTGCACGTGTCACATCTTGATTGGGCCACGAATGTGATAACTCATAAGGCGAGAAACTGTGTTTAGGCGTGACTGATCTGGACCATCCAATCGCAGATTGGACGGTCTGGATCTAATCCATGGATATAATGGTGCAAATTGAATCCCATGGGCCTTCTAATCACAGGCATCCGTCCATATTAAGAGGGATCAGATAGTTACTATATAGTCTCCCTTAGTGATGATGAACTAAACATGATCAGGCTGAATTTTCTCCCCGACCATTCGTTCAAGGGACAATTTTTTGGCAAACTCGTTGGAAAATGTTTCATTTCACACCAAGGGTTGGGAGAAAATAAATGCAAGAATTTTCTATGGGAAATTCCTAGAATCAAGTGAATATCCTTGTAAACAAAGAAACCTGACTATTTTCTAAGTTTCAAGAAAATTATCTTGTCGAAGCTGATGTCCAACAAATTTTTTTATTTGAATAATCTCCTAAGCGTGAGAGAAATCTCCATAATGAACACGCACACTTACCTCCCTGCAGATGACCTTCTCCACCAATTATAGCCACCTTTACACTAAAATTTGTCTGAAATTCATTATTTTATACATGAAAAGGGAGGGGGATGATATGGTTTTGATCAAAGAAGCTCCAAGAATTCTTTTGAGCTAACCAAAAGGAAAAATGGGCTCTCTATCCCCCTCTTTTTAATGGTGGCCTAAAATCACCATTACTGGTGATTGGGGAGGTGATGGCTAGCTTGGAGGAGGCTTAGAGAAGTCAAATTCAATGATTTATCGACTGTAAAGCCTACTAGATGTCATCCAAGTGGAGATATGACTTGTGTTTAAGTGAGTCTTGGGTTTAAGCATCTTTCCATTAAATACTCTCTCTCCTACAGCCTCGATTATTGACTTGAAGCTCCACTCCACATGGCTGAAGGGTTAGCCTCCAAGTGATAGATTTTGGCTGTGGTTTGAATCCACTTAAGTTGGGTTGAGTTGGTTTGAGTCGTTCTTGATCTAGTTGACTTAAATGAGCCAAGTTAGATCAATACATTGATTTAGCTCAACTGAGCTTATATTGGGTTATAATTATGTTTGATTTGATGTTGAGAATGATTTAGAGCAATTGATTTCGACTGATTTGGAGTTGGTTTTGATTCAAATCCATTTTGATCGAAATTATGTTTAATGAGTGGGATTGAGTTTGGTTGGATCGAATGATCAGTATTTCAAATTGAAGTGTGATTAAGCTTTAATTATATTTGATTAACTTTTTGAATCAATTTGGAGCAATTGATTTTAATTAAATTGGTTTTAATTTTTATTTAAGCTCATTTTAGTCTAAATTGGCTTAATCAATCAAATTGGGTCAAATGGCTGATTCAATCAAATCAGAATTAAGGTAGAGCCAAATTGTATTTAAATGTGATTTAAAAGTTTTTAAAATATTGAATTTAAATTAATTTTGATTTATTTTGAGTTTAGGTTCAATAGGGTCCATTTGAGTTCGCTTAGACTAGGTGACCTACATAGGCTATTTGAGTAATCATTGGATTTAGACTTATTTAGTTTTGTGTTCTATCATATTATTTTGTTGAATTTGAGCCTTTAGAATGACTTAAATTTACCAAATTTTGATTAGTTTGAGATTTGACTTAATGGGCCCCACATAGGTCAACTCTAGGTCAAATGATCTAATTGACCACTTTGAACCCCATCTAGATTTATTTTTGAGTTCATTTATACTTATACGTTGATTCTGTGCCTTTGGTTTGGCTTGATTTGATTTTAATTTTGATTTCATATGATTTTCTTCAATTTAGATGATTCTCAGCTCGAATGGGTTGATTGAACAAAATCCAATTATCTCAATCTGAGTTCAATTGAATTTAGATTTCAATCCAAACATGATTGATTTATACTTTTGTTAAGATCTATTAAACTTGGATTTTTGTTCGAGTTCACCTAATCCAATTGGGGTAGATCAGGCCTACTAAGTCACCATATGCTCTTCTTTTTGAATTTGTTGCCTTTCGTAGTTTAGTTCTAATTCCATATTTAGTTCCATTTTAATTTATTAGTTTCATTTTTTATTATTTGAGGCTGTACACTTAGCTACTAATTGTAGTATCCTATGTGCTTAATTAGATTGCTCTTGACCTAAGGTTGGAGATCCTAATTACTAAGATTATGGTGATTATTAACCTCACTTGAGGTTAATAGAACTTTAATGGCTAGATCAAATCTTAAGTCTAAGAGGAGTGTTGTCAACCTCACTAAAAGTAAGGTTAACATAGACGAATCATGAAAAAGAAAATTTTTATTTTGAGTTTTACTTGAAATCAACGAAGGCTTGGTTTCAATCTTATCTCACGCAAGAATGAGATCCCTCGTGCAATGAATAGAGTGTGTCGTGGAGAGGAGGGATTGTGTAGAGAGTGTAAGATAGGAGAGAAAAAAAAGATGAAAAAGGTGGCCAGCCCTCTCTTTTTATAGGAGCCGATTCTCAACACTCCCTCTCTCCCCTCGGGCAGTTATCGTTGATGGGGTGTTAGAGGGAGTGGTTGAAGCATCTAGATTCTATAAATTTAGGGGGAGCGACATCAGTGCCGCGACACTGTAGGTCGGGCTGCTTCTGCCTCTCTCTTTTTTTATTTGCAATCCAATTGCCCCATACAAATGTGTCATGTCGATTGGACATGATACATTTGTTACTTTCTCTTTTGCTTATTATATTTAGAAATATTAAAGTGAGAAAAAGGTATAATATTAGAGAAAGCAATAATCATAGTATTCATATATTATATAATAATAAAAGAGATAGTTGCTAAAAAAAATTTCAGCTACGTGTAATTAGTTTGAATTTCTCTAATACACATAGAAGTAGTATAGGCTCGATAAGCTAGAGTAGCCTGTCTCTCTCGTGTATAATGAAGATGTTGAAAGGTGGCTTCTTGGTCATGGACTAATGAAAAGAGAACCTGCTCAAGTTCAAACATCTAAGCATCTATCTATGAGCAATCTTCTTCTATAGCTATAACAACTTGTATCATCATAGACCTTCTCTCCAATAAATATTGTCTCCTCTACTACAACTCTCTTAATTCAACAAATATATCAAGAAGCTTGATTTATGCTATGGAGAGCTCTTTCTGGTATGATCTCAAGGCTTTAAGGTTGTGTTCAAGATCTTGGTTGATTAAGAAGGCTTGATGAGAAATGGTATTGAGCAAATTCTTTGCCTCAACGAGTGTGTTTGATAAGAGCTCCTCGTAAATAGTATGCAGTGAGAATAGTCCGAACTCAACATCCCTGCATAGGGTCTCCCAAACATGGAGCTCTCCTACTCTAAGGTCCAAAGTGACAACACAACCTAACAAAGAGTTCGCCTCTACATAGAAGCTAAAAAGCTCAGGCAAAACTTCTAAGTCAACACTCAGATGTACATGACTGTTGATCTCATATTTGGAAGAGATTAGAATCATCTCTAACCTTAAGAATTAGGACACCTAATCCTAGATTAAGAACTTAATGAGCCACTTCGGACACTAGGTGTCATAGTGAATCCTTTTGGGATTTCACCTAACTTAATAAGATTAGGTGAACCCAAACCTAACTTAAATTTAAACAAATGATTAAATCAAACACATTTTAATTAAAATCTAAAATCTAATTGGCTATTAAGTATAACAGGTTCTTCTATCACCAACACAAAGCAAATATATACAATTTTCATACAATTTAAGCCTCTTTCAATGTTATATTTTTGCAATGAGTAGCAACGACAACTAATTATGCAAGACAATGATTTTTAAGCAACATTTTTTTAAGAGGATAAATGATCTGACTATTTTAGAATAAAAATAGGACAGGGCAAATAGCAATAGAGGAAATGTTACTGTAATGGAATATCGAGCAAATGATAAGTTTGGGGCGTTCAAATATGCTAGAAAGGGAGTGGTAAGAACGGCCAATGAGTGAACAATAGATAACGAATAAGAAATCTGCTTATAGACTAAGTGAAAGCTAGGAGTGAAGTAAAATCGATCGATGCTGCCTGCATGAAGAGGAATATGAGGATTCTGGAGATGTCCGGTAGGGGGATTTTGTGGCTTGTGTCGACGAGATGGGAACTAGTTCTATGCGGCGGTTTCTACGTAGAAAGGAGCAACACAAAAACGGAGGAGATGCTCTGGCATGTGCTCAATGACGTGCAGAGGGATGCGTGAGGGCCTGAGGCTGACTCAAAAAACTAGAAGCCGCAGTGGAAAGAAGAGAGAGAGAGAGAGAGAGAGAGAGACTCAGTCGTGAAATCAGGGAGATAAAAGGTGAAGGCTGCTCGACGTGAGTGAAGACGAGGCAAAAGGGAATTTCAACAAGGTCTTGTGGTGGCTTCCGCGACTCGCTTCGGCGTGAGTGGCTGTGTCGAGAGGCACTGTTATGTGAGATGTTGTGTAAGGAAGAGAGTGGGTCAGCAGGAGCTCGCATGGATAAGGCGTTTTGAGAAGAGGAGAGGGCGTTCGGATTGGAGTTTGAGTGCTGCAATAAAAATCAAGAAAGAAAGGAGGTTGCTACGGGCGATTCTTGGAGATGAACGGGGAAGAGGAAAAGAGGCCAAGGAGGATGCGTCAATCCGCTGGTTGATTGGAAGGATGATTTGTGAGTAGAGGTAGGGGTGTAAACGAGCCGAATATGAATGACGCTATGTTCGTGTTTGACTTGTTTAAATTTATTTGTGTTTGTATTCGGCTCGTGTTCGAATCAGGCTCGTAAAGAGTATGTTCATATTCGACTCGCTATTGCTTGTTTTAGCTCGAATTTATTCATGTTCTACTCGAATCAAGCTCATTTATTTGTTTACTCGGATTTGGTTCGAATCTGCTCGAGTTCAACTCATTAACAAGCTCAAACTAGGCTCGAAATTATCATATTAAATAATAAACTAATATTTTTTTTTCATTTTTGAATTATTAATCTAGAACATAAAATTTTAGATACCAATAATAGAAAAATACATAATAATATAAAAATTTTATTAACAAAGAGTACTTGTTACAATTTATAATGTACATTCCACATCAAAATGATATAATAAAAGATTACATACAACTAAACAAATCAAATATATATAAATCAAAATTTGAAAAATACATTGGTTGAAATTATATATTTCAACATACCTCATACCTGTGAAATCCCATGAAGATACAATATTTCTCTTGATTCAAAAAATTCTTTTTGTAGGTAGCTATCACATCATTATTAATGATAAATAAGCTCAAAGAAATTAATAAAATATTTAAACATACATGTCCTGTCACATGTTGAATGAATATATTGACACTTTGCATTGAATGAAAATATAAGAATTTTTTGAGAGGCTTAGATTTAATTATAACACATAATCTTGTACACTCTGTATAGTTGCATGTTTAACTTTAATATGTCTGTTGTGTGCTAGAAAATCAGCAGAGTAAAGTTTTACTTAGTTTATTGGAAATCACGCAATGTGTATTTAAAGAGTGAACAATAAAACTCCAGAATTTTTACGTGAAAAATCTCGAAAAGAGAGAAAAAAATCACGGGGCCTAGCCCAGTAAAAAACTTCCACTATATATTTGTTTTAGAGTACAAGTTTTCCCGATAAGAGGATTACATAATTGTATATGAGAAAGGCTGATAATGGGAATTCCAAAATTAGACAACAACAACCATATAAGTCGAGGTTAGCTACTAGAAGAAGCAGATGATGGTGAATGAGGGACGCCAACGACGATGAGGGTCGTCATAATGGAGACAAGAAGATTGACGACGCGAGGATCGGTGGTTGGTAACCAACGGGTGGTCGATCGGTGGCACGATTATGCCTGGAGGATCTTCAAGCTTTAGAGTTCTCTCCTCTCTCTTTGTTTGGCCTCCTCATATGAAATGAGGCTATTTATACATTGGAGGAGTGGCATCTCTAAATACATGCAAAATCGAACCACTCCTCTCCATCGGACGGCTCATGATGATTCCCTTGATCATATGATGTATTTTGTGTATTTGAAGGCTCAAATGAAGTCTGAATTATGAGATCTTGGGCTCGTTAGATCTGGCTCGTCGAGACGCTCAATTTGACTATAAACACTTCATGTTTGAGAGTTATTTAGAGATTTAACTGACATCCTAGAGTTTCCAAAGATATTTTAAGTGCTTGATCTCGACCAATTTCAACTTCGGATCAGCTTGCTTTTAGCATCAAGATTCGTGCTTCGACTAGTAGTATTTTAAGTGTCATATCAGTTGCCCCCTATTTTTGGATGATATTATCTCAATCATCCAAAAATATATATGTCAAATACTTGAAAATAGCAAATTCTTCAATGAAATTTGAGGGTCCATTAACCACACATTTTGAGAGAACAGATCTTCATGGGAGCACAAGATTATGACTACGGAAGTAGATGCAAGGATGCGAGTATGTGTAGGTATGCGCGGGTGCGAGATTTCAATGTTACGGACCCATCCTGCACGAATGGGAGTGCTCATGGTGCCATGGGCGCTACGGCACGCGATGCACGCCAATGACACGCGATGCGCTACGCTTCACGGCGCATGGGCCGACGGCCACCATAGCGGACAGCGAGGGCGCATCAAGGGCGCGCAGCGCGGCGGCCGAGGGTCATAACCCGGGCAAGTCGCTGAACGGACGTGGCGGTTGGGAGCCAGGAGCGGCTCAGAGTCGAACGCTGGTCTGAGCTGGTCGCAGACGGACGCCGGTCATACATACTGGGCTAGACATGGGTCGAGTGGGTGGTCGCCAAGAAAGGAGGCGTGAAGATCGAACGGGCGGTCATGAAGTCACGCTGCTCGCTGAACGCGCCTACGGTAATACGGAGAGGGCAGCTGAACAATGGAGCGGTCAGACGGTCGAGCGGACTCGTGGCCATGCGGCTGGCAGGTACCAGGGCAAAATGTCCGTTTTGGCTGCTGCTTTGGCCCATTTTTATTTTGAACGATTTTGATAGTTTTGGATGCTTTTTTACCCTTTTGCCCCTAAAAAGGGTCTATAAAAATCCCCCTAGGGCAAAGGGAGAAGAAACCTTCTCTTCTTCTTGAGAGAAGGTCGTTCGGAGGCGATCAAGACCCGTAGTTCATACGGCAAGGCTCCAGTTTTACCTCGAAAGAGGTGTTAACTAACCTTGTCGGACCGACCGGAATCGGAGGTGATCAAGACCCGTAGTTCATACGGCAAGGCTCCAATTTTCCCTCGAAAGAAGTGTTAACTAACCTCGTCGGACCGACCGGGATCGGAGGCGATCAAGACCCGTAGTTCATACGGCAAGGCTCCAGTTTTCCCTTGAAAGAGGTGTTAACTGACCTCATCAGACCGACCTGGTTTGGAGGCGATCAAGGACCGCGATATATGTCGTTGTTCCGATTTTCCCTTGAAAGAGGCATCAACTAGCCTCGTCGGACCGACCAGGTTTGGAGGCGATCAAGGAGATGATAACCGGAGACAGGGGATGATGGCGATGCTTGACGATGGTGGCCGGCGACAGTGGTCGGCGACGGTGGTCGGCGAGGATAACCAGCGACGATGGTGATGACCGAGAGATGCCAGCGATGGTCGGCCGGTAGGAGCAGACGGTAAGGCGGCGGACCAGACGGCGGTCAGCACGGCTATGGTTAAGGGTCGACGGGCGTACGGCAATCATTAAGTAGTCGACGGTAATGGGCGCGATCAGCGGGATGACCGGCGATGATGGCGGTGACAGGAAAAAATTATAGGCGATGGTCGGTGGTGGTGACCGGCGCAGTAAGCGGGATGGAGCGATGGTGGTGGCACCGACGGGGTGGTCAAGAACGAACGCAGAATGGTGGCAGACCCGCGTCGGTAATGCGGATGACCGCAATGGTGGTGACCGGGCGAAGATTGAGCGATGGTCGCCAGTAGTGACCGGCGATATAGTCGACGGCGACCGGCCATGATGGTTGGTACCGATGGGGGTGGTCAGCAGAATCGGCAACGGTAGCCGACGACGGCGACCGCCGCCGAGCTGATGACCCGACGATGGATACCGCGGCGATTGCCGGTGATGGTCGCTGGCGTGACCGCAGCAGCAGCGTGCGACCGGCCAGCGGTCAGCGGTCCAGGGTGGTCAGCGGGCAATTGGTGACGGTAATGATGGTGGCAACCGCATCGAGTGGCGAGATGACCGACGATGGTGGTGATAAAATTTCAGCGATGGTCGACGCGATGAGCCGACGGTGAGAATTTTGACCTATTCGAGGTGTTTTTTCATAGTGTGACTTCGGCGTTAACTGGGAAGAGGTTGAATTCCCGGATTTTGACCTATCCGAGGTTGTTTGTCAGAGTGTGACTCAATGACGCTAACCTGTATGGAAGAGGTTGAATTGAATCCGCTGAGGATTTTGACCCATCCAAGGTTGTTTATCAGAGTGTTACCCGATGACGTTAACCTGTGTGGAGGAGGCCGTGGGAAGTCCACCAAGGACCTTTTGATCTATCATAGGTTGTTTGTCAGAGTCTTTGCTTGATGACGTTAACCTGTGTGGAAGAGGTTGAATTGAATCTGCTGAAGATTTTTGACCTATCCGAGGTTGTTTGTCAGGGTGCTACCCGATGACGTTAACCGGTATGGAAGAGGTCAAATTGAATTCGCTGAGGATTTTTGACATATTCGATGTTTGTCATAGTCTTACCCGATAATGTTAACCTATGTGGAAGAGGCCATGGAAAGTCCACCAAGGACTTTTTGACCTATCCTAGGTTGTTTGTTAGAGTCTTTGCTCGATGACGTTAACCTGCATGGAGTAGGTGCAAAGTTTTGATATATCCGAGGTTGTTTGTCAGAGTCTTTGCTCGATGACGTTAACCTATATGGAAGAGATCGAATTGAATCCGCTGAGAATTTTTGACCCATCCGAGGTTGTTTGTCAAAGTATTACTTGATGACATTAACCTGTATGGAAGAGGTTGAATCCAAACATCTGTTTGTGGTTGTAGCCAAAGTTGCTCCTTAACCTTAGTCTTTTTCATTGGTATTGCTGACTTACTTCTCTAACTGATAATCAATTAGATATCTAGAATATTGATTTAGATAATCTTTTGAGATTAAGAGTTGCCCCCCAGTTTCTGGCAGAATTTGAAGGAACTAAGTTTGATGAATCTTCATTCTTCACTTGCGCTCCTTAAAAGCTTGAAATGCTCCACCTCGATGGTGGTTTTGATTTTGTTGGGAAACTTGGCTGTCATACAAGATGAAATGATGGGAATTAGTTTTAGCCAAGCTTACATGCTAGAAAACCAGCGGTAGAGTAAAAGTTTTAGCTTGTTGAAATCGCGCACATGTATTTAAAGAGTGAACAATAAAACTCCAAAATTTTTATGTGGAAAATCTCAAAAAGAGAGAAAAAAATCACGGGGACTAGCCCAATAAAAAATTTCACTATATATTTGTTTTGGAGTACAAGTTTTCCCGATAAGAGGATTACATAATTGTATATGAGAAGGGCTGACAATGGGAATCCCAAAATCAGACAACAACAGCCATATACACGCTCAAGTTGCTAGTGGTAGCAGATGATGGTGAATAGCAGGGGACAGCCACTGACAATGAGGGTCGTCATAACAGAGACCGACGAAGATTGACGACGGTGAGGATCAGCGGTGGCGGCCGACGGCGGTGGTTGGTAACCAACGGGGGTGGTCGGCGACCGTCGAGTGGTGGCACGATTATGCTTGGAGGATCTTCAAGCTTTAGAGTTCTCTCCTCTCTCTTGTTTGGCCTCCCCTCATATGAGAAATGAGGGGCTATTTATAGATTGGAGGAGTGGCGTCTCTGTAAATACATGCAAAATCCGAACCACTCCTCTCCATCGGATGGCTCATGATGATTCCCTTGATCATATGATGTATTTTGTGTATTTGAATGCTCAAATGAAGTCAGAATTATGAGATCTTGGGCTTGTTAGATTTGGCTCATCGAGATGCTCAATTTGACTATAAACACTCCATGTTTGATAGTTATTTAGAGATTTAACTGACATCCTAGAGTTTCCAAGGATATTTTAAGTGCTTGATCTCGACCAGTTTCAACTTCGGATCAGCTTGCTTTTAGCATCAAGATTCGTGCTTCGACTAGTAGTATTTTAAGTGTCATATCAATGTCATTCCAAATATGAAGAGACAAAGGTTGAATCATATAAGTATTTTATGTTCATCATCTTCATAGTCCTACATAAGGTTGACAAGTTCAATGCATCCAAACTATACAACAACAATCGAAAAAAATTTGCTGAAATTTTGCTATTTTGTCATAATTTAAATCTTCTATAAAGTTACATGCATAAATGACAAACCAAAACAAAGGCAACAAATAACATATATCTATTAGAGCACTTTTAATCATCATAGCCTCACTCCATGATACTTCGATAGAAAAAATTATTAAAATATAATTATAAATGTAAATCAAAATAAAGTAAGCAACCCAATAACTGTGCATAAGATGTCATAAATGTTAGTACACATAAATTACACATCAAATCATTAGTCTAGCAAAAATATTAAATAACAACTAAATAAAGTATTTGCAAATAGAAGTATTTGATAACTTAAATGATTTGCAGCATAGCATAATGCATTATTCCTTAAGATTCTCCCAAAGGAACACCCAAGTTTTTCTCCTCTAATATTTCTTATTGTAAAGAGATATAAAAATTATTAAAATACTTAAAAGATATAATGCATTAATAATTTTAACATGTTACTATGTGAGAAGCACTTATCAAAGGCATCTTAGCATTTTCTTGGGATCATCTAATCCACTTAGCTACACAAACTAATGTGATAACTATCTTGAAAGATAAACAACTTCTATAATAATCTAGCACCCTACCACCAATACTGAATGTGGATTCCAAAGCAACTATTATGATTGGAATTGATAATATATCATGGGACATTGTAGACAAGCAAGGATATTTTATTGTGTTCATTTTCCACCAGTCTAATATATCAAATTGCTCAGAATTATAAACAAATAACCCTTCTTCAAGATAGATCTACATGTCAAACTTAGTAGACTGTATGAAACCAGATGATAACAAAATCCTTAAAACCAATCATTCAATCAAATTAAGATGTGGCCAAGGGGATCTATGACAAATTTGAAAGAAGAGTATTGATTGCTCCCAAAAAAATACCATGGAGGTTGGTCTCTGATGACCTCATTTTTAGAATGAGCTCTCAACCCCTCCACTTTAGACATAGGACTCCTCTGAGACTTTAAGGGATCTTTAGTACTAAGACGCATCTAGTGATTAGGAGGACACTCAACCTACCCCTAGAGGCTTAGAAGAGTTAGTCATAGGAATAGTTCATGCCTTAGGGGTGTTAGAAAATTTGCCTACCCTTAGCTTGAACCATTTCTCACCTTCCTTCCTTCAAGTCAAACTCCAAATCAATCTTATTTGATTTCTCTTCAAACTCAAATCAATGCCACATGATTGAAATCCATGATTGAAACCTATGAATGAAATTTCAAATTCCAAATCTTTCTTAAGTCCTTAATCCTCTCTTAAGGACTTAACCAAAATCATAATCAAATCACTTCAAATCGTTGAAATTTTATCATAACTCATTTATATTCTCATTTATATTTACATGTATAAATGAAATATAAATTCAAATCAATCAAACTAAATCCAAAATTCAAATTCCTAATTCAAAATCATTCTTAAGTCCTTAATTTCTCTCTTAAGGACTTATCCAAAATCATGTTTAAATCAATTCAAATTCATGACACAACTCATTTATATTCTCATTTATATTCACATATATAAATGAAATATAAATTCAAATCAATCAAACTAAACTCACAAAATCAAATCCAAAACTCTAAAATCATTCTTAAGTCCTTAATTCCCTTTTAAGGACTTAGCCTAGATCATGATCAAATCACTTCGAATTCATGAAATTTTACCATAACCCATTTATATTCTCATTTATATTCACATATATAAATGAAATATAAATTTAAACAACCAAAACCAATTCCAAAAATCAAACTCAAATTCATTCAAAATCCAACCTAAGCCTTTCAAGTCAAAATCTTGAACTTAGCCAAATCAATTTCAAATCAAGCCAAACTCTTGATTTTTCTTCATGATTCAATCAATTCTTCAATCATGAATCCAAATATAAATACAAACATCAATCACTTAATCAAAACTCAATTCAAAAATCAAGCCAAAATCCATTTCATGTTCACCCTTTGAACTTAAAATTGTTAAATGAATCAAATCCCATTTGACCTCAAACCACTTGCAAATGGATTTATATTTTATTCATAAGTCTATATACAAGTTCAATCAAACTCAAATCAAGCTTTGACCAAGCCATTTGACCCACTTAGGCCTACTTGACCCAAATGACCTAAAGTACTCTTATGGGCCAAATTCTAATCCTAACCAAATTGGATTGAATCAAACTCACATATGCCTCTCATCATGATCAACAATCATCATGAGATGATCAATCACCCAAATTGGGTCAAACCAAGTCAAACCTAAGGGATGACCAAGTCAACACTTA
Organism: Cymbidium sinense; assembly: GCA_021442155.1. Lineage (NCBI taxonomy): Eukaryota > Viridiplantae > Streptophyta > Magnoliopsida > Asparagales > Orchidaceae > Cymbidium > Cymbidium sinense. The sequence goes on along the minus strand of CM038216.1, from coordinate 179,517,950 downwards.
GCCAAAATGAAACCCAACATAGCCAAAATGCACCATAGGACAAATTGATTGAAACCATTGATCTAAGATCATTCATGAACTATGTTTGAACTTGACCAAGTCAACATTTGAGCCTAACCTAGCCCAATTGGCCACTTGACCCAAGTTGACCCAACTTGACTTAAAAAGTCAAAATGTGTCAAAACTTGATCTAAGACAAATTGATTGAAATAAATGGGTCAAGTTCATTCCAAATCACTTGTTGAACTTGACCAAAGCCTCAATTGGCCAACTAGACCTAAACTAACCCAATTGACCTTGAACCTAACTTGACCTAAAGGGTCATGTTGAACCAAATTCAAACTTAACCAAAATTGATTGGAAACAAAGATACTAGTCCACTTCATATGACTAACCAAACCTAAACCTACCCATGACCTAGCTCAAATAGGTCAAATTGGTCAACTTGACCCATTTGACCTAAATGAAATCATATGAACCAAATTCAAACCTAAACCAAATTGAATCAAACCAAAGTCACTAAAAAATTTCAAATGGTCATATGAATTTACCCCAACCCTTGGTTTGGCCTAATTTGGCCAATTGGTCAACTTGACCCAAGTTGACCTATTTTGACCTAAATGGGTCAACATGAGCCAAACCATACCAAATGAACTCCAAATCCAATGAAACTTGGCCAAACCTATTTTCTCAACATACCCAACATATCCAAATTCAAAAATTAGCCAAATGACCATTATACCTCTATGCCATAGAATAAAATTTGGTCAATTCCACTTGGAATTTGGTCAAACCCTCTTCATACCTACTTGATACTCTCCTAATAGGTCAAGTGAACCCTATGGAGGGTGGTGCACCCAACCCAATGGGTTTGGGCTAGCCCAACTTAACCCAAGGGCCAAATCGACCATGTGGCTTGAAATGGGCACATGGGAATCATGGCTCCACTCAAATGGAGCACATAGAGACTCCAATAATCCACTCCCTAGCCTAAAACAAACTCAAGCACAGCCTAAATGGCCTAACAAATCCACTTTATAAGCTCAATTGGATCAAAATAGCTCTTCCCTTCTCGGTCGTCCGATTGCCAAAGGGGGAGATATACTCCCCGTAATTCATTTGAATCTTCACTTCCCCATTGTTGATTGAAACCTAGAGAGTGATAGGAGTCATTGGCAAGAGTTCTTAAGCTTCCTAGAAGGAGATTGAATTTGGCATTTCTCGATTTTCCTTAAGTAAAAATAGGGGAGGTCCATTGAATTGCCAACTTCCATGATACTCAAATTTAACCAAATTCCCTTTGCACACTCCATCAGAGAACCCAATCGAGCTAGCTTAAGGACTTCAATAAAAATTGAGCTCAAGCTAAGGAGGAGTTGGTCCATAGAGCTATCCACTCAACCTCAAGAGATAAAAGTTTTACCAAAGCTTCGTCTCAACCAGATGAAGCTTCTCCAAGGGAATCGAGCCTTGGTGATCACTTCTGGTGAGGTATGCCATTTTTTGACCATTAAACTCAATGTGGTGTGGAGCTTTATGAAAGAAATCTTAATGGCATGATGTTTCAATCATTAGATGTGTTTGCCATTAAGTTTAGATGGTGTGTGTACAATTTCATCCCAATCCGAGCTCAATCAAGCTCGGATCATGGCCTTAAGCATGGACGACCTCCATGGCTCACAAGCAATGGAAAGGATGGATCTCTGGCCATCCATCCACATGTTTTGGATGGACGACTAAGATTAAAGCACATTTTATATCATATTTTATACCCTCTAATTGGCGGCTTTAATCTCAGCCATCTGATCCTTGATCAGACGGCTGAGGCAAAAGCACATAGTGCCACCACCATGTGGCGCTACGATGTGATGTTTAAGTGGCCACTCAGAGCTTGCCGTGTGTAAAGGGAAGCCACATCAGTGCATGTGTGGCATGTCGTAGGATTAAGGGATTAATTATGGTTTATTTAATTCTAATTAAATGACTAAACTTCTAAAATTCATATCTCAACAAAGAAAAACCAAACAAATAAGAAATAAATTGCATTATAAAGATAATTGAACATAGAATATACCACTTTTCTCTAAATTTAGGTTTTATTGAAAATATTAATTTGTTAATTACTCCCTAATTAATCCACTGATTAATCTCAAACTTCTTGAGTGTATTTTGGGAGATGACTTCTGCCTCTCCTAATTTTCTTAGGATTTAATGGTGGCTGAATTGGGAAAATTTCTAATTCATTTCCTAATTACCCCCTTAATGAAATTAAGGTTAATTAATAGTTTGATTAGTGGTTTAATCCTTTGTTGAAGTTGATTAAGGTCTATTTCAGTGAATATGAGGTTTAGAGAATAATTTTGGGGCATTTCCCCAAAGCTATTCCTTAAACCCCCTTTTCTTTCTTAATGCTCTCTTAATTAAGGGTTAATTCACTAACTACTCTCTTAATTAATTTCTTAAAATTCTAAACTTTCCAAAACTTAATTAATCTACTTTGGATAGATATTTAGGTATTCAAGAGCCTAAGTTCAATTAAGGAAATCAAAATTCAACTCATATGTGTGAAGGGTGTTTTGAAATTGCTTAAATTAAACCCCTTAGCTTAATTAACCATTAATCATGAGCCAAATTGCATTAGGCCCCTTTCTTCCTAGGTGCATTGTAAATTTAAATATCTTGTGAGATTTTATGTCATCTCACTGACTCATAATTATTTGATTAACTATGCTAAGGTGGTGTAGGTAAAGGATAATTAGCATGTTTAATTCATACCTTAACTTAATCAAAATATAAAATGAAGCTAATCATCTAAAAATTGAACAAAAATATCAAACACATGTGGGCATGGGTTAGCAACAGCAAACTCAATTCACATTTTCAAAATTAATTCAAATTCAAGATCAAATAAAAATCACATTAAATAAATTTAATTTACTTTAAGCTTTCTTATTTCATAAGATTACCTTTAGGAATTAATTAAAGTGAATATGTTTACAAGCTTTCATTGCTTTAGTTCATTCACAATATGTTAAATATGTGTGTCCTATGATTTCATGCATTCATGCTTTTCAAAAATCAAATTTAAAAATGAAAATATTTCCTTTATGTCAAATTGCATGTATTGACTAAAGTAAAAATATGAGTGGCTATTATCACTAGTAAATTCAAATTATTTTCAAAATATATGAGTCAATTATCAAAAATTAAAGTGTGTTACTTATATCTTACTTATAAATTTGCATGTGAGTAAAATATATGGATGTGCTTAGTGTAGGTCTCCCTTCTCCTCTCTTTTAGTATAATTTTGAATAGGGTTTGGCAAAGTGTATGGTTCATTTGAAAAGAACCTAACACTTGCCTAATTCCATATCATATTCATTCTTATACTATCACTTAAGAAGGATGCCTATGCTTGCACATATAAATTTCATAAACAAAAATAAATCAACCAACACAAATTTTTGCATTCTTTCTTTTCCATTCATTTCTTTTGTACACATGCGTATATTTAAGGAAAGTGGTATATTAGCCTAGACAACCCCAGGGTTATGAGGATTTAAGTAGCCCTAAGTAGGTCTTATACCTTACACCCCTGGTTAACAATGGCGTCGTACTCACTTATGCTTTTTATACATTCATGAGTGCATGTGAAAATTGGATAAGAAACCCCTTTGTTACTTAATAACAATCATGCATCCTAAACATCCAAATTACCTTAAATAAATTACTTAGCATGCATCATAAAGTGTGTTAAACATTACCATTTATATGTATAGATATGTTTAAGATTCATTCATATGCATGTTATACATATTGGGAAAGAAGTGAAGTGATGTATGTTTTGTGAATTCAGTTCATTTTACTTAATCTTAAAATGCCTTTCTTTTTGAATATATTTGTTTAGAGTTCATCTAAAAATAGGATTAATTAAAACACTTAATTAAAACATTCACTAAATAAAACTAAAACATGAATCCACTTTAGAAATTACTTAGGTTAGGGAAGGAAAGAGGAGTTCTCTTCTCTTTCCCTCTCTTTATAACTTAGTAATTAATTGTATGATTCACTTAAAACTAACAAAAAACATAAAATAAAATCAACCCAAAATAATTAAATCACTTAAATGAAATCCTCCTTTAAGTTGAACATGCTTTACACTTAGAAAATTCTAACTTAAATCCATAGCTAAGCATACCACACTAACTCCTATAGCATACACATTAGGCTAAGTCACCACTTCTAGCTTTAGATTAGGGCGGTGCATGGTTTGATGCTTGCTTTTATTTTGTGAAATATGTTTTAGTCTGGATGTTAGGATATATGTTCGTAGAATGAATGATAGGATGATTTAGTCTAATCATTATTTTCTGCTGTGGATTATGCTTAAGGGATGTTGTAATAAATAAAAATTATAAATGCTTTTATTGTACAACTGCTTATACCCCTAAGCATAATCCAATAGGACAGGTGGACTTAATCACCCATGTGTGGGGTGATATGTCCAATATACATGCTTTGAATTTGTGTAGTTTATTTAGCTAATATATATTTTACAGGTGTTAGTTAGATTAACTTTTCTTTTTCATGTAATCTTTGTAATTAGGATTTTAGAATGATTGTTATTGGTATTAGGATGAACATTGGTCATAAGATCTCATCTTATGCACCATGTGAAGCCTTTGGAGCATCCACCTTCCAACCATCCAAAAGAAGGAACCAAAGGAGAAAGAAGAAAAGAAGAAGAAAGAAGAAAAGAAGAATGAAGGAATGAAGCTTGAAGACCCCCATAAGAATAAGTTCCTTGCTTAATTGTATTTAATTCATTTGTAATTCAGATTGTATAAGGGTAAAGCCTAGCTACCCAATTTGTTTTTAAATTTGTACGATCGTACCCGACCATAATGGCATTAAGTGGCATCCTTTTTCTATTTTCTTCCTTGCTTTATGTATGGCCTGGATGTGGATTAGGCTCTTAGGGAAAAATAAATCTTTTACCAAATTTAATAATTCAAAACTAAAAATAAAGAACTCATAACCTCACCTAAAGCTTAGGCTAAAAATCAAAATAAAAGGATTAGCAACCCCTTAGCTGGATGAGTACTTCTTTTATAACATCATGCACAAATGCATATTATTTTGACTCTTGATTAGAGGGCTTCCACCTTTGCTAGAGAACCTTGGCTTGACCTTTGAGAGCCATGGTGGAAACTCACCTCATTCCTTCACACTGATTTTGGCCAATAATCTCATTTCTCATGCATTAGGCATATGAATCTTATTAGCCTGAGTCAAAATAATTGTCCAAAAATGAAAATAAAAATGAAATCTGAATTGCATTAGATTTAGGTCATTTGAAGCGTGCCCTTACATGATCTAGTCTCTTCAGAGAGTGAGTTTAAGGACTTGGTCTCTTTCTAAATAAATAACATCCTAGCTATCTTGCATAAAGCATATGACTTGCCTACATGAATTTAAAACTGTAGAAGGAGTTAGCTGGCGGCCACCCCCAGACAGTTGTTAGTCCAAACAATCGGGTGGTTTATCCTCTCTTGTGGAGGCAAACCAAATACCCATTTTCACCCTAGATTTAGGTTATGCTTTCGTCCATCACCAAAGCTCCATAGATTTAGGTTCTAAGATTGCCTCTCCCCTTCGTGGGCCATAAGCTCAAATCCTCACCTCTTAGGCATTTCTATAATCTTGTGTTATGAAATCATAAGCCCTAAATTTCTAATGAAAAATTCAACTCAAATAAATTAAATCAATTTCAAAAAATATAAAGCCCGACCATAGGATAGTTTGAGATACTCCCTAGATTTCCTAACATCGTGGGTATCTCCTACTCATCTTCTTTTGGCTTCAATAATAACTCCCTCTCTTTGATCAATCCCATTTGATCTTTCAAAATAAACTAATCGATTGATAGTCCTACTTATTAAAATCTTTGGAGATAACGCTCATTTAACTTAATCGAGAGTACTTCTAAGGGATCTCATTCCTTAGGATGCAATTAACAATGGGGGCTTGCCCCTGTAGGGAACTTAACGAACCCAGTTTGAAATAAACCTTACTTTACTTTTTCATGTAAAGTAAGGGAAGAATCTTTGGTACAAATTCAAACCCATTGTCCTTAGGAGTCCTTTTTGAGGTGATTAGGTCCATTGTAGGGTGGTGACTTCTATCTTTCGAGATAGTACACCTCTCCTCAATGTTATACCCGATCACCCTCAATAAGAACATCTGGGGATCTACGTGGTGTCAAAATGCATAAAAGGGAAAGAGATGTATATTTCCATCCTCATTTTATTCGCATAGAGTGAAGATGGAAGTATATATCTTATTTCTCTAAAAGAAAATTTGATAAAATTTTCACCACAGTCTCCACCATCTTTATTAAGATAAGCAAGAGTGTATTCTTTCGTGAGATGAATTGATATATATTCAACCAGATTTCCCCTAACATTATGTTAGGGTTTGTTTAGATATTGTATCCACTTCCTATGAATGCAAGCCTCCATAGTTAATTACCCATCTTGCCCAATAAGAGAAAACTCTCAATTAAGGTTGGAAATAGACATATCTTAGTGATATGTGATGGTGTCTTAGAGATGTGTGTGGCATAAATGACTGTCATGTATGATTCACATAGAGAATAAAGATATTGTGCTTACATTCCTTTAAATTCCAAAATATAAACTAAAATATTTACTTAATGAAAGATACAAGTATTTACTACATAGTATATAGTGAATAATGAGTGAAGACATTATATAACTTAAATCATATATTAGGGGGAATGATGATATTCCCAATCAAGATCTCATGGTTCCACCATCTCGGGTTAACGTGGTCCCTAGTCTACTTAGTTAGATAAATTATTCCTAATCGAAGAATCCTTATCAGTAATCATGGGTTGTGTCATTCAAAATGTTCTTATAGATTTAGGGTGATATTTATCTGAGATAAATTTAAGTCAACCTTAGCTAATATAAGGATTTTTGCATATTAAATATATTTCATGATTCATAGCTCAAGGAGCAAATCCGTTAAGAAACATATGGACTAATGGAGTTGTTAAAATGTCAATCCACCCGATCAGAGAGTTTTGGTCATATTAACATTTCCTGGTCATATTAACATTTCCTGTGGTGTCATTTAATGGTAAAAACACTAAGATAGATAACACATGTCATGTCCTTATTAGCATGAGATTATTTGAATATAAGCATAAATATATTTATTTGACATATGCTCTTTTATAAGCAAAGGTTTTCTTAGCTTATCATCCTTGATAAATAATGACGAATGCATGGATGATTATTTTCTTTAAGTTATATTAAATTATGAACTTCATTCAATTTAAACATATCCCTTCTGAATGAAGTTTACAATTATGGTGTTTATTTTTGGATGTGGGACACCACACAGATCTTAGGGGGTACTTATTGAAGTGATTGGGTATGACATTAAGGAATGATGCACTATCTCAAAAGATAGAAATCATCATCCTATAATGGACCTAATCACCTAATAAGGGATCCTAAGGCATGATGGTTCTTCGAATGTACCAGAGATCTTTCCCCTACTTTACATGAAAAAGTAAAGTAGGGTTTATATTAAGTCGGGTTCATTAAGTTTCCTATGGAGGTAAGCCTCCATAGTTAATTACATCCTAAGAGATGAAATTCTTTAAGAATACTCTCGATTAAAGTAGAAATTAAAGTCTCTAAAGATTTCAAGGCTAGACTATCAATAAATTAGTTATGTTTAGAAAATCAAATGGGATTGTTCAAGGAGAAGACTTATTATCGAAGCCAAAGAGAATGAGTAGGAAATGTTCATGATACTGGGTAACTTAGTGAGCATTCTAATGTATCATATAGTTTGGCTTTATATATTTGAAGTTGATAAGATCAATTTAGTTAAAGTTAACATTTTATTAGGAAGGTAGGACTTATAATCCAATAATACAAGATTGTGGGAATGCCTAAGAGGTCAGGATTTATGCTAGTAGCCTGAGGGAAACAGTTAGCTCAAATCCTAAATCTAGGGAACTTTGGCACAAACTAAAGCACAACCTAAGTCTAAGCAAAGATGGGTATATAGTTGACCTCCACAAGAGAGGGTAAACCACCACACTGTTGGGCTTACAACTGCCTGGAGTGGCAACCAGCTAACTCCTCCTATGTTTTAAATCCATGAGCCTCGATCATATAAATTTGTAAGATTAATTAGGGTAGTTATTTATTTAGAAAGAGACTAAGTCCTTAAATCCACTTCATAAGAGACTAGAGCATGACTGGAATGAATAATGACTTAATCTAATACAAAATCTTTTCAAGTTTTATTTAATTTTGACACTTCATTTTTGACAAATGCTTTGGGATTTCTTATGCCTAAAATGAATGATGAAAATGGATTATGGGCTAAATCAATGATAAAGCAGTGTTTTCCAACACAGAGGAGGCCCTCAAAGGTCAAGCATTCCCCTATCGTGCAAGGATAGAAACCTCTCTTAACAAGAGTAAAATAATATTATATGTATGTTGTGAAACATTCAACCATATAGCTAAGGGGTTACTAAATCTTTTAATTATCTTGTTTAACGACTAAGCTTTATAGTGAGGTTATGAGTTGTAGAAAATTTTAGTTATGAGTTATAATTCGGTAGAAAAATTAATTTTTCTATGAGATCCTAATCGCATCCAGACCACACATTCAAGCATCAATCATAAAGAAACTCAGAAGAACATGCTATTTCTATTGCACAAGCTAAATAAAATATCAAACAATTTTACAACTAACACAAAAGAATAAATGTCGATGCGGTTGGGTACTATCGTAAAACCCGAAAAGAAAAGGTAGGTACCCAAGCTCTACCCTTATACAACCCAAAATTACAAAATAATAATTTCAACTTATTAAATGTTATGGGGGTCTTCATTCTTCATGTCTTCATGTCTTTATGCCTCCTTCTTTGATTTGGATGGGCTTGCTTCAAAGGCATCACAGGGCCTCTCAAGATAAAGCCTTTTAGCCATTGCTCATCCTAATCTCCCATAGCACTAATCCTAATCTCTAATTTTAAGATTACATTAAGAATAGGAAATACCAATTTAACTACACCTATAAAATAGAGGTTAGTTAAACATACAATACAATCTCAATTAGTTATATCATAATTTGGACTTAGCACCCTATACATGGGTAACTAAGCCCACCTATCCTAACTTGGATTATATTTAGGGGCTTAAGCAACCTACAAAGAGAGTATTTATATTTATTTTTAAGTAGCCCCCTTAGCATATTCCCCTGCAAAAGACATGATTAGGCTAATCACAGCCTACCATCTAGTCTACGAAGCATACACCCTAACATCCAATCTAAAATATTACATCACAAAATAAAATATACACCAAACATACACCATCGTAACTTAGGACTAGAAGTGGTTACTTAGATCTAATGTGTATATTAAGGCTTGTGTGATATGTCTTACTATACATTAAGGTCATGTTTTCTAAGTGTGAAAGGAATTTAATTTAACCATAAAGGATGATTTCACTTCAAGTTGTTTAATAGATTCGAGAATTTTAGTTTGTGTTTTCTTTTGTTTCATATGATTACACTTAGCAACTAAGTGTTATAAAGAGAAGAAGGAGGATTGCCCTCTTTCATCCCTACCTTAAGCCACTTTCTAAAGCATATTAATTTGATTTAGTTCTCTTTGGTGAATGTCTTATTAAATGATTTAATTAACCCTAAGTTTAGGTTTATTTTAAATAATCTCATTCAATATGAAAGGCATCTTAAAATTAATTTGATTGAATTACTATCACATGACATATGTTAAATCAATCCTTTCCATCACATATAACATGCATATGATTAAATCCTAAGTATACCTACACATACAATATGTTTTAGCACACTTAAATGATGGATGTGAACATGCATATTTAAAGTTTATATTTTTCATTTGATTTGTTAACCATATTAATTTAAAGCTCTATCCAAATTCTTATACAAAAATACATAGGAAAGGGAGCTCCAAATTACATGACTAATTAATTCAACAACTTAGTCATTCATGAATGCATGGATTTTTTAATAAAAGAAAGGGGTTCTAATTCCATAATTAAATTCACACACATGTATAAGAGACATAAACTAGTACATGTCATTATTAACCAGGGAAGTGAGGTAATCAATTGACCTCCTTGGGGCTAACTAAAGCCTCGTATTCCCAGGATGTCCAAACTAAACACTTGCTTTTTCTCAAATACATGTTCATGTATATATAAATGCAAGAAGAAAAATCATGTAAAGATTGCATTTTTATTCAATTGAAGTATTTATGCATATGGATTAAAATATCCAAATTCTAATATAGAAATACATATAAATGAAATCAAATAAGTATGTGTTGTTGTTAACCAAAGAAATGAGATAATCAAATGACCTCCTTAGGGCTAACTAAATCCCCGTGTTTCTGGGATGTCCGGACTATATACTTATTAACATTCAAATACATATAAAATTACACATGAATTAAAGAAAAGAAAGCTTCATTCCATATACTTAAGGTACAATTACATACATCTCTTATTTATTTATAACTAGCATCACAGCATATGTTATTATTCATTTATAAGCTTTTTTAAAAATATATTTGGATTTAATTGTGATAATAGCCACACATATATTAAATAAAATCAACACTTGCGAGCTTGACATAAAGGAAAACCATTTGATTTAATTAATTTTGAAAAGATGAATGCATGATTTTAAATGACATACAACATTTAATATGATTGGAGAAGTATAATTAAATATAAACATGTGATTTATTCAACCAAATTAATTCCTAAGGACAATCATGTCATATAACACCGCTTGAAATAAACCAAAGCTTTTTATGTATCATTATTTATTTTATTTCATGTTTGATTTGATTTAAGAAATGTGAAGAGAAGTTTACTGATCCTAACCCATTCTCATGTTTGTGAATTAACTTAGTTTAATAAAAAATAATTAAGTTTATTTTATGGATTAATTAGGTTATAATATGCATTAAATATATAAATTAACCATCACTGATGTTATCTTAATTTAACTGACCAAAAAATTATGAGCCAACATGATATGCACATACATTGGAAATTAAATCAGCAATGATCTTAAGAAATGAAAGGGGTCTAGTGCAATTGGCTCATAATTAATGATTAATTAAGCTAAAGAACTTAATTAAGTACTCTTATAATTCTCTCACACATATGGGCTAATTATAATTTCCTTGGGATTCACTTAGGATATGGAACACCTAAGTAGCTACCCAAGAATTGATTAATTAAGGTCTAGAGTAATTTGGATTTTATATGATCAAGATTTCAATTTAATTTATTAGGTAGTTTAATCAATTAGTTAAGGCTTAATTAATTTGATTAATGAAATGAACTTAGGAAAATAGATTAGGAAGGAGGCTCTAACCTTATGCCGTGGGTCTATTCACCATTGAATAAAGATTAACCACTTAATCAATTAATTGATTACTGTTTAAAGAATTAATTAACCATTAATTAGATTAAGATAATAATTATGGATTAATTAATCAAATTTCCTAATTAAATAAGTAATAAATCTCAAGAAAATTAGAGGAGATAAAGGTCATCCTCTTAAACAATCTCAAAATTTTTTGGGATTGATCACTTGAATGATTAGAGAGTAATTAAGTTAATTAAAATTTTAATTAAACTCTAATTAAGCTATGTTTACTATCAAAATCAATTAAGAATATTTTTATTAAATTCTCCTATAAAATACCCTTAAAATGAATATTATCTACATTTTTTTGGATTTTCTATAATTTATCATGAATTTTGAAAGTTTCAATCATTAAAATGCATTTAATTAGCCTTAATTAATCTTAATCCCATCGACGCCATGTGGCACACTGACGCGGCGTGATTTCCATGTGGTGCCACAAGATTGGTTCTTAAGTAGTCACATCCACAGGCTGAGCCACCCAAGGCGGGACGCAATTTCTTATATGCCATCCAATCTAACATCAGACAGTCATGATTAATCCTACAATTTTTAAGGGTTTAATTAGATGAATCGAGTGTGATTTGATCAGGATTGTCCATTCCAATCATGCGAAATGAACGACCCATGATCTATCTCCTCCCAAGTGACGAGAGACGGAGATAGTCCATCTTTTGTCACTCGATCTCAGCTCATCCAAGCTTAGATCAAGCTCAAATCGACCCCACACCATCAGAGAAGCAAAATAAAGAGATCTAATGATGGAAATCTCATGGCATATAAGTTTTCCTTACAAAGGACCAAACCATTTCTACTTAGGGGTTGGTTTTAATGGCATACCTCACCGGGGCTAAGATCGACGGTTTCAATCGATTAAGGAAGCTTTGTCTAGTAGAAGCCCTGTTGAGTGGCATGAGCTTTGATTTGGTGTGGTTTGCTTGGAAGGCCAACGCATGAGACGTAGGTGGTTGGCTTTGATCGAAGTCGATCATTTGATGGTCGAAGGGGTCAGGGGATGATTAATTCTTGCTCGTCTAGCTCTAAGGAAGGTGTGTGCAAAATTAATTGTACTTTGGTGGAGATTTGAGCAAATGGGAATTGAAGGGGGTGTGCCCTATTTTGATTTTACGTAAAATTGAGAAGAGGAGAAATGGGAGCACTTGGAAAGCTTGAAAATGGCTATGGGATACATGTCTCTGGTTGCTAGGGTTGTGAGGAATGCAAGTGAATGGATTTGAGTGAGAATGAGGGGGGTATACCCCCCTCATTCCTTGGATTGAACGGCCATGGCCAGTTCTGCCATTTTGATCAATGGCTACCAAGGGGAGCTTGAATTGGGCAAGGAATCATCCTAGGTGGCTTGGCTTGAGTGGAGGTGGCTAGAAAGGGGGTAGTTGGAGTCCTTGAGCCTTCTAAGTGTGCTAATGGGAATGGGGAGGTGATTTCACCTCCCCCTGGGTCATGGATGACCCAACCACTCCTTGGGTCAGGTGAACAATGTCCTAGGTTCCTAGGTGGAGAAATGATGAAGAAGTTTTACATGAATAGTCATTTAGCATTGAATTCAATTTAGGCAGATTTGAAATGAGTCAAAAATGGGTTGGGCCAAATTTCATGTGATTTGGAGTTCATTTGGTTCAATTTGACTCAATTTGACCCATTTGGGTTAAATTGAGTCAAATCGAGTTAGGTTGACCAATTGGTCAAATCGGGTCAAACCATAGGTTGGGTCAAGTTCATATGACCATTTGGAGTGTATTGATGTCATTGGTTTGGCTCATTTTGATTTAGATTTAATTTTGGCCAATTTGAGTTCATTTGGGTCAAATGGGTCAAGTTGACCAATTTGACCCAATTGACCAAATTGGCTTGGGTCATGGCTTGGTTGACCTACTTTTACCTAATTTATATCAATTGATCATCCTAAGGTGATCAACAATCATGTTATGAAGTTTGGATTGGTTAATTCACTTTGATGTGGATTGAATTGGATTTTGGTTCATGTGGGTTAAATTGGTCACTTTGGGTCAAGTGAGGCAATTGGGTTTTGTTGGCTTAATTTTGGGTTGAGTTTGATTTAGTTGAGTTTATATATGGATTCAGGATTGATATATAATTCTAATTGCTATTGGTTTTGGTTTAAATGAGTTTTGGTTAATTTTAATATTTCAAGTTAATGGGCTAAGTTAGGTTTGACTTGGGTTGATTTTGATTTGGCTTGATGACTATAAGTTTCATTTATATTTAGAAGGATGATTGATAGAATGATTGGTTCAATAGAAAATCCATTAGTTTTGGCTTGACTTGGTTGTCATTTGGTTGAGTCCAAGGAATTGGCTCAAAGGGTTCAAATTTGGGTTTCGATTTGATTTGGATTTAGTTTTGGCTATTTGATTATGAAATTGATTTATATTTGGGAAGATAATTGAAGGTACAATTAATTTTAAGAAAATCAATTGAGTTTGAGGGGGTTTGAAGGCAAATTTGGCTAAGTCCATGGAGGTAGGTCCGAAGGGCCTAGAAGGGGATTTGATTTGATTTGATTTAGTTTTGATGATTCAATTGTGAATTTCATTTATAGTTATGAATGTGATTGAAGATATGATTGATTTATGAAGAAATCAATCAAGTTTAGATTGAATTGGATAGAAATTTGGCTAAGTCCATTGGATCATAAGGCTTAAGGAGGATTTGATCAAGGGCTTTAATCATTTAATTTGGAATTTGGATTTGGATTTGGATTTGGACTTAAATTTGAAGTTTGGTTTGACATGTGGATTTGAATTGGGTTTAGGCTATAGAGTACATGAATTTCTTAAGTCCCTACAGTATAGCTTAATCCTATGATTAACCCGTCTAAATCTCTAAGCTTAGGTTAAGTGTTCACCTAATCACTTGAAGTGTCTTATGGCTAAGGTAATCTTAATGTCTAGAAAATCCCTAAATTTAAGAAGAGGAGGTTGAGAGCTCACTTCAAAAGTGAGGTCAACAATAATCAACACAACCATCATCAGGAAAAGATTAGGTTTTGGTAACCCAGGCCTAATCATAGGACCCAGCCGGGCATTATCCCATGTAGCCTCTTCAAATACTATAGTTAGATTTTTATGCATACGTCTAAGCATATGCAAAAATTTCAAGCTTATTTTTAACTCGCAAAGTATCCTTATGGTCTTTTATTTTCAAATTTGGGACACCACGTAGATCTGTAGATGTACTCATTAGGGTGATCAACTGTGACATTAAGGAATGATGTACTATCTTAAGAGATAGAAGTCACCATCCTACAATGGACCTAATCACCTAATAAGGACTCCTAAGGATAATGAGTCTTTGAATGTACCATAGATCTTTCCCCTACTTTACATGGAAAAATAAAGCAGAGTTTATTTAAAGTGAATTCATTAAGTTCCCTATGGAGCCAAGCCCTCATAGTTAATTACATCTTAAGGAATGAGATTTCTTAAGAATACTCTCGATTAAGGTAAATGATCATTGTCTCCAAAGATTTCAGAGATAGGACTATCAACAAATTAGTTATTTTTTCTAGAAAATCAAGTGTGATTGATCAAAAGGAGGGAATTATTATTGAAATCAAAGGGAGATGAGTAGGAGATGCTCATGATATTAAGAATCCTAGTGAGCATCCCAAACTATCCTATGGTTGGGCTTTATATTTTTAGAATTTGAAGAGGATTATATCTTTGAGTTGAATTTGTATTAGAAATTTAGGGCTTACAATTCCATAATACAAGATTATGAAAATGCTTAAGAGGTGAAGATTTATACTTGTAGCCCACAAAGGGAAAAAAGTATGCTCATATCCTAAGTCTAGGGAGCTTTGGAGAGGGCCAAACCATGACCTATATCTAAGGCGAGAAAAGGGTATATGATTTATCTCCACAAAAGAGAATAAACCACCCGACTGTTGGACTTACAACCGCCTGAGGGTGGCCACCAACTAAATCCTCCTACGATTTTAAATACATGTAGGCAAGTCTTATGCTTTGCAAGATGGCTAAGTTGTTGTTTATTTAGAAGGAGACTAAGTCCTTAAACACACTCCCTAAGAGACTAGATCATGAAGGGCATGAATAAATGAGTTGAATCTAATGCAAATTTTGTTAAGTTTTATTTTGATTTTTGGACATAATTATTTGACACAGGCTATGAGATTTCACATGCCTAATGCATGAGAAATTGGTTATGGATCAAAATAGAAAGAAGGAGGTGTGTTTCCACCATGGCTCTCAAAGTCAAGCCATTTTCTCTGGAAAAGGTGGAAGCCCTCCATTAGCAAGAGTGAAGTAATATGATTTATGCATGATGTCAGACATACGATATCTAGCTAAGGAGTTGCTAAATCTTTTATTATCTTGATTTATATCCTAGGCTTTAGTTGAGGTTATGAATTGTTTAATTAAATTTTGAGTTAATTAATTGGATAGAAAATTTATTTTTTCTTAAGAGTCTAATCGTATCCAAGCCATTCAACAACCATCAAGCAATTAAGAAACTAGAAAAATCATGTCATCCTAATTGCGCAATCATAAATAAAATATCAATAGCGTAAAAGAATAAGAGGTTGATGTGGTCGGGCTCCACTGCATAAACCTAAAAAGGAAAATGTGGGTAGCCGAGCTCTACCCTTATACAACTTAGATTACAAATGAATAATTACAATTAAAAAAGGGAATTCACGTTATGGGAGTCTTCATTCTTTATTTCTTCATTTCTTGTTTTCTTCATTTCTTTCTTTCTTCATTTGACTTGGGAAGTAGTTTGCTCTAAGGTTTCACATGATACATAAGACATGGTCATATAACCAATGTTCATCATAATTCTCCATAACATTCATTCAAAATCTTAATTACAAAATTTACATCAAAAGGGAAAGATAAATCAAACAAAACCTGTAAAATAGAGATTAGCTAAACATACCACATAACCTAAGAAGTTATTTGAATAATTTGGACTGAGCACCCCACACATGGGTAACCAAGTCCACCTGTCCTAATTTGGGTTATGCTTATGGGAAAAAAGTATTTATATTTTATTACAGCACCCCTTAAGCACAACCCCCTGCAGAAAATATGATTAGGCTAAGATCGCCCTATCATTCAGACTATGCACATGCACCCTAATATCCAGTCTAAAAATATTACATTACAAAATAAAATCAGGTATCAAACTATGCACCGCACTAACATAGAGCTAGAAATGGTGACTTAGCCTAATGTGTGTGCTATTTATGGCTTGTGTGGCATGTCTTAGCTAGGTTTTAAGGTTGAAATTTTCTAAGTGTGAAGGATTCAATTTAGAGGGTGGTTTTATTTTAAGTGATTTAGTTGATTTGTTAATTTTAGTTGGTGATTTGATTGGTTTGAATGAACCTACACTTAGTTAATAAATGTTATGAAGAGAAGAAAAGAGAAGAGAACTTCTTTTTCATCCCTAACTTAAGTAATTTCTAAGGTATCTTCATTAATGATTTTTCTTTAGTGAATGGTTTATTATGTATTTTAATTGATCCTAAGTTTAGATTTACTCTAAATAGCCCTATTCAACAAGAAAGGCATCTTAGGATTAGTTAAAGTGAATTACTATCACATAACACACGACTATTTATTTCTTTCCACCATGTATACCATGCATATGAATAATCCTAAGCATATCTATACATGCAATACAAATTTTAGCACACCTTGATGATGAATGCTAAGAGGTATGATTTAAAAATTTGGATATTCAATTAATGCATATTTTTATTATGTAGAAAAGGGGGGATTTCTCATCCGTTAACATAATGCACATCAACATGTATAAAAGATATAAGTGAGTATGATGCTATTATTTTCTATACCAAGGGCATAAAGTATAAGACCTACTTAGGGCTACTTAAGGCCTTGCAGCCCCGGGATATCCAGACTAATATTCCACTTTTCTTAAATGCATGTAGATGTACAAAAAGAAAAAAATTGATGAAGAATCATGCAAATGATTTTTGTTTATTTGATTTGGTTGTATAATTTACATGTGTAAATGTGATGATCCTTCTTAAGTCATAACATAGAAATGCATAGGAATAAATTTAAGCAAGTGTTGTGTTCTTTTCAAATGAACTATACACTTTGCAAATCCTATGTAAATCTATGTTAAGAGAAGAGAAGAAAGCAACATAAAACACATCTTATGCTATAATCACATGCAAGCTTATAAGTACTTATAAGTAGCCTCACTTCATTCATAATCTTTAATTTATAGGTTTTGAAAATAATTTTTGGTTTAATAGTGATAATAACCACTTATATACTTAATTTTAGCTAACACATACAATTTGACATAAAAGAAAATATTTTATTTAATTGATTTTTCTAAAGAAATGAATGCATGATTTCATACGAAAAATAATGTTTAGCATACTTGGAAAGAAATAATGGGATGTAAGCACATGATTTCATTCAACCTTATTACTTCCTAAGGCCAATCCTATAAAAAAATGAATCAAAATTCTTTAAGGAAATTTTTATTTTTGAACTTGACTTGACTTAGGAAAAATGAAAAGAATTTATTGATCCTAACCCATTTCCCCTATGTGTGAATTGGTTTAGTTTAATTTTTAGAACAATTTGGTTGATTTTATGTTTTATTTAGGTTAAGGTGTGAATTAAATCTATTAATTATCCCTTACTCATACCACTTTAATATAATTATTCAAGTAATTATGAGCCAACATCTGATATGCAATCACATGAAATTTAAATTAGTAATGCACCTAAGAAATAAAGGGGCCTAATGCAATTGGCTCACAATTATTGATTATTTAAGCTAAAGGGTTTAATTAAGTAATTTCATAACCATCCTACACATGTAGTTTCATTATAATTTCCTTTGAAGTCTCTTAAGTTTTTGAACACCCAAGAATCTACCCAAGATTAAGATGATTAAGTTCTGGAATAATTTGGTTTTGAGTTTGGTTACTTAAGCCATTTAATGAAGTGATTAAGTCATTACTTAATTTGCATATTAATTATGTGTTTATTAAAATGAAATAAACTTAGGGGAAAAGATTAAAAAAGAAATCTTAATCTCATTCCTTAAGTTCATTCACTGTTTCATGATGATTAGCAAGCTTAATTAATAAATTTATCATTATTTAACATGTTAATTAATCATTTAATTAGTTAAGAGAGGGATTAAGAAAGAAATAAGCAATTCCCCTAATTAATCCAACAATAAATTTCAAAAAAATTATGGGAGGCAGAGGTCATCCCAAAAATTAGCCTTAGGAAGTTTGGAATTAATTGTTGAAGTAATTAAGGAGTAATTAGCCTAATTATATTTCCAATAAAATCCAAATTAAGTGAAAATTATTGTTCAAAATAAATTTAATTTAATTTTATATTATTCTCCTTTGAATTATCATTAAAATGAACTTGAGTTTATATTATTTTTTGGATTTTTTTGAATTAGTTATGATTTTTGGAAGTTTCAGCATCAAAATCTTTAAAATGACCCCTTAATCCCGTCAGACCACGTGGCGGCTGACACGGTGTGCTTTCCATGTGGCACAATAGGATAAGTTATTTAACTTGTCACATCCATCTGCTAAGTCAACCGGTAGCGAACGCGCTTTCTAGAGGTGTCGATCTAAGATCGACGAGATAATCCCATGGTTTAGGCTTAAATTAAAGGGGGGGGGGGATCTATCATGATCTAATCACAACCGTTCATTCCAATCACACGGAATGAAAAGTGTGTGATCTATCTTCTCTAGCGGCAAGAGACGGATGCTGTCTATTGATCGTCGCTCGATCCGAGCTCACCCAAGCTCGGATGGAGTTCAAACTCACCCCACACCTTCGGGAAAGCAAAAGGAATGTATCTAACGGTCAAGATTTGATAGGATAATAATTTTCTTCACAAAGGACCAAGCAATTTTTCCTATGGATATGGTTTTGAGCAATACCTCGCTGGAGGCAATCACCGATGCTTCCAATGGAGGAGGTAGCTTCGTCTAGTAGAGATGAAACCCTGTTGAAGGTATTGGATGGCTCAATTGACCAAGCTCCCCTTTAATGGTGATCAGGCTTGATCAAGTTGATGCTTCCCGTGGCTTGAAGACTAGGGAAATGACTGACTTGAGTTAATGAGGTCCTTGCTTTTGCAAGGCTAATTTGGTTTTGATGGAGAATTGGATGAGTTGGGATTGGGATGGACCTCCCTTATTTCGGCTTTGAGCAAAATCAAGAAGGAGAAATCAATGGAGCTTGGCAAGGGTTTGGAAAAGCTTGGGGAGCTTTGACTCACTCTCCTTTGCTCTATGGAAATGAATGCTTGTTGTTTGAGTGAGAATGAGGGGGAGTATATCTCCCCCTCCTTGGATCAAATGGTGACGAGTAGAAACATCATTTTTGATCAATGGGTGAGATTGGATTCACAGTTTGGCTATTTAGCATCCCATGTGCGTCATTTGAGGTAGTGGAGGGAAGGAGAGTGAGTGCCCATGTGCTAGGTGAGTGCATTGGGTGATCCAAGTGCTTAATTTCCATTGGAGGGGTTGGTTTGGCCTTGGATTGGGTCATGGCCGACCCAAAGTCATTGGGTCATGTTCACCACCCTCATTAGTGTCCAAGTGGACCACTAGAAGGATGTCAAGTGGCCTTGAGAAAGAATATGACCAAACTCCAAGTGAATTTGGTCATAGGATACCCTTTGACCTTAGAGAAAAGTGGTCATTTGGCCATGATTTTGATTTGGACAGATTTGAAATGATCCAAAAATGGGTTGGGCCAAATTTCAAGTAATTTGGAGTTCATTTGATTTAAATTGGTTCAATTTGACCCATTTAGGTCAAGTTGGATCAAATTGGGTTAGGTTGACCAATTGGCCAAATTTGGTCAAACTATGGGTTAGGTCAAGTTCAAATGATCATTTGGAGCCTATGGGTATCATTAGGTTGGTTCAATTTAGTTTATATTTGGTTTTGGTTCATTTAGGTCAAATGGGTCAAGTTAACCAATTTGATCCACTTGACCCATTTGACCCAATTGGGTTAGGTCATGGGTTGGTTTAGGCTTGGTCGATCATTTGAACTATATTGCAAGCTTTGGTTTTAATTAAATTTGATTTGGTTTGATTTCATGTTGATTTGATCTTTTAGGTCAAGTTGGATTCATGGTCAATTGGGCTAAGTTGGGTCTAGTTGACCAATTGAAGCTTTGGTCAAGTTCAACAATCAATTTAGAATGAATTTGACCCATTGGTTATAATTAATTTGG
The DNA here is from genome assembly GCA_021442155.1 of Cymbidium sinense. Taxonomy (NCBI): domain Eukaryota; kingdom Viridiplantae; phylum Streptophyta; class Magnoliopsida; order Asparagales; family Orchidaceae; genus Cymbidium; species Cymbidium sinense. The sequence goes on along the minus strand of CM038216.1, from coordinate 179,497,122 downwards.
CTTAGATCAAGATTTGACCCATTTTGACTTTTAGGTCAACTTGGGTCAACTTAGGTCAAGTGGTCAATTTAGCTTGGTTTGGCCCAATTGATGGCTTGGACAAGTTCATTCATTGATTATGAATTGGTTTATATCAATGGTTTCAATCAATTTAGCATATGGTGGGTTTTGGCTAGTTTAAGTTTCATTTGTGCTAAATGTTGACTTGGTCAAAGTCTAAGTTTGACTTAGTTTGACCTAATTTGAGTGATTGATCATCCTAGAATGATTGTTGCTCACAATGTGAGGTTTAGATGGGCTTAGTTCAACCCAATTTGGGTTGGATTAGAATTTGGTTCAAAATATCATTTAGGTCACTTTAGGTCAAGTGAGCCTAAGTCGGTCAATTGGCTTGATCAAGGCTTGATTCAAGTTTGGTTGAACTCACATATGGAGTTATGATGGAAATATAAATCCAATTGCAAGTGATTTGGAGTCAAATGAATTTTGGTTCATTTGACAATTTCAAGTTCAAAGGATGAACATGGGTTTGATTCGGGTTAGTTTGATTTTGATTTGGTGATTGAAATTTATGTTTCTATTTGGGTATGTGATTAAAGAAGTGATTGTTTGAACAGAAAATCCAAGGGTTTGGATTGGTTTGAGAATGATTTGGCTAAGTTCAAGGATTTGACTTAAAAGAGTATAAGTTGGGCTTAAGTTGGATTTAGATTTGAGTTTTGAATTTAGTTTTGGTTATTTAAATGTATATTTCATTTATATCTGTGAATATAAATGAGAATATAAATGGGTTATGAGAAAAATTTTTTGAGTTTTGAGTAATTTGGATTTGATTTGAGCTAACTCCGTAAGATGAAATCAAAAGGGCTTAGGAAAGATTTTAAATTTGGAATTGATCATGGGTTTCAATTATTTGAAATTGATTCATGATTTGGAATTTGGAATTGATTTATGATTTGAGAAAATCAATTGAGTTAGAATTGATTTAAGATTTGATTTGAGCTAAATCCATAAGATGAAATCAAAGGGCTTAGAAAAGGTTTTGGATTTGATTTAAGATTTAAAAAAAATCAATTGAGTTAGAATTGATTTAAGATTTGAGTTTTGGAATTGATTTATAATTTGAGAAAATCAATTAAGTTGGAATTGATTTGAGATTTGAATTTGAAGTTTGGTTTGAAAGAAGAAAGCAAGGATTGGGTTCAAGCTATAGGGTAGGCAAGTCCTCCTAATACCCCTAAGGCATAACCTATTCATATGGCTAACTCTTCTAAGTCTCTAAGATTAGGTTAAGTGTTCACTTAATCACTAGAAGTATCTTAAGACTAAGGAACTCTTAGTGCCTAGAGGAGTCCTATGTCTAAGATGGAGAAGTTGATAGCTCACTCCAAAAGTGAGGTCAGCAATCCTCAAGCAATAAATTTAAGTGATTGTTATTATGTCAGGGCATATGCTGGTTATTCAAGCTTATCTCAGGCATAGCACCTTGGCATTATAAATATGACGCCTCGGGGTTGTAGCTTAAGCACCATGGTGTTGATTTCATTGACCCTGTTGACCACTTTATTGGTGCTTCGGTGCTGATAATATAGCATTGCAACGCCGATCGAAAGTCAATTTATGATAACTAGCTAACGTTCAAACTTTTTTAATGCGTGGGATAAACTTTTTGATTGGCATTGCGGTGCTATGTAGAAGCGTCATGATGCTACATCAATGTAATGCTAAGCCACCGGGTCATATGGTTATGGGCATATCCGCATTTTCTGTGATGTCATTTGATGGCAAAAAACACAAAGATAGAGAAGACATATTTCATCCTTATTGGCATAAGATAATTTGAGTATGAGCATAAATATATTTATTTGATATAGGCTCTTTTGTAAGAAAATATTTTCTTAGCTTATCATCCTTGATAAATGATGATGAATGGATGGATGATTGTTTGTTTTAAGTTATATTAAATGATGAACCATAAAGCAATACGTAACTGAACGTTCTCGGATGAATTTTACAATCAGCACAACCATCATCAGGGAAGGATTAGTTTTTAGTAACCCAGACCCAATCATAGGATCCAACCGAGGATTATCTCGTGCAACATCTTCAAACACTAGAGTTAGATTTTTAATGCATATGTCGGGGCACATGCAGAAAATTCAAGTTTATTTTTAACCAGTAAAGCATCCTTAAGCAGTAGATTTAAGCGATTGTTATTATGTTGAGGCCCATGCAGGTTATTCAAGCTTATCTCAGGCATAGCACCTTGGAGTTGTAAATATGGCACCTCGGGGTTGTAGCTTTAGTGCCATGGCACTGATATCATTGACTCTGTTGACCACTTTATTGGTGCCTCGACACTGATAATATAGCACTACAGCCTCGATCGAAAGTCTATTTATGATAACTAACAGATGTTCAGGCTTTTTTAATGACACGGGACAAACTTTTTGATTGGCGTTGTGGTTCTATGTAGGAGCGTCGTAGTGCTACATCAATGCAATGCGTCATTTTCTGTTTAAGAATTTATGGTAATTAATGTTCCTTTTGACCGACACAGTAACCGCCTTGACCATCTAACTAGCACCACGACACTGCATGTGAGTGCCACAATGTCTCCGCTTTAACCCAGAGGATAGTCTGTTGCCTTTGAAGCATGGTGGTGCTTAAATCAAAAGTAAAATTTTCACTTTATAATCTCTTTAGAGCTTTTCATTAGAATTCTCTCTCTCTCTCTCTTTCTCTCTCTTCTCTAATTTATACTTTTTCTTCTACCATGCCGATAAAATATTTCAATAAGGGCAAGAAGAGGGTGGTCATCAACACTCATTATGCAGCATTATGGTGCTCTGTAGAGATTTTTTTTCTCTTCTACTTGAACGAGCAACTTCTCAACACTCATTATGTAGCGTTGCGGTGCTCTGTAGAGATTCATTTTGTTTATCTACTCGAGTGGGCAGTGCCTCAACATTGGTAGGTCAGAAAAATATTATTACAACCAATTCTTTACCTAGAGTGGGCGAGAGATGGCTTTCGTAAAGGCGAGAGTTGATCTTGCAGCAAACGCGAGTTCAATAAAGCAAGAATTCACTAGAAAAATCAGAGAATTGAAGTAAAATTAGAGAGAGGGAGTAGTTTTCCTCTCATTTTATAGAGTTCTATCCACTAGTGGAACAGTCATCTACCCCATAATCATTCCCCCTATTCTCATGGGCAGTTTAGCATTCTTGGGGCAGGAAGGGTGATTTTTCTTGCTTCTTTAAACTACAGATTGTGTTGGTAATGCCTCAGCGCTATCATGGCTATGCCACAGAGCTAGGCCATTGACTTATCAACTGAATAAATTAGTTAATAGTTATAGTGTCATGACCCCAAGATCACAATGTCACTACAGTGTAATAAAAAATATTAACTTTTTGCATTTTTGATGCAAACAAAATTGCCCCCCAATGAATGCGTCATGTCGATTGAACATGATACATTTGTTGCATATTTATTTATTTATTATATAATAAATAGGGAGAAATCATGAGCTTTAATCAATTTTTATTCATCGTGTAAAATAATGATATGATAAGAGTTCAACACCAAATGATTTGTCAGGATTTCTCTAATACAGACAGAAGCCGCATGAGTTTTATAGGTCATAATAGATTACCTTTCTCATGCTTCATGGAGATGCTAAGCAACAGTTGCTTGCTCATGGACCAACAAGGGAAGGATTTACTCAAGTTTAGTTACTTGAGCATCTTCTTGTGAGCAATCTTCTTCTATGACAGTAATAGCCTGCTTGATTGTAGCTTTCCTCACGAGTAGATATTACCTCCTCAGCTGTAATTCTCCTAATTCAGTTGATATATCAAGGAGCTCAAAATGCACTCTAGAAAGCTCTCTAGTAGTTTCTCATGGCTTTGAGACTATGCTTAAGATCTTGACAAACTAGAGAGACTTAGTATGAGGTAGCATTGAATGAGGTGTCTGTAGTGGTAATGCTATGTGATAAAACCTCCTCATAGGCAGTGCATAATAAGAATATGCCAAACTCAAAATCTCTACATAGTGATTCTCAAAGTTGTAGTTCTCTTGCTTCGAGATTCAGGGTAGCCACACAATTCAATAAAGAGTTTATCTCCACACAAAAGTTGTGAAGCTTAGGCAAGACCTCTATGTCAATGCTCAGCTGTAGATGTTGTAGTATCGTTACTATATGAGATAGGCTTTTAGAAGAGCCACACTATAATGTACATGAATGCCTAGGATGTATCCTAAAGATAAAACATGAGATCTCCAGGCCAGATAGCTATTTCCGAATTGTATAACTGGGATTAGGCATAGGATGACTCTTTACACAAGAGTCAACATTGAAGGAATCACACTAAGTGGTACTCACTATTACACAAGTTGAGTTGGATAGAAGTACTTCATGACTAGTCGTTTGTGTGCCAAATTCCTCTATACATAAGCCTTCTCTAGTATATAAATAATCATCACTAGGAGGTTGCGTAGAGGCTGGGGAAGCTGCACTAGCATCCGTACCAATATGACATCACTCCCTATTTGCCTTACTAGTGATTAGATAGTTACTGGCAACTTTACTGTTGCTGGCAGCTCAACTACTATTGGTGGGATTGGAATATATGTAAAATCATCTATCCCTAGTGTTCTCATGCCCTGATCAGCTGGTGAAGGACTATGAATATTTCTATCTTCTCTCTTGTGAGTAGATGAAGTCCTTTGTCGTCTCTTTCTATTGCCACTCTTCTCCTCTGATGATCTTTCAGGAGTCTGAGTTGTCTGTCGGGAGGAATGTAAATATTTAGCTAGTTTGACTCTCCCTAGTTTATGATTATATGTGCAGAAACCTAACTCTAAGAAAGAAGAGAAGGTATGGCATATCCACAATAACCATTGGTGACTAATCTTTTTGTAAACCTCATACGTAGCTATATAGAAGGCCAAACTAGTCCCTATGCAAAGTATGAAAGTCCATGTTATAGTAGCTACTACTAAGTGAACAAAAAGTCATAATGTCCCTAGGGTGAGTATCTGGCACATTCAGTATCTATGGCAATCCATATATGGGTGTGGCCTATGTGAACCAGTATTGCCTAGCCACTCTGTTGGGATTATATCCCTCCAAGATCACAGACTTGTGACAACGATAGCAAAGCCAAGATGGTCTCAACCCGAAACCACCCAACATTCTACACCCTACATGGCCTCATGGCCATTCGAGTGTTGGGGTATCGACATTGTGGGTCTGATCGATCCTCCTTCTTCCAAGGGTCATTGGTTCATCTTAGCCATACTTTTCCAAGTGAGGCAATCCTACTCGAGAGGTCATAGCTCAACATGCTTCAATTTTAGGAACCATATTTATATAGATTCAATGAATTATAATGATACTGCATTCAAAAGAACCAAGATCAACATCTTCACCAGAAGACATGGTATAGATTGGAGATACTCCACCTATGTCTTGGCTTCGCCAATAATAAAGGGATCCCTCTGTTGTTAAGAGAATCCATAAATCTCTGTCCCAGACTATGAGCAGGTAAGCTATAAAAAGTTAATCTATAGATGATATGGAATCGATCAATCATGCACGATGGAGCAAACATGAAAGTCCAGATTTTATCCCTATCTCTGCTCAAATATATCATCAGAGGGATGCACTATTCTCTAAAATATTAGGGTATTTTGGGACAGTTGCATATTCCTAAAATATAAGCATGAATCTATACATATAGATAGTGCCACATCATAGCATCATGAATTAGTCATGATGCTCACTCTACCCAATCCAAGGTACAAGTAGGCTAGTATAGTAGGTGTCAGCGCTATCCTCTTATCACGAGCGAGCAAACTGTCCATGAGGAGAGTATAAGGATGGAAAATCCTATTGTGGCTTGGGAACACAAAATAGCACAACTAAGTTGCAATGAAGGCTATTAGAGACTGCTCTTCATCAATGCCTCATGCTAAAATATGCCATGAATTCATTCTATCCTTTGCTTCAAATCTATGACTATCAGACCTCTCAGAAGAGTGAAATTCCATGTCAAATGGATCATCTAGCCGTGAAAAATAAGATAAGCATACTACCAACAACTATAGGAAACTCTCGGATCACATATTTAAAGTGATCGTGCCTCATCTTTTGCAACCTACTCTCCTCTTATGCTGACCATCTGGCTGACATTGAAGAATCCAGGCCACACATTAAAGCATCAAATATTTAAGAAATTAGAAAAATGATTAAATTATATAGCATAATCTAAACAATTTTTCAATCAATTTTATAGACTATCACAAAAGAATAAGAGAGCATCGCACCACATCCCTAAAGAGAAAAGATGGGTAGGCGAGCTCTACCCTTATATAACCTAGAATATAAAAGAATAATTTTTACAATTAGAATGAATACATGTTATGGGGGTCTTCATTTCTTCTTTCTTCCTTTTTCTTTGATTTGATTTGCTCCAAGGCATCATAGGGTACCCTAGGACTAAGCCTTCTGGTCACTACTCATCCTAAACCTGATAGCACTAATCCTAATTCCTATTGCAAAATTACATTTATATATAAAAAGTAACTCTAACTACACTTGTAAAATAGAGGTTAACTAAACATACATTCAAGCTACAAGCAAATATCTTTATAATTTGGACTTAGCACCCTGCACATGGGTAAGTAAGCCCACCTATCCTAACTTGGATTATACTTAGAGGTTTAAGTAACCTACAAAGAGAACATTTATATTCATTTTTAAGCAATCCCTTAAGTATAATCCTCTATAGAAAATATGATTAGGATAAGAGCGGCCTAACATCTAGTCTACGAAATATACACCATAACATCTAGTCTAAAATATTTCATCATAAAATAAAACATACATCATAACATACACCGCCCTAACATAGAGCTAGAAGTTGTGACTTAGTTCTAATGTGTGTGCTAAGATTTTGTGTGGTATATCTTAACTAAGCATTAGAGTTATGCTTTTCTAAGTGTGGAAGAATTTAATTTATCATAAGGGTTGGTTTCATTTCAAGTTATTTAGTTCATTTGTGAATTTTAATTTATGTTTTACTTGGTTTCATTTGGCTTACACTTAACATCCAAGAGTTATAAATAGAGGAAAGGGGATTACCCTCCTTCATCCCTACCTCAAGTCATTTTCTAAAGCATATTTTGATAACTTAGTTCTCTTTAGTGAATGGCTTATTACAAATTTTGTTATTAATCCTAAGTTCAAGTTAACCTCAAATAATTCTATTCAATATGAAAGGCATCTTAAGATTAATATGGTTGAATTTCAATCACATGACATATATCAAATCATTCTTTTCCATCACATGCAACATGCATATGACATTAACACTTAGATATATATATATATATATATATATATATATATATATATATATATATATATATATATATATATATATATATATATATACATGCAATATATTTAAGCATACTTAAATGATGATGGATGCATATGTTTGAAAGTTATATTTTACTTAATTAAATTATTTATATATGCAAATTAAAGCTCTATCCAAATTCTAATACAACTATATATAGGAAAGAAATTAAATGAGGATATGTTGTCATTAAACCAGGGAAGTGAGGTAATCAAATGACCTCCTTGGGGTTACTTAAAGTCTCGTATTCTCTAGATGTCCATGCAATACACCCATTATTATTCAAGCTATGCAAATATATATATATATATATATATATATATATATATATATATATATATATATATATATATATATATATATATGAAAGAGAACACTAATTTACATGTAATGTATTTTAATGACTTAGATGATCATGGATGCATGTATTTTTAGTATAAAAGAGGATTTTTCATCCTTTAATCAAATACACATACATATGTTTAAAAGTTTTAACCAAGCATGTGTCGTTGTTAAACTAGGGAAGTGAGATAATCAAATGACCTCCTTATGGCTCCTTAAAGCCTCGTATTCCTAGGATGTCTAGACTATATACTTACTATCCTTAAGTGCATATGAATGTACATATAATTGTATGAATGAAAATTATGCAAAGCTCATATTTTGTTTAATTAAATTACTTATATATGTTAATTAAAAATGTATCCAAACTCTAATACCAAAAAACATAAGAATGAACTTAAATGGGTACGTGTCGTTGTTAAACCAGGAAAGTGAGGTAATCAAATGACCTCCTTAGAACTACTTAAAACTTCGTATTCTTAGGATGTCCAAACTATATACCCATTATTATTCAAGCTTATGTAAATCTATATATGAATAAAGAAAAGAAAGTTTCACAATCATATATTTAAGCTATAAACACATGCAACCCCTATGAGTATTCATAACTATCATCACCACACATGTTATTATCAATTTATAAACTTTGGAAAGTATATTGAATTTATTAGTGATAATAGTGACACATATTATTAAGTAAAATCAACACATGTAAGCTTACATAAATAATATTCATTTGATTCACTTAAATTTAAAATCATGAATGCATTAATTCATATGACATACAACATTTAGAAGTGATTGGAAAGGAATAACTAAATATAAACACATGGTTCATTCAACTAAATTAATTCCTAAGGCCAATCACATCAAATAGAATTATTTAAAGAAAACAAAAGCTTATTATTAATTTGATTTTTAGATTTGAGTTGATTTAAAGATGAGAGAAAATTTTGTTATTTTAACCTCATTCCCATGTTGGTAATCTTAATTAGTTCAAGGCAAGATAATTAAATGAATTTTATGAATTAATAAGTTAAAATATTAATTAAATCACTTAATTATCCTTTCATATGCTTCTTTAATTTGATTAATAATTTAATAATGAGCCACAAATAAAATGAACATATGAGAAAATGAAATTGCAATGCTCCTAAAGAACCTAATGCAATTGGCTCATAATTAAAGATTAATTACGTCAAAGAATCTAATTATGTATTTTTATGATTTTCTCACACTTATGGGTTAAATTATCAAACCAAACCCATGCTAACCCAAATCAAGCCCAGGTTAGCACTTTTTGACTTGAAATTATCATATGAACCAAAATCATTTGGCTCCAAACAACTTGTAATTGGATTTATATTTCAATCCGAGGCTTATGTGTGAGTTTAACTAAACTTGAATCAAGCCATGATCAAGCCACTTGACCTATTTAGGCTCACTTGACCCAAAGTGGCTTAAATGACCTTTTTGACCCAAGTTCTAATCCAACCCAAATTTGATTGAACTAATTCCATCTAAACATTATAACATGATCAACAATCATCCTAGGTTAATTAATTATCTTAAATTGGATCAAACCAAGTCAATCTAGCCCGTTGACCAACTCAACACTTAGCCCAAATGAAATAAAAACTAGCCAAAATTCACCATATACCAAATTGATTGAAACCATTGACTCAAACCCATTCTTAATTAATGATTGAACGTGACTAAACCTTCACTTGAGCCAAACCAAGTCCAATTGGTCGTATGACCCATGTTGACCTAAATTGACCTAAAGAATCAAAATAAGTCAAATCACAATCCAACCCAAATTGATTGCAACCAGTGGTTCAAGTTTACTTCAAATCACTTGTTGAACTTGACCAAAATCATGATCATGCTCAAGTTGACCAATTGGTCAACTTGACCCAACTTTGCCCAATTTGACCTAAAGGGTCAAATTACCCAAAATTCAAATTAAATCTAAATTAAACCAAGCTAAAGCTTACAATCATTTTCAATTAACCAATTAAACTTGACTCAACACATAACCCAACCCAATTTGGTCAAATTGGTCAACTTGACCTATTTGACCTATATGGATCCAAATGAACCATAATCAAATCCAAAGAAAATTGAACCAAGCCATTGACACCAATGCACTCCAATTGGTCATATGAACTTGACCTAACCCTTAGTTTGATCCAATTTGACCAATTGGTCAAATTGACCCAACTTAACCCATTTTGATCTAAATGGGTCAAATCAAGCCAAATCAATCAAATAAACTCTAAACCACTTAAAAATTTGGGCTAACCCACTTTTAACCCATTTCAAATCTGCCAAATCAAACTTATAACCAAATGATCATTTTGCCCTTAGCTTTAGGGCATCCTATGAGATAAGACACATGCACATTGTGTCATTTTCTTCCCCTAGCCACTTGGCACCCCATCATAGGTCCACCTAGGCACCTTGGACCATGGCTAACCTGACCCAACAGTGGTTGGATCGACCATGATCCATGGGGAGGTGAAATCACTTCCCTATCCTCATTGGAGCTTGCCAAACTGCCAAGGACAAGTACCTCCTCTCTTGGCAGCCACTCTCACACCATACTCCACTTAAGGGAAGCCAACACAAATGATTCCCTACCAAAACCGAGCTCCTATGGTGACTCTTTGATCAAATAGTCCAAATTAGCCATTGTCGTCCGATCCAAGGAATGAGGGGGGTATAACCCCCCCCCCCCCAAAGATTCTCACTCAATTTTGCACTCTTACCTTCGATTGAACCCTAACAGCTAGAGAGAGGAATCCTAGAGCCATCTCCAAGTTCCCCAAAATCTCCATTTTTGATTTTGCATGAAACCGAAACATGGGAGCAAATCGGTGAATCCCATTTCTCTATTTCAAAACCAAAGTGCAATTAACTTTGCACACACCTTCCTTGGAGCAAGCCGAGCAAGAATGAATCCTTTCTCAAGCTTCCCAATAGATAGAGGGTGGAGTTCGATCAAGCTCGAGCACCTTCATCTAGCACCTTAGTCTCCCGAGCAAACAACACCAAATCAAAGCTCATGCGGCGCAACAGGGGTTCATCTCTACCAAACGAAGCTTCCTCAATCATGGAACCCCCGGTCACAAGCTCCGGTGAGGTATGCCATTGAAATAGATCCTTGAATGAAATTGGTTTGGTCTTTTGTGAATGGAATTTTCATGGCATGAGTTTTCAACTGTTGGATTTGTTCCTCTTGCTTCCCTGAAGGTGTGGGATCATTTTCATCTCCATCCGAGCTCGGGCAAGCTTGGATCGAGCGACCATTGATGGACGATAGCCATCCTTCATCGCTCAGGAGGAGATAGATCATGGACCGTCCATCCCGTATGATCGAGATGAACGGTCCTGGTCAAATCATGCTTAGCCCTTTATGTTTAATCTTTCAGAACTGTAGGATAGATAGTAGTTGTCCGATCTTTGATTGGACGGTCCACAGAGAAGTCGCGTGCGCCGCCATCTGAGTCAGCACTCGGTTATTACAACTTAAATAGCGAATCCCATCGCACCACGTAAAAAGCATGCCATATCAGCCGCCACATGGTCCGATGGGATTAAGGCTCTAAATAGGGTTAATTAATTTATTTTTAATCCTGAAACTTCCTAAATTCATAACTAATTATAGAAAGATCCAAAAAAATACAAACTCAAATTCATTTTAAAGATATTTCAGAGTATAATCTAGAAAAATTATTATTAATTGATTTTAAATTGTGAATTTAGCTTAATGAAGGTTTAATTAAAAATATAATTAGCTTAATTACTCCTTAGTTAACCATTCAATTAATCTCAAACTTTCTGTGTATATTTAGGGGAATGACTTCTACCTCTCTTATTTTTCTGAGATTTTATTAGTTACTTAATTAAGGAAATCAATGGATTAATCCCTAATCACATTCTTAATATAATTAGTGATAATTAAGCAAATGAACAGTAAATTAATCAATCAATCAATCAAGCTTATTAACCTCTGTTAATAATGATGAAGTCTAGGGAATTCGATTGGAACTCCCTCTTCCAATTTTTTCCTTAAACGTTCTAAAATCCCTTAAACAATTAATTAATTAATATCTCTTAATTAATTAATTAATAAAATTAATCAAAACCTAAATCATACATGAATCTTAATCAATTAATTGAAAGGATTTAGTGATTGAGATTTAGACTCTCTTCTTTGTCTCTTTCTCTAAGGCCATCTCACTTGAGTTGGTTAAGGTTAATTCAAATTTAATAAACTAATTAATGAACTTAATTAATCCAATTGAACTTAATTTCTCTAATCTAATCTTGGGTAGCTCTTTGGGTGTTCAATAACCCAAAGAGGGAGATAATGAAATTATGGTTGACTCACATGTGTGAGAAAATCGTAAAAGTAGTTAAGTGAGATCCCTTAAGCTTAATTAACTATTAATCATGAGTCAATTGCATTAGGCCTCTTTCATTTCTTAGGTGCATTGCAAATTTACTTTCCATGTGGTTGCATATTACATTAGTTCATTATTAATTAGTTAATTAACCTAAGGTGATGTAGGTAAGGGTTAATTAATCCATTTTATTTATACCATAACCTAACTAAATCATAAAATTGGCTTAATTACTTCTTCATTAAACCAAATTAACTTATACATGAGAATCGAGATTAGGACCAGCAAACCTCTTTCATTTCCCTTAACTCAAATCAAACTCAAAAATGAAATGACATTAAAGAAACTTTGATTTATTCTAAGTGACTTTATTTTGGTATGATTGTCCTTAAGGCTTAATTGGATTTAAATGAAATCACATGCTTGTGTTATTTTATTTCTTTCCACTCATGTTAAATATTGCTTGCCATATGTAATCATGCATTCATTCCTTTGAAAATTAATTAAATGAAATGTTTTCTTTTATGTCAAATTGCATGTTAATTTAAATTAAATAGGTATGACTATTATCACTACTAAATCAAATGTTATTTCTAAAAGCCTATAAATCAATTATTATAAATAAAGTGATACTAATTATAAATATTTATAAACTTGCATGTGTTGATAATATAAGATATGTAATATGAAGTTCTCTTTCCTTATCTTACATGGGTTTACATAGGATTTGCAAATGTATAGTTCATTTGAAAAGAACACAACATTTGCCTAAATCTATTCCTATACATATATAAATCGCATAACCAAATTAAACATAATTTCTTGCATGATTTCTTATCCTTGTGGTTCTTTTTATACATTCATATGTATTTGAGAAAAGTGATATATTAGTTTGGACATCTTTGGGGTGTGAGGCTTTAAGTATCCCTAAGTAGGTCTTGTACCTTACGCCCTTGGTGTGAAAAATATGGCATCATACTCACTTAAAACTCTTATACATGTGTATGTGTGATGTGACCAATAAATAAGAATCATAAATCACATAACCAAATTAAACATAATTTCTTGCATGATTTCTTATTCCTGTGGTTCTTTTTGTACATTCATATATATTTGAAAAAAAGTGATATATTAGTCTGGATATCCCGAGGATGCGAGGCTTTAAGTATCTCTAAGTAGGTCTTGTATCTTACACCCCTATTGTAGAAAATAATAACACTGTATTCACTTAAAACTCTTATACATATGTATGTGTGATGTGACCAATGAATAAGAGTCATAAATTAAGTAAATAAAACACAACCTTTGCATGGACTTTCCTATCCTTATAGTTGTTCATACATCTTCATGTATCTAAGAAAGTGGTATATTACCGACATTTCGGAGGCTTTATTCTAAGTAGGTCTTGTACCTTACGCTCCTAGTGTAGAAAATAATGGCTTTGTACTCACGTAAACTTTTATACATGTGAATGTGTGTTTAACTAATGGATTAAAAGTCTCTCATTTTTATCAAAAAGGCATGCATTCATAATTCAATTAAATGAAATATTTTAATTCCAAACATACTTCTTTACATTCATCATCAAAGTGCGCTAAGATTTACATTGCATGTATAGGTATGCTTAGGATTATTCATATGTATGGTATATATGATGGAAAAAAATATATGAACATGTGTTATGTGATAGTAATTCATTCTAATTAATCTTAAGATATCTTTCTTATTGAATAGGGTCATTTAGAGTGAATCTAAACCTAGGATTAATTAAAACATGCAATAAGTCATTCACTAAAGAAAATTGATTAATGAACTTGTATGATTTAAGATAGGGATGAAAGAGAGATTACCTCTCTTTCATCTCTTTATAACACTTAGTTGTTAAGTGTAAGCCAAATGAAATAAAAGAAAACATTGATTAAAACTTGTAAATTAAATAAATAACTTATAGTGAAACTACCCTTTGTAAATTAAATCTCTCACACTTAGCAAATTATAACTCTAAATCCTAGTTAGGACATGCCACACAAGCTTTAATTCACACACATTATGTTAAGTCACCATTTCTAGCTTTATGTTAGGGCGGTGCATAGTTTGATGTATGTTTGATTTTGTGATGCATTATATTAACCTGGATGTTAGGGTGTATGTGCATAGTATGTATGTTAGACTGACATTAGACTAATCATCTTTTCTGCAGGGGTTGTTCTTAAGGGGTCGTTATAATAAAAATATGAATGCTTTTACTGTGTAAGTCACTTAGCCCCTAAGCATAATCGAAGTTAGAACATGTGGGCTTGGTTACCCATGCGTGGGGTGCTAAGTTCAAATTATTCATATAATTGCTTGGGTTGTATGGTTTGTTTAACTAATATTTGTTTTGCAGGTGTAGCTATATTTACTTTCCTTCTTTTAATGTAATTTTGCATTAGGATTATGATGAATGTTATGAGGAAATTAAGATGAGCATTGGTAATAAGACTAAGTCTTATATACCATGTGATCCCTTTGGAGCAACCATATTCAAATCGAGCCAAAAGGAAGAAAGAAATAAAATGAATCAAAATGAAGAAATGAAAGTGAAGAAATGAAAAAATGAAGAGTGAATAATGAAGACCCCCATAGCATTCATCATTTGTAATTATTCTTTTGCAATACGGGTTGTATAAAAGTAGAGCTCGGCTACTCTTTTTTTTTCGGGTTGTGCGACGGCACTCGACTGCCTTGGTCTTTTATTCTTTTGCGATAGCTTTATAAAATTGTTTGATGATTTGTTTAACTTGTGCATTAGAAAAAGTATGCCTTTTTATAGTTTGTTTATGATTGGTGATTATTTTGTGGTTTGGATGCGATTAAGCTCTTAGGATAAAAATAAATTTTCTATCATACTAACCAACTCATAACCAAACTTTTAAAATAATTTATAACCTCGCCTAAAGCTTAAGTTTTAAATCAAGATAATAAAATATTTAGTAACCCTTTAGTTGGATGATTGAAAGTATAATATCATGCATATCATATTCTTCCACTCTTACTTAGAGAGGGCTTCCATCCGTGCCAGATAGAATGTGCTTAACATTTTAGAGCCTATGATGGACGAACACCTTTTTCTCTCTTAATTTGATCATAATTAATTTCTCATGCATTTAAGCATACAAAATCTCATAGTCTGTGTCAAAATAAATTATCCAAAATCAAATAAAATTTGATAAAAATTTGTATTAGATTTAAGTCATTATTCATACTCCTCATGATTTAGTCTCTTAGGGAGTGAGTTTAAGGACTTAGTTTCTTTTCTAAATAATAACAACCTAACTATTTTACAAAAAGTATAAGACTTGCCTACATGATTTTAAATCGTAGGAGGAGTTAGCTGGCTGTCACTCCAGGTGATAATAAGTCCAGCAGTCAGGTTGTTTACTCTCTCTCATGAAGGTAAATCATATACCCATTTTTTAACTTAGATTTTGCTTTGGCCCTCGCCAAAGCTCCCTAGATTTAAGATCTAAGGTTGTTGTTTCCCTTTACGGGCTACAAGCATAATTTCTTACCTCTTAGGCATTTTCACAATCTTGTATTGTGGAATTATAAGTCTTAGATTTCTAACAAAATTTCAAATCAAATAAATAAATCTCCTCAATTTCAAATATGTAAAGCTCAACCATATGATAGATTGAAGTGCTCACTAGGCTTCCTAATATCATGAGCACTCCTTACTTACCTCCTTTGGTGTCGATAATATCTCTCTCCTTTTGACCCATCTCACTTGATTTTCAAAATATAATCAATCCTTTAATAGTCCTATCTTTGAATTCTTTGGAGACACAATTGCCTATTTTAATCGAGAGTATTCTTAAGGGATTCACTTTTCTTAAGTTGTAATTAACTATGGAGGCTTTCTTCCATAGGGAACTTAATGAATCTAGTTTAAATAAACCTTATTTTATTTTTTCATGTAAAGTAGGGGAAAAATATCTGGTATATTCAAAGAGCTATCATGCCTTAGGAGTCCTTATTAGGTGATTATGTCTGTCGTAGGATGGTAATTTCTATCTTTCAAGATACTATATTATTCTTTGATGTTGTACCCGATCACCTTAATAAGTACATCCTCAGATCTGCATGGTGTCCTCTCACATACACACACACAAATGCAATCCGAAAATAAACAACATAGTCCCATACCATGCCAAAAGCATGTGAGCATATACAAGTTGTCTCATGTTCTAGTATGCCTTGGTTTTGAAGGTGTCTGTTTGAAATGCATGTGCATTATCCATTGATGATCTATTACATAGTTTTAAATCTCTTACTAAGGTTATCATTTTCATTCATGTTTGAGTTACCCATGAGAATTAGCGATGTGGAAACAACCTTTTGCCTAAGAGATCTCATTCCTTGATTCGCTGATTGCACATTCTTGTTTTTAGTTTTTATTTTGTTTGATCGCAGTTCATTGCTACCAATCTATAACTTCCATATGTAATTGGGCATATTATTTTATGTTGAGCATTTTGCTATCTTGTTTATGTCAAATGAACATTAAACTTACCCTTTTTAATGCTAAAAAGATAATTGAAAGCATTGAAAGTAGCGGATTGTGTGTATCATCAAACCATGGAGTAAGCTTGCATCATATCTCTAGTGTCCAAAATTCAGTTCATGTACCTTTATGAGATGACAATTACAATTCTGAACATGGAATGTGGAGATCATGGAGTATTGAAAAATCATGAGATCCACTATCTCCTGTTGAATTAAATTTTATATCAACATTACATACTTATATAACAAAATTTTAGGCCTGCCAAATACTATTTGTATCATGCTAAGCTGTGTTTGGTTTATCTTTAAACTGCAATCTTTTCTAGGTTAACATGCTTGCTTTTCACTGTAATGGAAATATTCTGATATGTTTTGATGTCCATTTGAATGAATTTAGCCTCATGTATAAGAAAGTTTTATTTAATTTATTTACTTTTAATGACTAAGTAAATGAGAAAGCAGAAAGAAGGTGGTGGACCAGCAATATAGGAATTGGAAACTACTGTAATCTACTCTGACTTGCGCATAAGAGAAATAGAGTTAGGAAACAAGCCAACTTCTTATTTCAACAAAGATGGATGGAAAAATATTATGAACAATTTTAATGAGTGAATAGGGAGAACATATGATCGTACACAACTTAAAAATAAATGGAATCATTTAAAGGAGTGGATGTTATGGAAAGAGTTACTATGTGGTGAAACTGGAATTAGATGGAATCCAATCAAAAAAACTATAGATGCATCACTTGAATGGTGGAATGAAAAAATTCAGGTCAGTTATCATAGTTCATAAATTTCATTAGACATTTCAAACAAATATAATTACATAAGATTTTCATTCTACATTTGATGTAGGTAATACTTGCTGTAAAGAAGTTTCGATATACTGGAATAATGCTTGAGCTAGAAGAAAAATTGGATAGGATGTTTGGTCATATAGTTGTAACTGAGGATAATGTAAGAGTTTCAAACTCTAGAGTATTATCTATAGAATTAAGAAATGGAGATTTAGATACATCCAATGATGATGAGAGTCAAGAAGATGAACCATTTTTATAAATTGTATTGGAGGTGAAGGTACAAGCAATTGTCAATCTCAAAAATCTCATACATCCGTTTTAATGACTAGTAGAAAGAAGAAAACTAAAAAGTGTAAGTCAAGTTGTAGACAACTTCTTATAAATCATATTGATGACTTTATAAATGTAGTGAGATCTATCAGCTCTGCTACAGCTACATCAAATGTAGATTGTAAAAATTTTACAATACCCAAGACATTAAATGAAGTTTTTCATATTTCGGAGATATTTAATGATGAGGAGTTCTGTGACTTCGTTATAAATTTTATGCAAGATAAAAGCCGAAGGGAGACTTTTATAAGTGTGATTGCAGATAGAAAAGTTTTGTGGTTAAGGAGTCATTTCTTGAGAAGTGCTATTAATTCAATGCAGCTTAAAACTTAGTTCTTAGTAGTAAATATTTTATTGAAATTAAGACAATATATTTGATGTCAACATTCATCTATATATTTTTGTTATTGTGTATGTATGTGTGAGATTAACAATTGTAAAAAAAATTTATTGATTCTTAATTTGGTATATGTGTTACATGTTTAGAAGTTAGGAAATACTTGCTATTTTTAGCTAAATGCAATTTATTATGGAATGGTAGTTAATAGGATATCAGTATGAACAATGTTTTGTTTTGTGGGCATATTATATTCACCTTTGAAATATTATTTAAGTTGTTATATATTATGTTATTATTAGACAAGTCATTGCTGAGCAAGAGGTAATTCTTTCATAGTTCTTATTGTAGCTATCTCATAATGTTCATTGAAGGAAATATTATCTAGAAGATAGATCTGAGAATACTATTGCATAAAGTCCTGAATAGGCTGCTCTAATTCAATTTAGTAATATATTGGCAACATCAAGTTGTTTGATCTATGATTATCACATCATATATTTGCACAAAAAATCATGCATGATATCAGGACATACTGATGATAAGTGGGTATTGGAGTTATTACATGGTCATCCTCTCAAATTCTACAATTTATTCAATATGTCACAAGATATGTTTAAAGACGTGCTAAGTTTACTTGAAACATCTTATGAGTTATAAGGTTTATGAAGAATAGCAACTAGAGAAGTTCTTGTTATAACTTTATACATTTTAGCACATAATAAGTCTATTAGAGAGACATGTGAACACTTCTAATACTCTACTGAGACAATAAGTAAATATTTTTCTAGAGGACTTCATCTGTTAGTTATATTAGGAATGGATATTATTACCCCAATAGATAATTTTTTTGCTGAAATCCCTTCACATATTCTCAATGACGTATGTTATATGCCATATTTTAAGAATTGCATTGTAGCAATTGATGACACTCATGTTGATGCTTGCATACCTGTTGAAGAACAAGTTGCATATATAAGAAGACATCATTCACCAACACAGAATATTATGGCTATATGTGATTTCAATATGTGTTTCATACTTGTTGCATCGGGATGGGAGGGCTCTGCTCATGATGCTCATATATTTCGACATGTTGTAACGGATCCTAGATGCAATTTCCAGGGCCCACCGCCAATTTTATTTATATGAATATATCTTAATTTTTTATTTCTACTTTACACCATTCATAACTAATTAGTTGCTATGTTTACTAGGAAAATATTATTTAGTAGATGCTGGTTACTCTTTACAAAAGGGTTTCTTACAACCATATCCATAAACTAGATATCACTTACCAAATTTTATGCCTGGTTCACATCCAATTAGAGGTCATCGTGAGATATTCAACAGAGCACATTCATCACTTAGAACTGTAATTGAACGTACATTTGGTGTGTGGAAAAAAATGGAGAATTCTTAGAGATATGCCAAATTATTCTTTCAAAAAATAACATCTTATAGTTATGACTACTATGAAAATACATAAATTTATAAGAATACATCATTCACATATTGATCCGGAGTTTGAGAAATGTGCTGTTGATGAAAGTTTTATTCATCTAGAAGAAAATGAGTACAGATCAGGTGTACATTTTAGTGAATGTTCAAGCAATAATATTGATGTTGAAGTAGTGGATGTAGAAGATTTTGAAGAGATGACAAAACTTTGAGAAGATATTATATGCAATTATGCCACTCTAATCAGTAAGGCATAGTTTTCATTATATTTTTTACTGATAAAAATTTGTCAGCTAAAAAAAATATTTTTTTTCCTTTTAAGTGCACACTGATTTAGTAAATGTTATTTTCAATTCAGTTTATGTTGGATATATTTCAGGTTTACCGATGCCAATTGATGATGTACTTATAGGAGATTATTATTTATTAATATTGTATGGTTTGATATTTGGTGTAAATTTTTGTTGTTCGTAGTGAATTTGTTTGGTATTCAGTAACTTATTTATTAACGAATCAATTGAGATATAATTGTAATTTGTTGTATATCGCATACATCATTTTTCCTCCCTTACTATTGTGACTTATTTTATATATATATATATATATTTGCTAGAATGCAAAAACTAAAATCTTAGTTCCGTTGGAATAAGTTTGCTGGAATGCTACTCTCTATTGCCATTGGATGAGAAAAACATAGACCTCTAAATCATGTGTTGAAGGAATCATGCTCCACCATGGGTTGGTAAGCATGTCTTACGTGATAGAGTTATAATATCAACTTTGTTTCGTAATTTATTTATGTTATCTTTGATGTGTAATTTATTTTGGTTGTCAGTAACATTACTTAGTTAATAGTTGAAAAAAATATTTTAGTGTAAATCAGAATAGTTAGTGAAAAAAGAATTTGGGACATCTCAACCTTGCAGATCAGAGATTACGTTTTTAGGAAATAAGTATATTTCATTGCTTATATTTACCTTGGGATTAGTTTGTATGGGAGAAGTAGCTATAGTGACTTATGGTTCATGATTTCTGTCTCTCAAAGTTGAGAAGTTGTTTGAATATGAAATCTATCTCAGCTATATATTTCTAAATATTGTGGGCTCGGTTTATGTAATTTTAATATACTTATCTTTGAGTTGTGTTTTTAATCTTGAAGATTTGAAGAGAATGCTTAATCTAAATTCATGATGGATGAGAGTTCATAAATAAATAAGATAAATGTTAGATTTAAAGAGAATGCTTTAACCTTTAATGAATGGTTGGTTGGTTTGTTGATTGAATACTTCTTTGTTGATTGCCAGTGCCTGTTATTCTTTTAGGCTGTTGGCCTTGGTTATGTTCTTTTATTGAGGTAAGGGGAAATGATAGCTTTGATATTTTCCTCTTTCATTTTAACAGTTAGTAGTTTTATATGTGATTGTAACCCTTTTTAATAGGATTCAGATACTTACATATTTAATTATTTCTTGAGATATTTTTTAACTGAGCCTAAACCTGAGCCTTTTTTGCTTGCTTTATTTTTTATTCATGTTTTTCATCTTTATTTTCATTTACTTGTACTTTTTTTTTTGTTTAATATATTGTAGGAGTATTTTGCAGGTTTTAAGATCTTGGAGATGGTTCGAGTATTGTAGTTGAGCTGCTTTTATTTTCTCATTTTTTATCTTCTCTTTGTATTAGGTTGGGAATTGAGCATTAGTTTAAGAGAATTATTCCCTTTATAGAATATGTACTCTTCTTCGTTGTTAATAAAATTCTTTTTTTAAAAAAAAGATAAATATAAGATGAAAATCTTGACTTCTTTATAATCACAACAATATTTATAAAAATTTAATAGTGTGAATTTTTATTCTATAATATTATTAAGGATGATATAATGTATATTTAATATTATTGTAATAAAATTTAATATAATATTTTTTTCAAAAAATAAAAAAAATATTTCTCGAATTTAATTCGTGTTTTCTAAACAAATATTATTTATTTTTCTGTATACCAAATTTTCCAATTTTTTTAAAAAATTTAAATTAAGTAATTTTTGAATTTTATAAACTATCTAGGTAAAATTCTATAAAACAGATTAGAACACGGTCTTAAATTTTAAAAAATAAAATATTAAGATATTTATTTTGATAAAATTTAGAAATTTTTTGATATTTTATTTTAATAATTTTAAATTCAAGTAAAATGAAATCGATATTTGGTCCTAAAAATTACTAATGATTTAAACAGTAATTTTCAATTTTTAAGCTATGATTGAAAGAATGAAAGTTTTATAAAAAATATTTTTAAAATAATTTTTTAAGAAGCTAATATTTAAATCATTCATCGTGCAATGCATATACAACCTCCAAAAATTAAGGACGGAAATTAACCAACATGTATGAACGCCGACTGAATCATTAGGTGCGGGAAAAAGTTATCAGCGGCAAAGGTCTCTCCTTTTTCATCCCTTTATACTACTAAACAAAGAAAAGCGAAATAGCGCGGGGCCTTAAGGACTGCGAGAGCGGAGGGATTGTCAGCTACAAGTTTGGCGGTAAGAGTCATGATCGTCGGTGTGGTCTCATGCCCGGCTACAAATAGGGTAAGCAGGAAATCAACTATTTCATCTTCGGTGAATCTCTCCTCCGCCTCCAGCAGCTCATCCACCATATGCTTCTTTTTCCACCTCTCTGCTTTGGCCCCAGACTCAGTGACAGCCTCTCCCTTCTTCTCCTCCTTCCTCCTCCTCACTAACTCTATCAGCGCCTCGGCTACCTTCTTCCTCGCCTAATCAACAAAACCCAAAATCCCAATGTGTCAATGCAACACGGAAATGTTGAAATTTTCCTACATAAATCGATAAAAAAGGGAGGCTTGCCCTGCTGCAAGTAGTAAAGGAGATGAGGGAAGGGAACAGAGAAAAAGCCATCAATGAGGAAATTATAATGACGGCGAAGGTTCTCCGTCCACTCGCTTGGCCCCTCACTAACAAGCTGCACCACCGTCAGCTCAAAAGTTATCTTTTTTGTCTGTTCGAGGAGTCGTAAAGAAGCAGAACAAGACCGAAGGTTCCGGCGGACAACGCGGTCGATGTCGGGGAGAAGAGAAGAGCCGATGACGGATGGGGATGTGAAACGGGTGAGCGTAAGAGAGTGCATGCGCTTGTGAAGCGCGCCCTTCATGAGAACAAGGGAGAGGCGACTGAGAAGAGTGGAGATGGAAGTAGGGTAGCTTCCCTCAAAGATGCTGCCTTCACCGCCGAGGACAAGACGATTGAACTCTGGGTCGGCAGAGAACACGATGCGCTCGCCAAAGAGATGAGTGGTGAAAAGACGTCCGCCGTCACGACGAACGCGCTCGTCGACGAAGGGTCGGGGTTCTCGGTTTGGTACCCTGTGATAAGACGCAGAGTCTCACCAACGAAAGGAAGGCCGAGAGTTCCCAGCGGGACTGGGGCGGTAGCTCTTTTATGGTTCAGTCGCCTTAGTGCGGCTAAGGCGATGATTGGGAGGAAGAGGAGAAGGGAGGCGTAGGAGAACTGATGGAAAACAGAGGTCGCGGCGGTGGTCATGGTAGAAAGTAGCGGAAAAAAGTCGTTGAAGCCGAAATAGTACAATTTTATCGAGAGGCTTTATGTGGTTATGTGCATACATGGTTTTCAGGTCCTCTAGCCATTTGTATTTTTGTTTGTCGTGTTATTATACTTTAATTATTCAATTTAATTTTAAAAATATTTGTTTTAAGAGGATTTAAATTCATAGTACTTCAAACTTTCTATATTATATATTTAATATTTAGATTTTAAATATTATAAAAATAGCATCTAAAAGTTCCCATTAAATTATTATCGTGAGGTAATAGCCCATTGTAAGGAGAGAGAGCTTATCGGCTAGAAAAGATAAATTCTATTTGCCCTCCAACCCCAACCAAGCAATTGATCCGGACGGAAAAATTGGATGCCATTACTTCCCTTGGCTTTAGTTTTTTTTATAATTTTTCTCAATCGTTATATTGGGAAATCCCCCTTGCCCTCAGCATGAGTTAATGCTTTCAAACTGTCATATGTTGTAGGAATTTTTTCATTGACTATGCGTTCCAACAGCCGTCATAGGAGTTCACATACTCCACTTTGCTAAAGAGAGCAAAGGGTACAATATGAGCCCTTTCTAGTGCTAATGAGAAGGTATGGTGGAGTGGAGAAAATATTATATGCGGAGTCTCGATGTAGCTCTTCATTCGGACATCAATGAAATTTTGCCATGTGTCAATACTTAAAATAGGAGCTTTAGAGTTTCATATTGTCGTAACCGCGGGGCGTAATGCTGTTAACATCACCTTGACCCGACCCAGCCCATTAAAACAACAGGAACACCGTTTTCGTGTGCGGCTCGACTGTCGTTCGAATGCGTGGGATATGAAAAATTAAGGTATTTTATATTCTACTATGTTCATTCGTGCAGAGAGATTATTCAGGTCCCTTCCGGCCCAATGCTCATCAGTACGAGCATCCGACATTCTTCTAGGGGTGTGCAAATTCTCAGACATTAAAATTCGAGGTGCTACCTCATCTTCTCCGTCCAAACGACTATATAAGTTATTATTTTTGTCATTCTTGAAATTTAGGGATTTTAGGGTTATCACATTTGATCTGACTGTTTAGCATCTATTCTCCTCCACCGAATATGACTATATAAGGTATTATTCTACACTCTTTTGAAATTTAGAGCCTTTAGCTCAGTACATTTAGTATACTCAAGATTGTTTAAGGTTATTTTATGTTTATACACCAAGTTATTGAGCTTCCAAGAGGAATTGGGCTGTTATTTATGCATTTTTCATGTGTACACTCTGGGGTAATTTAATTTAAAGTGGGACTTTCAAATAAAATTAGATTGTTTCATTCTGTTCTCTAGGTGTACACTCTGCACACTCCAGAGTGTGCAATCTGTACACTCCATAGTGTACGACCATTTTTCTTATTTTAAAGCATTAGGAGACTTCCTATCATGGATCTATATGACATTTTAAGGTGTTGTGAGTTCTTCAAGGAGTTGGGTTATTTTCTATGTGATTTTCATGTGTACACTCCGTACACTCCATAGTGTACATCATTTTTTCTTATTTTAAATTAGAGTGAAACTTCCAAAAATACATGTAAATGGTATTATCAGGTGTTTGGAGTTTTTTTCATGATGATTTGGCCTATTTTTTGTGTGTTTTCAAAGTGTACATTATGTACACTCCACAGTGTACACTCTGGAGTGTACACTCCTCTTTGTTATTTTAAATATGTGTGGGATTTTCAAAAATACATGTAAATGGTATTATCAGGTGTTTGAAATTTTTTTCAGGATGATTTGGGCTATTTTCTATGTGTTCTCAAGGTGTACTCTGTACACTTCAGAGTATACACCATTTTTTCTTATTGTAATCAGTGTGGGACTTCCAAAAATACATGTAAATGGTATTATCAGGTGTTTGGAGTTTTTTTTAGGATGTTTTGGCATGTTTACTCCATATTTTCAAGGTATACACTCTGTACACTTCAGAGTGTACACCCATTTTTTGTTTTAAATATGCGAGACTTTAAAAAATACATGTAAATGATATTATCAGGTTTTTGATATTTTTCAGAGGATAATTTTGGCTATTTTCTATGTGTTTTCAAGGTGTACACTCTGTACACTCTAGAGTATACACCTTTTTTTTATCTTAAATCAGTGTGAGACTTCCAAAAATACATATAAATGGTATTATCAGGTGTTTGTAGTTTTTTCCAGGATAATTTGGCCTATCTTCTATATGTTTTCAAGATGTATACTCCAGAGTATACACTCTGTACACACTGGAGTGTACACCCCTTTTTCTTATTTCAAATATATGTTGGACTTCCAAGAATACATGTAAATGGTATTATCAAGTGTTTGGAATTTTTTTCAGGATGATTTGGACTGTTTTCTATGTATTTTCAAGGTGTACACTCTATACACTCTAGAGTATACACCTTTTTTTTTTCTTATTTTAAATTAGTGTGCAACTTCCAAAAATACATGTAAATGGTATTATCAGGTGTTTAGAGTTTTTTTTAGGATGATTTGGCCTATTTTTATGTATTTTACATTTTGTACACTCCAGCCCCTTTTTTATTTTAAATATGTGTGGGGCTTCTAAAAATATATGTAAATGGTATTATTAGGTGTTTGGAGTTTTACTTAGGATGATTTGGCTATTTTTTGTGTGTTTTCAAGGTGTACACTATGTACACTCTAGAGTATACACACTTTTTTCTTATTTTAAATTAGTGTGAGACTTTCAAAAATACATGTAAATGGTATTATCAGGTATTTGGAGTTTTTTCAGGATGATTTGGGCTATTTTCTGTGTGTTTTTAAGATGTACACTCTATACACTCCAAAGTGTACACCTATTTTTCTTATTTAAAATATGTGTGGGACTTTCAAAAATACATGTAAATGACATTATCAGGTGTTTGAAGTTATTTCCAGGATGATTTGGCCTAATTTTTGCGTTTTCAAGGTGTACATTGTGTACACTTCAAATTATACACTTTATACACTCTAGAGTGTACACCCTTTTGTTAAATTGTACACCAGTATGGGACTTCTAGTTATGGCTCTAGGTGTCATTCTAAGGTATTGTGACTTCTCTCTAGCGGGATTTGGGCTGCTTTCTTTTTTATTTTTCAGTCGTACACTCTGTATACTCTAGAGTGTACACTTTGTACACCTTAGAAGTTTACAACCTTTTTTTATTTTAGAATAATGTGGGACTTCTAACTATGGATCTATTTGGCATGATAACATGTTCTGACTTCTTTCAGGATGATTTGGGATGTTTAGTGAGTATTTTTTAGGTGTGCACTATGTACACTCCAGGGAGTACAATCTTTTCTTCTTCTTATTTTTAAAAGCACTGTTGGACTTACAATTGTGAATGCATATGTCATTACAATCTATTTTGAGTTTTTTCTAGGAGACTTTGGGCTGTTTTCTATCTGTTTTCCAGGTGTATATTATGTACACTCTAGAGTATACACTTTATACACTCCATAGTGTACAACCTTTTCTTTTAATTGTATAACAGTGTTGGACTTCCTTCCATAGATCTATATGGCATTATGAGCTATACTGAGTTCTTCCAAGAGGATTTGGACTATTTTCTTTCTATTTTCTAGGTGTACACTATGTACAATTTGGAGTGTACATTCTGTACACTCCAGAGTGTACATCTTTTTTTTTAAACTTTAAAGCTATATGGGTCTTCCAACTATGGATCTACATGGCAGTTTCCCAAGACTATAATCAGGCTGTAATGTTTTGATTAGTTCACTTTTCACTAGAAGCTGAAAATGTCTGTGAAGCGGATAACTTTTAGATGCAGACTATACACATTCAGAGTATTGTGTGATTCCATCTGAGAACACTTCACTGAGAAAGTTGTTGGGATTTTATGAAGGCTTCACATTCATCAATTCATGAGACCGTCTGCCATCCAACAAGATTCGATTGCTATTACTTTACTCTTGTCCTGCTGGCACATTGAATACAGGCCTTTCATATAGGTGGCCACTACCTTTCCTTCAATGTCGACGAAGTTACATTAATAATTGGGATGCCCAACCAAGGCGAGAAGGTGACATGACATTAATCCCTATTGTGTAAGTATAATTCAATGTGTTTTAAAAATAGTATTGAGAAGGTCGAGGCTAGCACTAGCGCATCACAGTTTGTTCATTTGTATATGCAATTTTTGCTTTCAAATTTGTTTTTCATATATCACAATTACAGAGTGGTTTCAGAGCTAATCTCCTTCACTGAGAATATAGAAAAGTTTGCTGATTACAACTGTCTAGAAGCCATTTGGAGCTTTTTGGTATCACAATTTGATGTAATCACAACAAAAATTTTGACATGAAAAGTATCGGGCTACATGAGTGGCTTTGTCACTCTCCTGATGGTATGTGTTTCATTATTTGATTTAGTTTTTGTTTAGGATTGAAGGCTACTAATTTTAGCACTTTGATTTAGATTTGGCTATCGAATCAGACAAGAGTGATCAGCCTATAGTTTCTGCTGCAAAGCCCTGTATATTACGGTGGCCGAAAATAAAGTTCATAGAGATATCCATTGTTGATTTGCAAGGAGATCAAGTAATGCTAGTTTTACTTAATTTACATCAAAATTTATCTATTCCTAAACAAAAAAAAAATGAAACTTTCATATTTCTATAGAATAGGTCTTCCAATCATTTTATGAGATAATAGAGGATGAGACCTGGCTCCTGGAGACAGTGCCCCTTCACCCGTAGCCATCCCACAGTGGCACAAAGAGGAGTCCAATCATTACAAGGAGTGAAGCTTTGAGTGGATCTCCATACATATCTCCTCAATATTCTCCTCCTTCATATGCATCTAGCCCACCTTCTGTAACTACTCCTCCAAAGAGTCCAGAAAAGGAGAACACACTATCTTTAATCAAAGCTATGGGGGATAGATTGTCCTATTTTAGAGCTATAGTCAGTCAGAGATTTGATGGCATTGATGCGAGGCTTGCTGCTATTGAAGCAAGGGTTGCTAGACAGAGAAGTCCAAGATTGGGAGAAGCTTTTGAGGAGGCTAACACTAGGGCAGCCACCGAGCTCACATGTTCGGAGGTGCCTCCAGATACTACCCTAATGAAGGATGACCAATTAATAGAATACACAACCCCCCACATCAGAAGATCATACTGCTCATTCTTCAATAGGTAGCATTGACACGGGGTGAAGGAAAGATAGGTGAAGAAGAGGAAAACTATCTCGTCCCTGCTCACAAGCGTGTACAGGAAGAAGCGAAGCACAGTAGAGCCTGCTATTCCTGCCACTCTAGTTGCTGAAGAAGTAGAGGAGGTACTTTATTGTACATTACACCAATTTAATATTGTAACGTTAATTTTAGTTAAAATTTTTCTATAGGCGAAGGTTAAAGAAGTTCCTGTAGTAGAGGAACAATTGTCTACTGCTATTATAGTTGTCGAGGAGTTGAAGGATATGGTATGGTATTCTTCATTTTGGTTGCTTTTGCTTGAAATCATAATGGTTTGTTGTCTTATAAAATATTTGAAATGTTGCAGCCAGCTGAGGCACTAGAGACCATTGAGTTCTCGTCAAGAGAAGTTATGACAAAGGCAATGTTAGAATTAATCAACTCCTCTTGCGTCAGATTTAGGGACAAGTATTGCATTATTTAATATATTTAACTCACTTTAAATAAAATCATTATTTAGTTTCAATTGCTCACATGCCTATTTTGCTCAAATGCAGGGGTGATAATGTTTTCTTAGTTGAAAATATCATTATTAGTAGAGGACATATTGATGACTTACTGACAAATCAATATATTTGTCTGATGCACATGTCGATGCATTTGCATGTTTACTATTCGAGAAGAGTAAGATCTGTCATGGGTTATACGTCCCATACCTACACATCTCATATCTACATTGGGTGAGTTTAAGCAAGGTTTATTAGGTTATACAATGCCTTCATAAATTTTAGCTCGTTAGAAACTATTTAATTTTACTCTTCTTTTTAATCTTCTAGAGTTATTCCTAATTTGGGTACAAAAAGGAGAGCAAAATGTTTGTCCAGTACATCAATAGAGAGAGTGTTTCAAGGGATGATTTAATCTTAATTTCAATCATCAATAATCAGCATTGGACACTGCTAGTGGGGCACCTTAAGAAAGAGAAATGGCTCAGTATCTGACATTGTAAGTATACTTGTCGTACTTAGCTTGTCCTAAATGCATAGTTTTAAACGAACTTGTTGGCTTTCTTTTGGTTCATATATAGATCAAACTACTTGTCTGTGATGCATGTGAGGCTTTCAAGGCCAACCTTAAAGAATAGCCAGTCGAGGTGGTCACAGGTATACCAGTCCAATCCAACAGCGTTGATTGCGGCATGTTTGTGTGCAAATATATGGAGACAGTTGTAAGAAAACCTGCAGTGGACTGATCCGATCACCTAGATTGGCCTAAGAAGATGAATTTGTTCAAGGCTGAGTTTGTTTATGCTCTTTTTTGTTTAAATATGAAATGACTAAAATGTTTATATATATAAAATATTTACCCATAAATGTGTTTGTCTTATACATATCTTCTTAGAAGTTCATCTATTTTGTAATCTGTTGTTTTGTTTCTACTTATCAAGTGGACAATAGGAATTGATTATTTTAGTTCAATTTTCAAGAGTGTGCACTTTCAGTACATTGTGTACAATATGGGATGTACATTCTATAAATACTAGAGTGTACAGTCTGTAGTGTACACCAAGGGGTGTACACTCTGAGGTGTACAGTCTGTGCTATATAGTCTGTACCCTCTAGGGTGTACACTTTGTACACTCTAGAGTGTACACCCATTTTTTCAAATTTAAATGATGTGGGGATACCAATTGTGGATCCAAATATTGTGTTATGCTATAAAGGGTGCCTCTCAGCAGAATTTTCTTTTTTTTTTTCTAGTTTTTTTAGAGAGTACATTCCTAGTACACTCTATGATGTACAGTCTGTACACTCTGAAGTGTACACTGTGGGGTGTACACTCTGTACATCATGGAGTGGGTGTACACTCTGGTTATACACTGTACACTCTAGGGTGTACACTATGTACACTCAGGAGTGTATACTCAATTTTCTCCATTTTAAATGATGTGGGACATCCAGATATAGTTCAAATTGGTATTATATGTTATAAGGGGTGGCTCTCAACAAGAATTGACATATTTTTTTTTTTTTCAGTTTTTCAGACTATACAGTCTAGAGTGTACACTATAGAGTGCATACTCAATTTTCAAAACACTTCAATGATGTGGGGCATCCATATATAGTTCAAATTGCTATTGTATGTTATAATTGGTGGCTCTCAACAAGAATTGATGCATTTTTTTCAATTTTTTAGAGTGCACACTCTGTAGTGTACATTGTATACACTCTAGAGTGTACACTCAATTTTCTCCAAATTAAATGATGTGAGACATTCAGATATAGTTCAAATTACTATTGTATGTTATACTGGGCAGCTCTCAGCAAGAATTGAACCCAATTTTCAGGTTTTCAGAGTGTATACTACATAGTGTACACTCAATTTTCTCCAAATTAAATGATGCGAGGGCATCCAGATATGGTTCAAATTGTTATTATATGCTATAAGGGGTGGCTCTCAGCAGGAATTGAACTCATTTTTTTAGTTTTTTAGAGTGTTCACTCTGGAGTGTACACTCAATTTTATCCAAATTAAATGATGTGGAGGCATCCAAATATAGTTCAAATTGCTATTGTATGCTATAAGGGGTGGCTCTTAGGAGGAATTGAACACATTTTTTTTTCTTCAATTTTTCAGTGTGTACACTCCAGAGTGTACACCCATTTTTCTCAAACTTTAATGATGTGGGGCAGCTAGATATGATTCAAATTGTTATTTTATGCTATAAGGGGTGGCTCTCAGCAGGAATTGAACCCATTTTTTCAGTATTTTAGAGTGTACATTGAATTTTCTCCAAATTAAATGATGTGGGGCATCCGGATATGATTCAAATTGCTATTATATGCTATAAGGGGTGGTTCTCAGCATGGATTGAACCTATTTTTTCACTTTTTTAGTGTGTACACTATGTACACTCTAGAGACTACACTCATTTTTCTCAAACTTAAATGATGTGGGGCAGATAGATATGGTTCAAATTGCTATTATATGCTATAAGGGGTGGCTCTCAGCAGGAATTAAACTCATTTTTTAAGTTTTTTAGAGTGTACATTATGTACACTCTGGAGTGTACACCCATTTTTCTTAAACTTAAATGATATGGTGCAGCCAAATATGATTCAAATTATTATTCTATGCTATAAGGGGTGGATCTTAGCAAGAATTGGACTCATTTTTTTAATTTTTCGAAGTGTACACTGTGTGCACTCCAAAGTGTACACTCATTTTTCTCAAATTTAAATAATGCGGGGCATCCAGATATGGTTCAAATCACTATTCTATGCTATACAGGCTGGCTCTCAATATAAATTTGCTCATTTTCCAGTCATGGTTCAAATTGCTATTATATGTGATTTGAGGTGGCTCTCAACAGGAATTGATTATTTTTATAAGTTTTTAAGCGTGTACATTCTGAACACTATGAACACTATGGAGTAAAATCATAAATATGAACATTAAAGAACAACTATGTACAATGGAGTCAAATACTTTCAGTCAATCTGAACGGAAAAAATCAAACATTCATATGAACATTAAAGAATCAAGCTTCAATTAGACATAAAAAGTAGTAATTAAGAAATATTTGTATCTCTATTTCATGCATCATGATGAGTCGCTCTAATGATATCCATCATCAGCTTGGTGTATCCTTCAGACGATTGACTTACTGTTGAGCTGGAGTGAAATCCCTGATATGTAATAACATCATATCAGCTGCTATAATCCAAAAGCAGAAATACAATATTATACTTTGCCTACCTCTGAGAAGCACTCTAGCACTATAGAAAAGGGTGTTGCAATAGGTGAATCTTTTTATTCTCCAGTTGCTGCAACCTGCTCATTCCTCTCTGTAACAGAGAGAGCATAATGGGTAAAAATACAATTGTAATATTTGCGGAGTATACTTTCAATATTTATTAGAGTAATACTCTTTGCTTTCTTATTTTTCTCTCAATATCCTTTCAATCTTGCATTGGAAACACCCTTCGGCCGAATCTTTCTTGGGTCCCTTAGTAAGCTTGCACAAGTGGAATCTCTTGTGCTACTTTTCTTCTTCTTCTTTGTATGCTCCATTTGAGGTGAATTTTCACATAATATTGAATTGACATCGTCATATAATTTCTTCAGAGAATCCAACATATAATGCTCAGCTTCTGCATTACCTTGAGCTCTGGTGCTTATTTGATATGCATATTTATTGATGTGGTTTCGAAAAATGGTGCCAATAGGATTGCCAGTCTTAACTTATATATCTTTCAGGTCTTTGAAAGCACTGTCAAAGTAGATATCATTCTTTGCTCTCAAAGACCAATGCCTCAATAGATACTTTTCTACAACCCTCACAATATCTTCTTGACTCAAGACTCTAATGCAGTGAGCACACAATAATCCCATCATTTTAAATTTTTTGCAACTACAATTTATATTCAGAGATGCCTTCTCAAAATGAGCAATCCTTATCTTCGGAGTGCTTATTTCCTCCAAGTTTCTAGTTAAATATTCTTTAGGATTGTCATTGGAGACATTCACTGCTAGTCTACACACTCCATGCAAGTATTCTTCTTTAAAAAATATGTAGAGCTTTCTTGTGTAGAACATGGAAGCTTGCTTCAATATAGGACTAGTTCTAACAACTGGAATAATCGATGACTGGCTACACTTGAAATCTTCATCAAACTCATTTCATCACCGAGTCTCGATAACCTTCTCCAATCCCAAAAAATAATTTGTGATAGAACTAGTTGGTTTAGAGATTCCATGACATACATTATTGGTGGACTCACTACGTTACGTTGATAAAATACCCATGTTAAATGAATCTTAGCTAGCTAAGCATGATCTTGCAAATTTCCTTCTTCTATCATCCTAGACCAAGCATCTTCAAACTCTTCTTCTGAGTCACACTTACTCATGCATGTATGAAAGATACTTTGTGCAGTCTTATTATTATTAAAGCAATGCACTTTTGTACATGCTTTCTTAGATATATGCCATTGGCACAACCTATGGCTAGTGTGCAGTAATGTAACTTCAATAGCTCTCACCATTGCTTGATCTTGATCAGTGAATATTGTTATAGGATGCCTCTTATTCATTATCTGGAGAAATGTTTTAAAAAGCCATGTGAATGATTCAATTATTTCTTTAGATAGAAATACTACTCTAAATAAAATATTCTACCAATGATGATTAACTCCAACAAAAGGTATACAAAATAGGTTATATTTATTGAGTCGATAACTTGTATCAAATATTATGACATCCCCAAAACAATCGTAGTCTATCCTTGACATGCCATTGCTAAAAAAATTCACCAAACTATCCGACTCATCAATTTGGGCATCCTATGCAAACATTCCATCTTCTCATTGCCTTTCCTTGAACAAATGCATTAATGCAGTAGTATCACCATTCACAATCCTGGCTCTTCATTCTTTTTTAATATAATTGAAAGCATCTCTTTTTGTAAATCTAACATTCTGCACTCCACCAACTTCTTCTATAAGATAACTAAATGCATCAGTTGCTTTAATTCCAGCCTCTGTCATTGATTTTAATACAACCACCTTCTCTTTGTTGATGCCTCTATAAGATCTCAGAAGATGTTGGTCACCCAGCTCTGCTAATGAATGATTGTGACTTTCTATAAATTTTTTAACCTTCAAATTCCCATGTAAATCAATAAAAAACCTGATCATGGCTAGACAACTAGTCCTAGTATCTATCTTCTGAAATTTCACTGAACTGAGACCTTTTTTTTTAAACCTGCTTTTGCACTTAAGAAATCCTTTGATTTCAAGTCCTTCGAGTTCAGCCAATGGAATGATCTTTTCAAACACTGAACTCAGTTTGATGTGCATAATCACAGTAGAGGTTATATACCTCCTTTTCATTTTGTTCAGTAGTGCCAAGAATTTTCCCTACAATTGGTTCATGGAAGATAACAACTTCATCATTGCACCGATGTTTAGCCTCATTCACCTATAGACACCTAAAATGGGGTAATTTATAATACCATTTAGACCTATATTTGGAAGTCCCATAATGATTTAAAATAAGAAAAAGGGTGTACACTCTGGAGTGTACACCTTGAAAATACACAAAAAATAGGTCAAATCATTCCAAAAAAAACTCCAAATACCTAATAATACCATTTATATGTATTTTTTGATGTCCCATACTGATTTAAAATAAGAAAAAAGGGTGTACACTTTGGAGTGCACACCTTGAAAACACACAAAAAAATATCATCTTGGGAAAAACTCCAAACACCTGATAATATCATTTACATGTATTTTTGGAAGTTGCACACAAATTTAAAATAAGAAAAAGGGGTGTACACTCTAGAGTGTACAGAGTATACTCTCTGGAGTGTACATCTTGAGAACACATAGAAAACATCCCAAATCATCTTATGAAAAACTCCAAACACCTTAGAACACCATTTGCATGTATTTTTGAAGTCCCACACCTATTTACAATAAGAAAAAGGGTGTACACTCCAGAGTGTATAGAGTGTACACTCTGTGCACATTGAAAACACATAAAATAGGCCAAATCATCCTGAAAAAAACTCCAAATACTTGATAATGTCATTTACATGTATTTTGGAAGTCCAACATTGATTTAAAATAAAAAAGGGTGTACACTCTGGAGTGTACAGAGTGTACACCTTGAAAATAAACATAACATAAGGTAAATCATCCTAAGAAAAACTCCAAACAACTGATAATATCATTTACATATATTTTTGGAAGTCCTACATATATTTAAATAAGAAAATGGGGTGTACACTCTAGAGCGTATAGAGTGTACACTCTCAGAGTGTACAGAGTGTACACCCCAAATTATTATAGAATAAACTAAAAACACCTGATAATACTATTTACATGTATTTTTGGAAGTCCCACACATATTTAAAATAAGAAAAAAAGGGTGTAAACTCTAGAGTGTATAGAGTGTACACTATGGAGTGTATAGAGTATACACCTTGAAAACACACACAAATAGGCCAAATCATCCTGGAAAAAAATTCTAAACACCTGACAATACCATTTACATGTATTTTTGGAAGTCCCACTCTGATTTAAAATAAAAAAAAAGGGTGTACACTCTAGAGTGTACACCATGAAAACATAGAAAATAGGCCAAATCATCATGGAGAAAACTCCAAACATCTAATAATGCCATTTACATGTATTTTTGAAAGTCCCACACTAATTTCTAATAAGAAAAAGGATGCACGCTCTGGAGTGTATACAATGTACACATTGAAAACACACAAAAAATAGCTCAAATCATCCTGGAAATAACTCCAAACACCATTTACATATATTTTTGGAAGTCCCACACAGATTTAATATAAGAAAAGGGGTGTACACTCTAGAATGTACACTCCAGAGTGTACAGAGTGTACACTCTAGAGTGTATAGACTGTACACTTGGAAAACACATAGAAAATAACCCAAATCATCCTGGAAGAACTCACAAAACCTTAGAAGGCCATATAGATCTATAACTAGAAGTGCCAACCTACTTTAAGAAAAAAAAGGCTTTACACTATATAAATTAACCGATGCATTCATATTTATGGCATCATGCGGTGTTTATTTTTTGGTTGTGTTTTGTGTATATATGAGTGGGACACCACATAGATTTGGGGGTGTACTTATAGAAGTGATCGGGTACAACATTAATAAATAGTGTACTATCTCGAAAGATAGGACTCACTACCCTACGATGGACCTAATCAACTAATATGGACTCCTAAGACATGATGAGTCTTCGACTGTACTAGAGATTTTTCCCCAACTTTATATGGATGAATAAAGTAGGGTTTATTTAAATTGGGTTCTAAAGTTTCCTATGGGAGCAAGCCCCCATAGTTAATTACATCCTAAGGAAGGTGAGTTTCTTAAGAATATTCTCGATTAAGGTAGGCAATTATTATCTTCAAAGAATTCAAAGATAGGACTATCAATAAATTGGTTATATTTAGAAGATCAAATGGGATAGATCAAGAGCAGAGATTTATCATCGAAGCCAAAGGAGATGAGTAGGGAATGCTTATGATACTAAGAAGCCTAGTGAGCATTGCAATCTATCATATGGTTGGGCTTCATATATTTGGGATTGAGGAGAAATTAGATGTTCGAGTTGAAATTTTATTAGAGAGCTAGGACTTATACTCTAACAACACAAGATTATTAGAATGCCTAAGATGTGAGGATTTATGCCTATAGCCTAAGGGGGAAAACAGTAACCTCAGATCCTAAATCTGGGGAGCTTTGATGAGGGCCAAAGCACAACCTAAATCTAAGGTGAAAATGAATATATGGTTTATCTCCATAAGAGAGAGTAAACCACCCGACTGTTGGACTTATAACCGCCTAGAGTGGCAGCCAGCTAACGCCTCGTACGCTTTAAATTCATGTGGTCAAGTCATATGCTTTGTAAGATGGTTAGACTGTTATTTACTTAGAAATGAAACTAAGTCCTTAAACTCACTCCCTAAGAGACTAGGGCGTGATGGGTACAAATAGTGACTTAATGTAATGCAAATTTTTATCAAATTTTATTTAATTTGGGACTCTTTATTTTGACAGAGGCTATAATATTTTATATGCCTAAATGCATGAGAAGTTGAGGCCAAATCAAAAGATAAAGATGTGTTCTTCCATCATAGGCTCTCAAAGGTTAAGCCCGTTCTATCTGGCAAAGATGGAAGCCCTCTCCTAACAAGAGTGGAACAAGATGGTTATGCATGATATTAAACATACAATCATCCAGCTAAGGGATTGCTAAATATTTTATTATGATTTAATGCCTAGGCTTTTATATGAGATTATGAGTTATTTTAAAAGTTTAGTTATGAGTTGTTAATGGGGTAGAAAATTTATTTTTATCTAAAGAGCCTAAAAGAATTCAGGCCAGACAACAATCACCAATCATAAAGAAACTATGAAAAGACATGCTATTTCTAATGCACAAGCTAAATAAAATATCAAATAATTTTTATAAAGCTATTGTAAAAGAATAAAAGGTCGCGTGGGTGCCAGATAACTCAAAAAAAGGGTATGAAGCTTTACCCTTATACAACCCAGATTACAAAGAATAATTACAATTATAAAATGATAATTGTTATGGGGGTCTTCATTAATCATCCTTCATTCTTCACTCTTCATCTATCATTTCTTCATTTTGATTTGCTCCATTTCTCTCTTTTTTTTGGCTTGATTTGGATGTTGCTTGCTCTAAAGGCATCACATGGTATATAAGACTTGGTCTTATAACCAATGCTCATCCTAATCCCTCATAACACTCATCCAAATCCTAATGCAAAATCACATTAAAAGAAGGAACGTAAATCTAGCTACACCTATAATACAAATGTTAGTTAAGCACACCATGCAATCCAAGCAGTTATATGAATAATTTGGACTTAGTATCCCAACACATGGGTAACCAAGCCCACCTATCCTAACTTGGGTTATGATAGGGGTACAAGCAACCTGCACAACAAAAGTATTTCTATGTTTATTTTATTACAGAAATCCCTTAAGCACAACCCCCTACAGAAAGACATGATTAGGCTAATATCGGCCTAACATCCAGACTATGCACATACACTCTAACATTTAGTCTATAATAATACATCACAAAATAAACATACATCAAATCATACACTGCCCTAACATAAAGCTAGAATTGATGACTTAGTCTAAAACATGTGCATTAAATTTTGTGTGGTATGTCCTAACTAGGCTTTAGAGTTATAATTTTGTTAAGTGTGAAAGATTTAATTTATAAATGGTTGATTTCTCTTTAAATGATTTAATTGATTTGATGATTTTTGCTTAGTGGTTTTCTTTTATTTAATATGATTTACACTTAACAACTAAGTGTTATAAAGAGAAGAAAGAGATGAGACACATCTTTCATCCCTACCTTAGGTCACTTCTAAAGCAAGTTGATCAATTCCCTTTAGTGAATGGCTTAGCACATATTATAATTAACGATAAGTTTAGTTTCACTCTAAATGCCCTTATTCAATAAGAAAGATATCTTAAGATTAATTAGAATGAATTATTATCACATAACACATATTTATGAAATTTACCTCTTAGCACACTTAAATGATGAATGCGAAGAAGTATGTTTGGAATTTAAATATTTCATTTGATTGAATTATGAATGCATGCCATTTTAATAGAAAAGAGGGGTTTTTCAACCATTAGCTAGATACACATTCACATGTATAAAATCTTTAAGTGAGTACGTTGCCATTGTTCTGAACTAGGGGCGTAAGGTATAAGATCTACTTAGGGCTACTTCGCAACCCCAGGGTGTCCAGACTAATATAGCACTTTTCTTAGATACACATGGATATATAAGCAACTCTAAGGTTTAAAAAACCCGTGCAAAAGTTGTATTTAATTTATCTGATTTATGCTTCCTATTCATTGGTCATATCACACATACATATCTATAAGAGTTTTAAGTGAGTATGATGCTATTGTTCTGCACCAAGGGCTTAAGGTATAAGACCTACTTAGGGCTACTTAAAGCCTCATAGCCCTGGGATGTCTAGACTAATATACCTCTTTTCTCAGATACATGTGAATGTACAAAAAGAGCCACAAGAACAAGATGTCATGCAAGAAGTCATATTTGATTTGATTAAATGATTTACGCATGCGATATGAAATTCTTTTTAAGTTTTAGCATGGGGATACATAGGAATAAATCTAGAAAAATGTTGTGTTCTTTTCAAATGATCTATACATTTGCAAGTCCCATGTAAATCCATGTAAGGTAAGGAAAGAGAACTTCATATTACATATCTTATGTTATCAACTCATACAAACTTATAGAGATATTTGTAATTAACATCACTTCATATATATTTCATAGTTGATTTATGGGCTTTTGAAAATAACTTTTGATTTAATAATAATAATAATAATAATAGCTACACCTATTTTTAATTTAAATCATCACATGCAATTTGACATAAAATAAACTATTTCATTTAATTAATTTTAAAAGAAATGAATGTATGATTTCACATGACAAGCAACATTTAACATGATTGGAAAGAAAGAAAAGAATATAAATACATGATCTCATTCATCCCAATTATTACTAAGGACAATCTTACTAAATAAGGCTATTTAATAAACCAAAGTTCTTTAACGAGTTTTTAATTTTGAGTTTGATTTGATTTAGGAAATATGAGAGAGGTTTGCTAATCCTAATCCAATTCCCCATGCGTGAATTAATTTGGTTTAAAGAAGAATATTTAGGCTGATTTTATATTTTAATTAAGTTAATGTATGAATTAAGTGAATTAATTAATCCTTACTTACATCACCTTAAGTTAATTAACTAATTAATAATGAGCCAATATGATATGCAACCACTTGAAAAGTAAATTTGCAATGCTCCTAAGAAATAAAAGGGGCCTAATATAATTGTCTCATGATTAATAGTTAATTAGGCTTAAGGGATCTCACTTAATTACTTTTATGATTTTATCACACATGTTAGCTAACCATAATTTTATTATCTCTCACTTTGGGTTATTGAACACTCAAAAAGCTACTCAAGATCAATTAAAGGTTTCTTAGGTGTGAAGTGGATTTTAGATTGAGCTAAATTAAGTTTATTAATTAATTGATTGAATTCTTTTGATCATATTTAATTAGAATGATTAAATTAGCTTAGAGAAAGGGATCAAGGACAAGGCCTCAATCTTTAATCCCTAAGCCATTTCAAACACTCAATTAGGCTCCAATTTTTATCTTGGAAATTAATTAATTAGTTAAGCACTTAATTATCTTATTAATCATCAAATTAATATAATTCCAAAAAGTGAAGGAAATCTAGGAAATGAATTAGGAAAAATATACCAATTACACTCCCTAAGTTCCCCTACTATTCCACAGAGGAAATTAAACTTAAATAATTAATTAAACCACTGTTCATTCATTAATTATCACTAATTAAATTAAAAAAAAGATTAATGCTTGATCAATTGATTTTCCTAATTAACCAACCAATAAAATCCCAGAAAAATGGAGAGGCAGAGGTCATCCCCCCAAACATCCACAGAAAATTAAGAATCAATTGGGTGATTTATTAAAGATTAATGAAGCTAATTAAGTTTCTAATTAAACCTTAATTAAGCCAAAATCACTGCTCAAAATTAATTAACAATAATTTTTCTAGATTATATCCCTAAATACCTTTAAAATCAGCCAAAGTTTATATTTTTGGATTTTTCTACAAGTAGTTATGAATTTAGGAAGTTTTAACCTTAAAATTTAATTAAAATAGCCTAATTAAAGCCTTAATCCCATCGGGCCAAGTGGCGGCTAATACAGCGCGCTTTCCACATGGCATGATGAGATTGACTATTTAAGTTGTCACATCTGAAAGCTGACTTGGATGGCGGCGGTCGTGCTTTCCTGTGGACCGTCTAATCTAAGATCGGACAACCATGATTCGATCCACAATTTAGGAAAGGAAATAGGGGATCTAACGTGGGATCTAATTAGAGCCATCTATTCCAATCATGCGGAACGGATGACTCACGATCTATCCCATTAAAGAGCGATGAAAGACGGGTGTCGTCCATATTTTCCTGTTCGATTAGAGCTCACCTGAGCTTGGATTGCCTCCAAATTCATCCCACACCTTCAAGGAAGGGAGACACACACATCCAATGGCTAAAAACTTATGGCATTCAAATTTACTTCACAAAAGACCAACCCATTTTTGCAATACAAGGCTTGGTTTCTAAAGTTACCTCACCGGTGCTAATGTCCGACGGTGGGTTGTCAGAGGTAGCTTCACCTAGTTGAGGTGAGGCCCTGTTGAGAAGCTTTGAGCTCAATTTAGGGTAGAGTGATCGGTCAATCAATCCATGCATGCAAAGGCCTTAGCTCTGATCGAACTCCTATCTACGGTGCTCGAGAAGCTTGGAGAAGGTTCGGTTGGCTTCGACAGAGTACGAGAATGGTGTGGGTGCAAGGAATTGAAGTTTGATTTAGTAAAGGGGAAGTATTGCTTGAAAGAGTAATGTCCTGTTTTGACTTTGCTCAGGAATGGGCAATGCCAATCAAGGAGGGTTTGAGGATGCTTGGGAGTGCTCTAAGAGAGTTTAGAATTACCTTAGGAAGTCTCTCAATGCAATTGCTTGTGTTTG
The DNA here is from genome assembly GCA_021442155.1 of Cymbidium sinense. NCBI lineage: Eukaryota > Viridiplantae > Streptophyta > Magnoliopsida > Asparagales > Orchidaceae > Cymbidium > Cymbidium sinense. The sequence continues at coordinate 179,455,501 of CM038216.1, read as the reverse complement.
CCGCTCGAATTAAGGGAGTATACCCCTCAATTGTTCATGATGGATGGACGGGATTCATCTCATAATTTCTACTGATTGGCTACCGTCGGGTCATAGGAGGGGTCACCGGTAGTGCCACATGGCTCGCTAGGAGTGGTCGAGGCAGTGGCAGGAGTCTCAAGGCTTGATATGGAGGGATTGCATGGGATTGATCTCCCTTGCATCCAATGGGTTCGGCCATGAGGGAGAATGACTTGGATTTATTCTCTTGGTCCATGGCAGATGCTAGGGTGGGTTAGGTTGGGCTAGGAAGTTCTAGGAGTGCTTCATTAAGCCATTTGATGGCTGCCATGGGGAGACAAAGTGGACTTTGCCACTTAAGGAAAGGATCCAATGCAAATGAATGAATATCCATTGGTTAATCCCCTTTGGTTGGGCATGGACTTGGGTTGGTTTAGGGCTGAGCTAGGGTCCAATTGGGTCAGGTTAGGTCAGCCACCAAAGTTTCATAAAGTGGTTTTTGGGTGATTTGGGTTCATATGGTCAAAATGTGTTCATTTGGGCTAGGTTGGGTTGGGTTGGTCAAATTGGGTCAAACTAAGGCTTGGGTTAGGTTCAAATGATGATTTGGGATATTTTGGTTCAATTAATTTAGGTTGGTTTGGCCTAGGTTTGGATTTAACTCAATTGGGGTCAAAAGGATCAAATTGGTCAAGTTAACCAATTTGACCAATTTGACCAAATTGTGTTGGGTTAGGTGTTGAGTCAAGTTCAATTCGTCAATTAAAAATGATTGTAGGCTTTGGTTTGATTTAATTTAGATTTAATTTGAATTTTGGCCAATTTGACCCTTTTGGTCAATTTGGGCTAGGTTGGGTCAAGTTGAACAATTAGTCAACTTGGGCTCAATTATGGTTTTGGTCAAGTTCAATAAGTGATTTGGAATGAACTTGAGCCATTGGTTGCAGTCAATTTGGATCAAATCATGATTTGACCTATTTTAGCTTTTTAAGCCAATTTGGGTCAACTTTGGTCAAATGACCAATTGGACTTGGTTTTGCTCAAGTGAGGGTTTGGTCATGTTCAATCATTGAACATGAATGAGTTTGAGTCAATAATGTCAATAAATTAGGCATATGATAAATTTTGGCTAGTTTGGGTTTCATTTGGACTAAATGTTGACTTGGTCAAAGGCTAGGTTTGACTTGCCTTGACCTAATTCAATGCAATTGATCACCCTATGATGATTGTTGATCATGATTGAAGGTTTAGATGGGCTTGGTTTAATCCAATTTGGGTTAGATTAAAACTTGGCTCAAGAAGGTCCTTTAGGTCACTTTGGGTCAAATAGACCTAAATGGGTTTGTTCGCTTGATCATGGCTTGATTCAAGTTTAGTTGAGTTGATATATGGATTTAAGATGAAAATATAAATCCAATTGCAAGTGATTTTGGAGCCATATGAGTTTTGGTTCATATGATAATGTTGACCTCATTTTTAGGGTGAGCCCTCAACCCCTCCATCTTAGACAAATGATTTCTCTTAGACTTTAAGAGTTCCTTAGTCTTAAGACACATCTAGTGATTAGGTGAACACTCAACCTAGCCCTAGAGACTTAGAAGAGTTAGTCATAGGAACAGGTCATGCCTTAGGGGTGTTAGAAAAATTTGCCTACTCTTAGCTTGAACCACTCCTCACCTTCCTTCATTCAAGTCAAACTCCAAATCAATTCTAATTGATTTTCTCCAAATTCAAATCAACTCCATATGATTGAAATCCATGATTGAAACCCATGAATGAAATTTCAAATTCTAAATTTTTCTCAAGTCCTTAATCCTCTCTTAAGGACTTAGCCAAATCATCCTCAAATCAAATCAAAATCAATTCAAACTCATGGAATTTTCTCATAACTTATTTATATTCTCATTTATATTCACACATATATATATGAAATATAAATACAAATCAATCCAATCAAATCCATAAATTAAATTCTAAATAAAAAATTCCTAAGTCCTTTAAATTTCCTCTTAAGGGCTTATCCTTCTTAAGTCCTTAATTTCTCTCTTAAGGACTTAGCCTAAATCATGTTCAAATCAATTCAAATTCATGGAATTTTATTATAACTAATTTATATTTTTATTTATATTCACATATATAAATGAAATATAAATTCAAATCAATCAAATCAAATTCAAAATTCAAGCTCCAAACTCCAAAATTTTTTAAGTCCTTTAAATTTCCTCTTAAAGGCGTTAGCTTAGATCATGAGCAAATCACTTCAAATCCTTGAAATTTTCCCATAACACTTTTATATTATCAATTATATTCACATATATAAATGAAATATAAATTCAAACAATCTAAACCAATTCCAAAAATCAAACTCAAATCTATTCAAAATTCAATCTAAGCCTTTCAAGTCAAAATCTTGAACTTAGTCAAATCAACTTCAAATCAAGCCAAACTCTTGATTTCCTTCATGATTCAATCAGCCCTACAATTATGAATCTAAATATGAATACAAACTTCAATCACTAAACTAAAACTCAATTCAAAAAAATCAAACCCCAAACTATTCATGTTCTTCCTTTGAATATGAAATTGTCAAATGTATCAAAACCTATTTGACTTCAAACCACTTGCAAATGGATTTATATTTCGATCATAAGTTCATATACAAGTTCAATCAAACTCAAATCAAGCTTTGACCAAACCATTTGACCCACTTAGGCTCACTTGACCCAAAGTGACTTAAAGTACTATTATGAGCCAAATTCTAATCCTAATCAAATTGGATTGAATCAAACTCACCCATGTCTCTCATCATGATCAACAATCATCATAAGATGATCAATCACCCAAATTGGGTCAAACCAAGTCAAACATAAGGGTTGACCAAATCAACACTTAGCCAAAATGAAACTTAACATAGCCAAAATGAAACTTAACATAGCCAAATTCACCATAGGCCAAATTGATTGAAACCAATGATCCAAGTTCATTCATGAACTATGTTTGAACTTGACCAAGTCAATATTTGAGCCTAACCTAACCCAACTGGTCACTTGACCCAAGTTGACCCTACTTGACCTAAAAAGTCAAAATGTGTCAAAACTTGATCTAACCCAAATTGATTGAAACCAATGGGTCAAGTTCATTCCAAATCACTTGTTGAACCAATTGGCCAAATAAACCTAACCTAGCCCAATTGACTTTGAACCCAACTTGACCTGAAGGGTCATGTTGAGCCAAATTCAAACTTAACCAGAATTGATTGGAAACAAAGATACTAATCCACTTCATATGACTAACCAAACCTGAACCTACCCATGACCTAGCTCAAATAGGTCAAATGGGTCAAATTGGTCAACTTGACCCATTTGACCTAGATGAAGTCATATGAACCAAATTCAAACCTAAACCAAATTGAATCAAACCAAAGTCACCAAAACATTTCAAATGGTCATATGAACTTGATCCAACCCTTGGTTTGACCCAATTTGACCAATTGGTCAACTTGATCAAAGTTGACCCATTTTGACCTAAATGGATCAACATGAGCCAAACCATACCAAATGAACTCCAAATCCAATAAAACTTGGCCAAACCTATTTTCTCAACATACCCAACATATCCAAATTCAAAAATTAGCCAAATGACCATTCTACCCCTAGGCCATAGAACAAATTCTGGTCAAATTCATGGGGAATTTGGTCAATCCCTCTCCATACCTACTTGATACTCTCCTAATAGGTCAAGTAAACCCTATGGAGGGTTGTGCATCCAACCCAATAGGTTTGGGTCAGCTCAACTTGACCCAAGGGCAAAATCGAGCACATGGCTCAAATTGGCTATATGGGAATCATGCTCCCACTCATCACATGGGAAGTTACCACTCCACTCCCTAGCCCAAACTGACCATGTGCAAGCTTCTAATAGATCAAACAACCCATTGCTTAAGGTCAATTGGATCAAATTGACAAGTTAAGCTGACTCCCGTCTATTGCCTCCCAATATACTCTTCAATTCCTAACATCGCCTAATTCGATTGAGTAAGGGAGAGTGTTAGGAGCCATTCTTGAGTGATCTTAAGCTCTCTAGAAGGAGATTGAATTGGCCATTCTCGGTTCTTCCTTAAGCAAAAATAGGGGAGCTCCAAGGATTTGCTAACTTCCACTACACTCAAATTCAACTAAATTCCCTTTGCACACTCCATCAGAGAACCCAATCGAGCTTGCCCATACTCTTTCCTAAGCTCCAAAGGCAAGAGCAGTGCTAGTTCAATCAAAGCCATAAGAAAGCTAAGGAGGGGTTGGCCCATAGAGCTATCCACTCAACCTCAAGAGCTAAAACTTTCACTAAATCTTTGTCTCAACCAGACGAAGCTCCTCCAAGGGAATCGAGCACTAGTGATCACCTCCGATGAAGTATGGCATTTTCTAATCACTAAACTCAATGTGTGTTGGTCCTTTGTGAAAGAAATTTTAATGGAATGAGATTTTGACCGTTATATATGCTTACCATTAGGGTTTAGATGGTGTGTGCAAGATTTCATTGCAATCCGAGCTCGATTGAGTTTGGATCTTCCCTTTAAAAGTGGATGGTCTCCATTATTCCTCAGGGAAGAATAGTGATGATCTCTGGCCGTCCATCCGCGCATTTTGGATGGATGGCTGAGATTAAGTTCTATTTTATATCATATTTTATCCTTTTAAAATTGTGGATTAAATCCTGCCATTTGATTTTTGATCGAACAGAGAGGCCAAAGCACGTAGCGCCGCTGCCACGCGGCACTATGATGTGACGTTTAAGTAGCCACTCATGGGATGACACGTGTAAAGCGCATCTGACTCAGCCGCTTGCATGACACACCATTGGATTAAGGGATTAATTAAGTTTTAAATAATTCTAATTAATCCTCCAAACTTCTAAAATTCATATCTCTCTAAAGAAAAATCAAAAAAATATGAGGTAAATTGCCACTGAATGATAATTCAATCTAGAATATTCTAAAATTAATTTTAATGGATTTTGAATATTATCTTTCTCTAATTTTGGGTATTATTAGAAATCTTAATTTGCTAATTACTCCCTAATTAATCTACTGATTAATCTTAAACTTCTTGAGTATATTTTGGAGGATGACGTCTGCCTCCCCAAATTTTCTTGATATTTATTGGTGGATTAATTGGGGGAATTGCTAATTAATTTCCTAATTACCCCTTTATGTAATTAAAGATATATTAGTAGTTTAACCCTTTGTCAAAGTTGATTAAGGAATGTTTTAGTGACAGGAGGTTTATTGAATAATTTTGGGACATTTCTTCTAAGCTATTCCTTAAACCCTCTTTTTTTCTTAATCTTAACTTAACTAAGGGCTAATTTACTAATTACCCTCTTAATTAATTTTTAAAAATTTCTAAAATTTTATAGACCTTAATTATTCTACTTTGGGTAGATGCTTAGGTGTTCAAGAGCCTAAGTTCAATTAAGAAAATCAAAACTCAACTCTTATGTGTGAGGGGTGTTTTAAAAATACTTAAGTTAAAATCCCTTAGCTTAATTAATCATTAATCATGAGCTAAATTGCATTAGACCCCTTTCTTCCTAGGTGCATTGTAAATTTAAATTCCTTGTGAGATTTTATGTCATCCCATTAGTTCATAATTATTTGGTAAACTATGTTAAGGTGGTGTAGGTAAGGGATAATTAACATGTTTAATTCATACTTTAGCCTAATCAAAATATAAAATGAATCTAATCATATAAAATTGAACAAAAATATCAAACATATGTGGGAATGGGTTAGGAATAGCAAACTCAATTCACATTTTTAAAATTAAATCAAATTCAAAATCAAACAAAAATCATATTAAATGAACTTTGATTTACTTTAAGCTTTCTTATTTATTAAGATTGTCTTTAGGATTTAATTAAAGTGAATGTGTTTACATACTTTCATTACTTTAGTTCTTTCTCAATATGCTAAATATGTGTGTCATATGGTTTCATGCATCCATGCTTTTCAAAAATCAAATTTAAAATAAAAATATATTTTTTGTGTCAAATTGCATGTGTTGGCTAAAGTATGAATATGAGTGGTTATTATCACTATTAAATTCAAATTATTTTTAAAATATATGAATCAATTATGAAAACTAAAAGTGTGTTACTTATATCTTACTTATAAGTTTACATGTGAGTAGAATATAAGGATGTGCTTAGTATAGGTTTTCCTTCTCTTCTCTTTTAGTATAGTTTTGAAAAGGATTTTGTAAAGTATATGATTCATTTGAAAAGAACCTAACACTTGCCTAATTCCATATCTTATTCAATCCTATACTATCACTTAAGAGGGGTACTTATGCTTGCATATATAAATTGCATAAACAAAAATAAATCAACTAACATAAATTTTTGTATTCTTTCTTTTCCATTCACTTCTTTTGTACACATGCTTGTATTTAAGGAAAGTGGTATATTAGTCTGGACAACCTTGAGGTTGTGAGGCTTTAAGTAGCCCTAAGTAGGTCTTGTACCTTACACCTCTGGTTAATAGTGGCGTCGTACTCAATTATGCCTTTCATACATTCATATGTGCATGTGAAAGTTGGATAAGAAACCCTTTTATTACTTAATGAAAATCATGTGTCATAAACATCCAATTTTTTTAAAATGAATTACTTAGCATGCATCATAAAGTATGTTAAACATTCTCATTTGTATGTATAGATATGTTTAGGACTCATTCATATGCATGCTATACATGTTGAGAAATAAATGAAGTGATGTATATTTGTGAATTTGATTCATTTTATTTAATCTTAAAATTCCTTTCTTTTTGAATAGGTTTGTTTAGAGTTCATCTAAACTTAAGATTGATTAAAACACTTAATCAAAATATTCACTAAAAAAAACTAAAAATATGAATACACTTTAGAAATTACTTAGGTTAAGAAAGGAAAGAGGAGTCCTCTTCTCTTTCCCTCTCTTTATAACTCAAACATATTAAATCAATTTCAAAAATGTAAAGCCCAACCATAAGATAGTTTGAGATGCTTTCTAGGTTTCCTGGCATCATGGGCATCTTCTACTTATCTTCTTTTGGCTTCGATAATAACTCCCTCTCTTTGATCAATCTCATTTGATCTTCCAAAATAAACTAATCGATTAATAGTCCAACCTGTTGAAATATTTGGAGACAACGATCATTTACCTTAATCAAGAGTATTTCTAAGGGATTTCATTCCTTAGAATGTAATTAACTATAGGGGCTTGCCCCTATAGGAAACTTAATGAACCTGGTTTAAAATAAACCTTACTTTACTTTTTCATGTAAAGTAGGGGAAGAATCTTTGGTACACATGCAAACCCATTGTCCTTAGGAGTCCTTGTTGAGGTGATTAGGTCCATTGTAGGGTGATGACTTCTATCTTTTGAGATAGTACACCTCTCCTCAATGTCATACCTGATCACTCTTAATAGGAACATATGCAGATCTATGTGGTGTCAAAATGCACAAAAAGAGAAAAGTAGTGTCTATTTCCATCCTCATTTGATCCCGCATAGAGTGAAGATGGAAGTATATATCTTATTCTTTAAAGAAGGAAAAATGAAAAATTTTCACCACAGATAATTTTCAAGTCGAAAGGATCAACATGGGCTTGACTTTGGTTTGGTTTTTATGTTTATATTTGTAACAATGATTGAAGAAATGATTGAATCATGAAGAAATCCATGAGTTTTAAGTTGATTTGGGTATCATTTAGCTAAGTTCAAAAAGTTTGGCTAAAAGGGATAAAATTGAGAATTTGATTTGATTTAGATTTGGTTTAGACCATTTGAATTTATATGTTATTTATATTGGTGAGTATAGATGAAGATATAAATAGGTTGTGAGAAAATCACTTGAGTTTGGAGTGATTTGGAAGCAAATTTGACCTAGTTGAGGGATGTAGGTCAAAAAAAGCTTAAGTAGAGAATTGGTTTGGTTTGATTTATTCTTGGTAATTAGAAGGTGGGCTTCATTTATATTTGTGGATACAAATGAAGGAATATTTGATTTATACAAAAATCAATTAAGTTTGATTTGATGTGGATTGAGATTTGGTTAAACTTATGGAGGTAGGTTTATATGGCTTAAGAAAGGTCTTGATTTGGTTTGATTTAGTTTGATTTGATTTGGATTTCATTTATATTTGTGAATATAAATGAGGAAATGGTTGATTTATAAAGAAATCGACTAAATTCGGGTTGGTTTGAAGGAGTTTTGGCTAAGCATATGAAGATGGTTCATATGGCTTGGGAAGAGGTTTTATGGTTTGGATTTAATCCTGGGTTTCAATCATTTGAAGTTGGATTTGATTTGGAACTTTGGATTTGAATTTGAGATTTGATTTGAAAGAAGGAAGCAAGGATTGGGTTTAAGCTAGGGTAGGCAAGTCCTCATAAATCCTTAAGGCATACCCCATTCTTATGGCTAACTCTTCTAAGTCTCTAGGGCTAGGTTAAGTGTTCACCTAATCATTAGAGGTGTCTTAAGACTAAGGAACTCTTAGTATCTATAAGAGTCTTATATCTATGATGAGTAAGTTGAGAGCTCACTCCAAAAGTGAGATCAACAAAATGGTGCCCAATAGGTGTGGTGTGGCTGACAAGGCACGCCGCACATGTTAGTATTGACTGAGATGACCAACAATGCTCGAAGGATCGCAAACACTAAAAGAGACGATCTACTCTTAAACTCGAGATGTAGAAGGAATCAAGATCTTAGTGCAATGAAACTCCACTCATGCTGAGGGCATAAGGGAGGAGGAAGGTTTCCACTAAGGGATCAAGCATGTGAACCTTCCACTAGGGAAGCAGGTTCAGGTTATCCACTAGGGATAAAGATTTGAATTTCTTTGAGGGTGCACTCACTAGGAAATGCAGATTTGAATTAGATTCAATTGACTCCACTAGGGAGGTTGGGATGATCTATGTCTCATTGGGGAGATGTTGGTTGATTGTTTATTTATGTTTAGATTTTGAGATGGACTCTGTCAGTTTGTGATGGACCATACTGAGAAGGGGCTATGTCGGCCTATGCCTATCTCAAATTTATCAATCTAAAGGGGTAGTTCACCAGCCACAGGGTAGAACTATCCAACCAAAATGGGTTGCCTTTTGGTGTACAATGGTTGTGCTAAGGGAAAAGCGTAGCAGACTTACATCCCTAAAAGCAAGGGATGATCGCTAGGGTGATCTGCTGGATACAACAAATTGAACCCAACCTGGGGCGACTACTGAATGAATGTTGCTGGGCGACTTGTATCAACTCGGAAGGAGTCAAGATAATGACATTTGATTGAATTGCATTTATTTTAATTTCATTTGTTTTAATTTGATGGATCCCCTCAGTGTGCGATGGATCCACTAAGAAGGGGCTAATATCAGCATAAACCTATCTTAGATTTACAAATCCAAAGGGGTAGTCTACTGACCGTGAGGTAGAACTAGCCAACCTAGGGGGTGCCTTTTGATGTGCAACGGTCAAGCTAGGAAGAAAGAGCGGGAACTCACATCCTCCTACACAAGGAACCACTGGGGTGATCGATTTCTTGCGCAACAAATCAAACTCGGCCTAAGGCTGTCCGTCGGTGTGCATCAATCGTGCTAGTAAGAATGCGTAATAAACTCATATATTACAAAACAAAGATGACCATCGGGGTGACTCGTTGGTGGCACAACAAGTTGAACCCGACCTACGGGCGACTATTGAGAGAGTGTCAACCCGGGAACTTACCTCAACTCAAAGTAGTCAGGCAATTCCTGAGGGAGTTTTTACCGACTCTAAAGATACGATGCACGCTTGAGGGGCCTGGGGCTTGAATTCTTAATCCACAAACAAAGATATATTTTGTTTATTCTAAGTTTGTGTGGACCCTATTGGTTTGCGAGGGACCACACTGAGAAGGAGCTAATATCAGCCTAGGCCTATCTCAGACTTACTGGACCAAGAGAGAACCTGCGCATCTGCTGAATAAATTCTCCAACCATAAGAGTGGCTACTAGGAAAGGGGGACTGTCCAATCCAAAAGTAACCCGAGTAATGTCTAAATGGGGTCACTAAGGATGTGATCTAAATAGAGTGCCCACAAAGGAGGTGCCATTATCCAAAACCGTAAAAGAAAGCTCTGGTGCCAACTCTGGGCACGAGGACTCACATCTGCCAAGAGTGGTGTATCCACCGGGTGGGTTACCATCAGCATGATGATAACCAACCAACTTAAGGTGCCCATCAATTTGCGGCAATCAGTCTAGAAAGAAGGCGTGTAAGCTTACATCTCCCTAAAGCGGAACTGATTGCTGGGATAGTCTGTCTTTGGCTTGATAGGGGCTATTCGACCTAGGGTGACTATCAAGCGAGGATTCTTGTGTAGGGACTAAGCCCAGGCTTAAAGTAGTCAAAAAGAAAGGATCCACTAGGGGACTTACCCTAAGCCTCCAATATACTCGACCCAGTCAATTCATGATGGCTAGTTCAAGAAGAAAGTGTGTAGGCTTACATCCTCGTAAACAAAGTCAACATGGGGTAGTTTACTGGCTGCATAGTAAGGCTTACCAAACTAACATGGCGCTCATCAGTTTACAATGAGCAAGTCAAAAAGAAAGCATAGTAAACTTATATCCTCCTGAACAAATGACCACTGGGGTGACACATTAACGAGGTAGCGTGTCAGCCCAACCTAGAGTGGCTAATGAGTGAGTGCCACAAGGGGCTTGCTCCCACATTAAAATAGTCTGAGATAAAAAAATATGTGTTTATTTATGTTGGGATAGAGAGAAAAGGATGTCGCTTGGGCTCTCTTGCACCTACCCTAAACACATAAAAATGTGACTCTACTAAGAAAGGATGTCGCTTGGGTTCTCTTACACTTAACTTAGTTGTACTAGTCAAAATAGGATGCCTCTTGGGTTCTCTTACACCTACCCTAATGGCGCTGGAGGATTGAATGTAGTTTGTGTTTGTGTTGTGGAGGGATATGATGCTGCTTGGGTTCTCTTACACCTACCCTAAACATATTATGGCGGATTCACAAATGATATTTCTTACACATAAGAGATGGAATTTGATATGAAAAGGAAGTTTTATTGGTGATTATTTTAAAATAAGATTTTATGGAAAATATTTCTTTAGGTAGAGCCCGTTAATTGGAAGCATAGGACACTCTCCCTTATAGTTTATAAGCTAATAAGATCCTCTTTAGTAGGCCTTCTCTATGGCAAAAGGGCCTTCCCAAGCGGGTTCAAACTTACCTCCCATATATTGATGGGCAACAATTGGTCTCTTTAGAACTAAAATATGCTCTCCTACTTGAAAAGCTCTAGGACGGGCCAACTTATTTTGAGGTTGAATCATTTTAGCTTTATACAACTCAAGGTTCTAGCATGCCCAGAGGCATCTCTCTTCCAAACCTTTGAGCTCTTCCAACTGCAGCTTGGCATTCTGCTTCGTAGTAATCTTGCTACCCACAGCTATCCTTAGTGATGGGAATTGGACTTCTAATGGTAGAACTAATTTGGACCCATACATTAAGAAGAATGGGGTAGATTGAGTTAGAGTTCTGTATGTAGAGCGGTAGGCCCATAAGGCTTCAACTAACTGCTCATGCCACTGCCGCTTCTTGTCATCGAGTATTTTCTTTAATATTTGGATGAGAGTTTTATAAAATGCTTCTGCTAGACCATTTACCCTCAGATAGTAGATGGTCGAATATCTCCAATCTACGCTGTATCTCCGGGAGAAGTTGTTGATCTTGGTGCTCTTGAATGCAGTACCATTATTGGATATAATTCATTAAGACAGCCCAAATCTATATACAATATAGTTTCTGAAATATTAGAGCACATGTTGAGCTATGACTTCTCTGAGTGAGATTGCCTCCGCCCACTTGAAAAAGTAGTTGGTGGCAGATAGAATGAACTGGTGATCCTTGGAAGGAGGATCGATCAGACCCACTATGTCAATGCCCCAACACTCAAATGACCACGAGGCCAATGTAGGATGTAGAATATTGGGTGGTTGATGCAGGACGACACCGTGCACCTGACATTGGTGGCACCTCCTAGCTACATCCATGCAGTCTATAATTATTAAGGACCAGTAGTATCCTAGTCTCTTGAACTTGGCTTTCATCTTTGGACCGGACTGGTGAGCTCCACATAAACTTAAATGTACCTCAATCATGATCTTATGAGCTTCGTGTTTAGCTAAACAATGTAACCACATGTGATCGAAGGACCATTGATATAGGGTGCCATCCATGAGAGCATAGGAGAGAGCTCTTTGTTTCACCTGATGAGATAATGACTTCTTTTGAGGTAGTTTTCCTGAATTTAGGTAATCCATGAATGGTTGCCTCCAATCTGACTCATCATCCTTTTCGGTAACGACAACCTCCCCTTCAAGAGAGAGTCTCTTGATGAGTTCAACATCAATAAATGATAAGACTTGTCTATCTTGGACCCTTATTGGAATGGACTTATCTTCTGGGCATGCCAACTCCTTGGCAAGCTTGACCAATGCATCTGCTACAACATTATCTCCTCGAGGAATCTTATATATAGTGATCTCTAAAATTTGAGCCAACAACTCCATGGTATACTTGTGGTAATGATGGAGCTTAGGCTTTAGGACTTTGTAAGACCCAACGGTTTGGTTGATGACGACCTGAGAATTCCCAAAGATGTTGATGCTCTAGACGCATAGTGTAATGACTAAGTCTAGGCAGACAATCAGAGCCTCATTTTCATATTTGTTGTTGGTTCATGGATTAGACAGCTAATATGAGAATCTCATCACATCGCGGTCTGAAGTTATGAGAATTATTCATACCCTTGCTTTCCCTGGAAGAGTAGATAATGGTTCTCCTTTTTGAAAAGAAGCCACACCATCAAAATATATTTCCCAATAGTGAATGCTAGTGTTCCCTAAGTTCATGATTTGTTCATCGGGGAGGTCATCGATAATTAGCAGTGGAATTAGCTAAGAAAATCTAATGTCCATCCTTTCACAGCATAGAGGGGTACGAATGTGATGTCAAACTATGAAAAAATTATGGATCATTGTGCCAACCGTCTGGATAATGTTGGCCATGTCATGACATATTGTAGTGGGTTGATTCTAGAGATCAAATTCACCTTATGAGAAAGCATGTAGTACCGTAGATTTTGGGATGCAAAGATTAATGCTAGGCAGTGCTTTTCGATAGGTGGGTAGTTTACCTCAGTAGGGATTAGAGGATGACTATAATAGTAGAGAGAATTTTCATTTCCTTCATTATTGGCTTGGGCCAACAAAGCACCAAGGGAGTCATCTAATGCAGTGGTGTGGAGGATCAATGGCTTGCCCTAGATAGAGGCTGCTAGAACTAGTGGCATCATCAAGTAGTGCTTGATGTCTTCAAAAATATGCTGACACTTATCATCCCACTTGAACTAGGCATCCTTTTTGACAAGTGCTGAGAATGGTTGGCATCTTCTTGATAACTTGGATATGAAGCATCTTAGATATGCCAACTACCCTTGGAATGATCTGAGTTGAGTTAGACTTTTAGGGGGTGGCATCTCTAAGATAGTCTTGATCTTCTCTAGGTCGATCTCTATTCCCCGATGTCGGATAACAAACCAAAGGAATTTCCCTGAAGCTACTCTAAATGCATACTTAAGGAGATTTATTTTGAGGTTAAATTATCTTAATCGTTCGAAAACTACTCTCAAGTCAAAGAGATGGTCTTCCTTTTCTTTGCTTTTGACTACTAGATTATCAACATAGCATTTAACTTGATGATAAATTAGTTCATTGAAGATCCAAGTCATGACCCGTTGGTGTGTAGCACAGGCATTTTTAAGGCCGAAAAGCATGACCTTATAACAATAGATTCTGATCGGGGTTCAAAAAGCAATGATTCTTTCATTCTCGGAGCTATCTTAATTTGATTGTAGCTAGATAAGCCATCCATGAAATAAATACCGCATGAGATGAGGCAATGTCCACCATCAATTCTGGTATAGGAAGTGAAAATTCATCTTTTGTACATGTCTTATTCAGATCCCTAAAATTGATGCATATCTGAATTTGGCCATTCTTTTTCTTAATTGGAATGACACTAGCCAACCAGGTGGATATTTTTCTTCCTCGATAAAGCCAGCATCGATCAGTTTCTTGATTTTAGAAATGAACCGCTGCTCAATTTTTAATTGCATGCATTTAGGAGTCTGCTTTATAGGGTTAGCATTAAGATCGATTGCTAGTTTGTGGACTGTTACATCAGAAGATAAACCAAGCATTTTTTTTCATAGCTCCATGCAAAGCAGTCCTTAAAATCGGCTAATAGCCTAACTAAGTCATTGGTTTCTTCTTCATTTAACAAGGAACTGATGTATGTCAGATGTGGATCTTCTTTTATTCCAAAGTTGATCTCTTTGAGTTTGTCAATGGTTGATCTGATTTCTTCTTCAAACTCTAATGGTGCATTCTTAACTTCAAGATCATTTGGGTCGTCTGAAGTTTCTAAACACACCTCCTTATAAGAGTTAGCATGATTTGAAAAGAACCTATCAGACTTCAAATGATTGGTGATGACTAGCCAATGGTTGTCGTTGTCGACTGGACCCACTATGTCGAATCTTAGTCCTAGTCTTGATTGAGAATATCTGCTTCGGTTGTCCCATAGTCTTTGAAAGTAATCCGATTTGTATTTAGACTAAGAATGTGGGATTAATCCCTTCTTTGCTAAGTTAATAACACAAGGCAAATACTAGTCAAAAGGTAGTTGTATTAAATCTTTATATGAATCATCTTTAAGTTCTACATCGGCTTCTTGACTTAAGGATGATTCCCCCAACAAAACCTCTTTGACTTGACATCTATGGATGACTTGGGGGCCTCCTTAACTACCAAACCTTCAACTTTCTAGGAAGTAAGTGAGGTTAAAGCTAAAGTTTCCAGCTGCTACCTGACTGTTCTACATAATGATGATTTGGATACATTCATGCTTTATTTGGAGGCTTGGTCATCATCACTGTCTGGCTTGAACGTCGCCTCCAAAGGGACCCACTGTGAAGGGTTGGTCGGCGTCCTAACCACATGAGACTCATCCTCTGAACTGGACTCTAAGTCTATGTGGATAGCAGGGGTACTCACGTGGGAGTCGGAACATAGTTCCTATCGTGACCCAGGAGGTCTTCCACCTCTGGAACCGCCTTTGGACTTGCCTCTTCCTCTACTTGGTGGGGGTCGAGTAATCCTACCCATGTGTTCATATGGAGGAATGAACTGTGAGTGGAATCCAATATCTGACTCTACTTCTTTCTCTATGTTTGATTCTCGCTCACTTGTACTTTTATTTTCTTTTTCTTTTGTTTCTTTTTCATTTGTTTTTGAACTTTCACCAAGTTTGCGAGAATAAACTTTTTGATTTGGAGGAAGATAGTAGGCTGCATCTTCATATATCTCAACCTCCCTAACTGAAAATGGCTTCACATCTCTTTTGACACAATACTCGATTCCACCTCTTTAGAATTTGATGCATTCATGTAAAGAGGATGCAACAGTGTTGTTTCCATGTATCCAATGCCTAATGAGTAAAGCAATGAAAGATGTATATGAATCACTTATGTAGAACTTGGCCTCTGTCTTCCAGTCATCTATCTCTAGTGGTAACACTATCGAGCCTAAAGCCCTCTTGTCTTTCTCGTTGAAGCCTCTCAACATCATCCGATCTCCTTAAAGTTCAAAGATGTCGATCCTCAAGTAGGCAAGGGTCTTTAGACTCATAATGTTCATTGATGCACTTAGATCAACTAACAGCCTAGAGAGTCTGAATCTGCCCATGTCTATTGTGATATAGAGGGGACGGTTGTGCTCTGTTGTCCCCAAAAAAGGTCTTTATCGGTGAATGCAACTCCACAAGCTTCCCTTGAATAACATGCCTTTTCTCCAATAGTGGTTAGTTGAGCTAAGTATATTTCTCGATCAAGAAGAGCTTTGATCAATGACTCCCTCATCTCTTTGGATGAGTGAGGACATTTTAGTCAACTCTAGGCTAGTCCTCCATAAGCATATACATAGGTGGAGTATCCTGTGGTGGGGCTTCTTGATCGCTAGAACCAATGATTTATTTACCCATATCCTGAGGTGCTATCCTAAGAGGTAGAACTTTTCCACATTGAAGGTTGACTTCAGTGACTTTATGAGATGGTTTAATGAAAAGTTTTACCTGCTCATCAAGTTCACCTACAACTTCTCCTATAGGATCACCGAAGTCGGATGATTCTAAACAATCTCAATGGGCGAACCCGAGTGATTTAGAAATGGGTAATCCATTTCTAAATCAGAAAGGAGTAGATCAGAATTGTTAAAAATATTAGTACTTAGAGAGCTTTCTATGAGAATAAAATCATCAAGATCATCAAAAATAGAGAATATGTAAGTGGAATTAGTCTTCTTCTTTATTGATTTCTTAGATTAGGATGAAGGTACAAAGTAGAAGTCAAGAAAAGTAAGCAGAGTGAGGGATTTGACACCCCTCCTATGTTGATACAATATGGCTGCTAAAAGAAGAGCTAGCTAGAAGAACTGTAGATGCAACTGTGAAAGGAGTAGTGGAATCGGTCAGTGGTTGCGATACTATGCTATCATAGGCAAGTGGAGGTTGTCACTGCTGCTGTTGGGCTTCTACCTCCCTTAAGTTATCCTTAGCAACTTGCAAACCTTTGTTAGAATTAGAGGTTTGAGCTGCATCAGGAACCTACAAGGGTAACTTTCTAATCTTAGAAATAATTTTCTTGGAGGTTCGGGATAGGGAGATATCCCAATCTTCCTTTATCTTACGAAGATCGCGTGTATCCCCAAGGATTACCTTAATAGAACTAGAGGGTTGTTCTAGTAGGTATTCCTTAGGGATGAAAATGGCACCCCACTTGTAGCTATGCTCAAGCCAGTCCATAAAGGTAAAATAATTTTCTAAGACATGACCTAGTGGGTGGAGGGAGCAAGTTTGTATCATGACTCTTGCATCCTCCGGCCTCCTAGGCTCTAGTAACTAAAAATCAGGTTTCTTTAAGAGGTTCTTAAAGATCTTCCTGACTACCTACCTCTTCAATGAATAGGATTTATTCTATTTGTCGACAAGAGTAGATAAGTAGTAGTTACTTGGTGGTGGATTGGAATATTACTGCTGATGTTACGGATGAGGTGGTGGTGGTGGTGGCCTCTGTGGCAACTGAGGTGGCCGGTATGATGGCGAAGGTGATGGTAGAAGAGACTATTGAGCTCGAGGCCTATTTGATTGCACCCTAGCTAGCTTCTTCCCCTTATCAATTGTTGTGAATACCCCTGACTTCTTCTCAAATACTTTCTACGGTCTGGGCTTGGCTGACTGATCTTAGAAACGTAACTGTTTGACCTCCCCTTGTAGACTAGCTGCCTTGTTGATTAATTTATCAAATATCTTAATGGTAAACCCTTTAAGCATGAAGGCGATTGGGCCATGAATATTCTTGAGTAGAATTTCAATGGCATGCTATTCAAACAGCTATGGTTCACATTTCATATTTAAATTATGCCATCTAAGAATGTAATCAATAAGGAACTCACTGGGGTGTTGTCGAGCTACAATGAGATCGCCCATAGTTACCCTTTGTTGAGCTCCAACAAATCTCTTAATAAAGAGCTACTCCAACTCAGCAAATGTCTTCACTAAATCACTGGGTAGTTTAGTATACCAATCAAATGCAATACCTGTCAAGCTACTAACGAAGTGGTAGAATAAGAGTGCATCGCTTCCTCCTACATTGCAACATCTGGCCCTGAAATGTGCTGTCTTGCTGGGGGTTCCCATTGCCATAAAAAATTTTGAAGGACAGAGACACAAAGCCCTTAGGATATTGGACACCATCGAATTCCTCTGAGTAGGGTCTACCCTTTGGAACAGATGAGCATCCTCAGGCTTGCGCCAATGCATCCCTCACCTACTGCTCCACCATGTGTTTAATGTCTTTTTCATGCATGGAGGTGATATCCACCACCTTTCTATGTAAGATACCACTGTCTTCCTCAGTAGGAATGCATCAAGGATGATCTAAAGTGTGTGCCAACTCTGCTCTATCGACTGCTATGGGAGAAGGTTGTGACATCGGGGTTGAATTCTACAATGCTGATGCCACTGCCATCAGCTCTTCAATCTTCTTCCCCATTCTATCAATATGATCATCCTTCTGCCTAAGTTGGTGGAGGAGGTGTTGAGTTGAATGGATGACATTGTCCTCTTCAACTACAATACCTTCTTGGCTCTGCTGATCTATATGGAGGGAGCTCCTAGTATCGATCATGTGGATTTCAGTCGAATCCTCAAGAAGGTCATCCTCATCAAGATCAAATGATACCCTCTCATCCTCTGAGTCTGTGCGATCACTAGCTAAGAGTTCCCTCTTTTCAGCAAAGTATGCTACTACGATCTCATCTAAGGAGCGATCTAATTGTGCTGGTACAAACACTGGCGATAGACCGGTGGAGGGACTGTGGTCACTGACCAAAATACATCTAACACTACTTATCACTGGAGTGCTAGCTCTAGGAGGGTCATGCTCACTAGAAGTGATATGCTCATGATTACTCATCGGTGGAGTGGTGTCCCTAGGCAGATCCACCATGGGGCTAGATTGTCCCCTTCCCCTCCCCTGCAGCTGTACCCTTTGGATCGATGGTGGTGGTGGTGGTGGGTAAATGCGATCTTTGCGGGGTCACCACTCCTTCTTCACCAAGACTGAAGTAGGAGGTCAAGTAGGGGAACTCGTCCTCACCCTAGTTGGTGGAGTAGATGAAGTGGGATCCTTTGGTCATAGCTGGTTCACCAAAGGGGCTCATCTCTCCCCAGATTGGTGCTTCTGGATCTTGGCGGGAGTGGTGGATGATGTGAGCTATACGGGTGATGGTGGACGATGAAGGGAGCAGTGTGAAGGTAACACCGACTATTCCTCAATGGGATATCTTTGCCTATGATGGGTAGCCCTAGTAAGAATAATCCTATCTGAATGCTTGGCCCTGAAGGGGGGACAATCAGGAAAATCCATCAAAGCAGAGGCTACTGACTGCCTGACATACCTCCATCAATCTCTCCTGCCCGCCTAAGTAGATGTTTGAGCCTCTACGACCTTCTCTCTATAGATTTGACCCCTCACACTCTTAGGGATCAATGATTGTAAATCAAACAAGGTACCTGACTCTGAATGTCAGTATGCTCTACCAACCTAGCGTAAGACAGTCCTAAGTCCGGCATAGGGCCTCCTGTGCTGCCTAGCTGGTGTCTCATAGTATGCCAATGGTGGAGGAGAAGCAACAATCCTCTGATAATCTTCCTCTCCATCTGAGGCTGAGAGGGGGTGTAACCTGTTGCTAGTAAGAAGTGGAGAGACCTCATGTGGAGAACCCTCCTCTGCAATGTGGATGCAACATCTATCTCTCAGGCAGCATGCTCGTGGTGTCGCATGATCTTGCTTACATTTGCATCGGCTGTGTGGTGCACTGGGTGGGTGGTGTGAGCTATGGGAGACTATCTCTGAAGCCAAGATAGTCTTTCCCTTAGAGGGGACTAATGAGGGCTGTGTGAGCAACTAATTGAGTGGGAACTAGATTGACTGGCAGAATCTTGTCTGCCTTCCTCTTCAAGAAGGATACTTAGTGTCGGAAGGTAAGTCAATGTGGATGACTGGCTTCTGCCCAGCCACCTCATCTCGGCTAATAGTGGTGAGGGTCGGCCCCTCATAGGTAATGCGAGCTCCCTCGAATACTCGACCAAAGAAAACCAAATGGGTGGAGTCAGTCTGAGGGAGGCTTGCCTGATCCAAGGCCAAATCCATCCCGAATGGAAAGGTGAAGACAAACTTCTGGGAAGCCATGTGTACTAACTGTAAGAGTGAACTACACTAACTGGTCTGTACTATACCTCAGCATGTGTTGAAATATAACTTGAGTTAGATCTCTGGTTTAACGTTTGTTCCCAAGAGAGTGACATAGATTTGGAGTTTTGAACCCACACTTCAACAATTCAAATATGTTAAGTGGGGTTCATTAGAGAGATTTTGGTGTTAGGAGTAGAGTCTTTGCCATTTGATTCTTTTGATTTTAGAATCCATACTCAACCAATTTAGGTAGGTTGGGTGGGGTTCAAAAATTTTAGGAGAGATTTTTTTGGAGATATTTATATTTTGTGTATCTTGTTTGAAAATATTAATGATTTGAAGGAACCTTTACTTAGCAAATTCGAGTATGCTAAGAAGAGGTTGTGATTGTGTGTTTGAGAATATTTTTTTTTTGTGAAATACCTTTTGCTTGAGATGAGTGAAGTGTTGATTTCAAAATATGGGCTTCTTAGTTAACAAATTTGATATGTTAAGTAGAAGCCATATGTGTTTGATTTATATTTGAAAATGAGACTTTCACTTAACAAATTTAGTATGTTAAATGAAAGTCAAATGTCGTTGATATATATTTTGTTTTTCCTTGAAAATGGGACTCTCACTTAAGAAATTTGATGTGTTAAGTGAAAGCCCAAATGTGATATAGTTTGAAAAAGGAGATCCTTACCTAACAAATTTGGTATGTTAAGTAGGAATCAAATATGATTTTATGAAGATAAGACTCTCACTTAGCAAGTTTGATATGTTAAGTGAAAGTCAAATGTGATTGATATATATTTTGAGAATGAGACTCCTACTTAACAAATTTGTATGTTAAGCCGATGTCAAATTTGACATGAAAATGAGGCTCTCACTTAACACATTTGGTGTGTTAAGTGGGGAGTCAATTATTTATGAAAATAAGATTCTCACTTAACAACTTTGATATGTTAAGTGGAATCAAGTATGACATTAGGATGAGATTCTCACTTGACAACTTTGATATGTTAAGTGGCATCAAATATGTCATGAGAATAAGATTCTCACTTAACAACCTTGATATGTTAAGTGGGAATAAAATATATTTGATGATGAGATTCTCATTTAACAACTTTGATATGTTAAGTGGAAATCAAATGCATATGAAAATGAGATCCTCACTTAACAACTTTGATATGTTAAGTGAGAATCAAATATATTTGATGATGAGATTCTTACTTAACAACTTTGATATGTTAAGTGGATGCATATGAAAATGAGATCCTCACTTAACAACTTTGATATGTTAAGTGGGGATCAAACGTATTTGATGATGAGATTCTCACTTAACAACTTTGATATGTTAAGTGGGAATCAAATACATACGAAAATGAGATCCTCACTGAACAACGTTGATATGTTAAGTGAGAATCAAATGCATATGAAAATGAGATCCTCACTTAATAACTTTGATATGTTAAGTGGGAATCAAATATATTTGATGATGAGATTCTCACTTAACAACTTTGATATGTTAAGTGGGAATCAAATACATATGAAAATGAGATCCTCACTTAACAACTTTGATATACTAAGTGAGAATCAAATGCATATGAAAATGAGATCCTCACTTAACAACTTTGATATGTTAAGTGGGAATCAAATGCATATAAAAATGAGATCCTCACTTAACACAACTTTGATATGTTAAGTGAAAATCAAATGCATATGAAAATGAGATCCTCACATAACAACTTTGATATGTTAAGTGGGAATCAAATGTATTTGATGATGAGATTCTCACCTAACAACTTTGATATGTTAAGTGGGAATCAAACATATTTGATGTGCTCTCTTTCTTTTGACAAATATGGCATGTCAAATAATATTTTAAAATAGGGGGAAAATTTATTTAACAAATCTTAAGTATGTTAAATAGATTTCAATGATATGTTTTGATGCCATGTATGTGATTCCTTGATTTTGAAAAGAGAGAAACTTCAACTCTAGCATACGTGAAATATGTTGAGTGGAGTTTCAATTTTATGTTATGATTTAAAAGTAGAATCTTCATTCAACAAATTCGAGTATGTTGAATGAAGGTGGTTATTTAAAAAAAAAGAACTTTTGGAAAGTGTCATTTTGTGAAAGAAATTATTTTCTTAAATTTTATGATGAACTTTGCCTCACTAAGCTAGTGGTGAGGAGGTTCTAAATTTTTTTATCCCTCTCTTTGTTGATAAATTCTATTCTCACCTATTGGGGAATCCAATAGGGTTTCAAGACCTACACGGAGCGAGATCCTAAAACTTAAAGGATGTCAGTTAACTTTACTTACAAATGAAATAAGCTAAGTGACAATGGAAGGAAAGATAGTCTCAGACTCACATAAAATGCAATTCCACTATCGATGCTTGGAGATAATAAGTGTCTACTAGAGATGGAGAGAGGAACCATCCCTAGTGGAGTCACCAAAAAAATTTATGGTGTTTATTTTTTAGTTGTGTTGTGTCTATATGTGAGGGGGACACCACGTAGATCTAAGGGTGTACTTATTGAGGTGATTGGGTACAACATCAAGGAATAGTATACTATCTCAAAAGATAGGAGTCACTACCCTATGATGGACCTAACCACCTAATAAGAACTCCCAAGGCATGATGGGACTTCGACTATACCAGAGATTTTTCCCCTACTTTACATGGATGAATAAAGTAGGGTTTATATAAACCAGGTTCTAAAGTTCCCTATGGGGGCAAGCCCCTATAGCTAATTACATCCTAAGGAAGGTGAGTTTCTTAGGAATACTCTCGATTAAGGTAGGCAATTATTGTCTCCAAAGAATTCAAAGATATGATTATAAATAAATTGGTTATAATTGGAAGATCAAATGGGATAAATCGAGAGGGGAGATTTGTTATTGAAGCCAAAGGAGAGGAGTAGGGGATACTCATGATATTAGGAAGCCTAGTGAGCATTCCAATCTATCATTTGGTTGGGCTTCATATGTTTGAGATTGAGGAGAAATTATATGTTTACAATTTTATTAGAGAGCTAAGACTTATATTCTAACAACGCAAGACTATTAGGATGCCTAAGAGGTGAGAATTTATGTCTGTAGTCAAAGGGGAAAAATGGAAACCTTAGATCCTAAATCTAGGGAGCTTCGACGAGGGCCAAAGCATACCTAAATGTAAGGCGAAAATAGGTATATGATTTATCTCCACAAGAGAGAGTAAACCACCCAAATGCTAGACTTATAACCGCCTGGAGTGGATGCCAGCTAATTCCTCCTATACTTTAAATCCATATGTCAAGTCATATGCTTTGTAAGATGGTTAGGCTGTTATTTATTTAGAAAAGAAACTAAGTCCTTAAACCCACTCCCTAAGAGATTAGAGCATAAGGGGTATGGATAGTGACTTAATCTAATGCAAATTTTTTTCAAATTTTATTTAATTTGGGACTCTTTATTTTGACACAGGATATAGGATTTTGTATGCCTAAATGCATGAGAAGTTGATTATGGGCCAAATAAAAAGAGAAAGAGGTGTTATTCCATCATAGGCACTCATAGTTTATGCCCATTCTATCTAGCAAAGATGGAAGCCCTCTCTTAACAAGAGTGGAATAAGATGGTTATACATGATATTAAACATACAATCATCCAGATATGGAATTACTAAATATTTTATTATCTTGATTTAATGCCTAGGCTTTTATATGAGGCGATGAGTTATTTTAAAAGTTTAGTTATAAGTTGTTAATGGGATAGAAAATTTATTTTTATCCTAAGAGCCTAAATGAATCCATACCATACAGTAATAACCAATCATAAATAAATTATGAAAAGGCATGCTACTAATAATGCATAAGCTAAACAAAATATTAAACAATTTTTATAAAACTATTATGAAAGAATAAAAAATAAGTGCGGATGGGTGTCGCCGTACAACTTGAAAAGAAATATGGGTAGTTGAGCTCAACTCTTATTCAACCCGAATTACAAAGAATAATTATAATTATAAAATAATAAGTGTTATGGGGTTCTTCATTCTTCATCCTCCATTCTTCACTCTTCATCTTTCATTTCTTCATTTTTATTTGGTCCATTTCTCTCTTCCTTTTGGCTTGATTTGGGCATTGCTTGCTCCAAAGGCATCACATGGGTAACCCACAACACTCATCCTATAACTAATATGCATCATAATCTCCCATAACACTCATCCTAATCCTAATATAAAATCACATTAAAAGAAGGAAAATAAATCTAGCTACACCTGCAAAATAAATGTTAGTTAAACACACCATACAATCCAAGCAGTTATATGAATAATTTGGATTTAGTACCCCCATAAATGGGTAACCAAGCTCACTTATCCTAACTTGGGTTATGCTTAGGGGTATAAGCAACCTGCATAACAAAAGAATTTGTAATTTTATTTTATTACAGCAACCCCTTAAGCACAACCCTCTACAGAAAGATATGATTAGGCTAATATCGGCCTAACATCCAAACTATGCACATACACCCTAACATCCACTCTATAATAATACATCAAAAAATAAAGATACATCAAACCATACACTGCCTTAACATAAAATTAAAATTAGTGACTTAGTCTAAAGTGTGTGCATTAAAGTTTGTGTGGTATGTTCTAACTTGGCTTTAGAGTTATAATTTTGCTAAGTGTAAAAGATTTAATTTATAAAGGGTTGTTTTCTCTTTAAATGATTTAATTGATTTGAAGATTTTTACTTAGTGGTTTTCTTTTATTTCAAATGGATTACATTTAACAACTAAGTATTATAAAGAGAAGAAAGAGAGAAGACCCCCCTTTCTTCCCTACATTAAGTTACTTTTAAAGCAAGTTGATCAATTCCCTTTAGTGAATGACTTATCTCATGTTTAATTAACCCTAAGTTTAGGTTCACTCTAAATGACCTTATTCAATAAGAAAGACATCTTAAGATTAATTAGAATGAATTACTATCACATAACACATATTCATTCATTTCTTTCCATCATGTGCATCATGCATATGATTAAATCATAAGCACAACTATACATGCAATTTTCCTCTAGCACACTTAAATGATGAATGCAAAGAAGTGTGTTTGGTATTTAAACATTTCATTTGATTGAATTATGAATGCATGTCATTTTAATAGAAAAGAGGGGTTTTTCATCCATTAGCTAGATACACATTGACATATACAAAAGCTTTAAGTGAGTACATCGTCATTATTCTGCACTAGGGGCGTAAGATACAAGACTTACTTAGGGCTACTTAATGCCTTGCAGCCCCGGGATGTTTAGACTAATATACCACTTTTCTTAGATACATATGAATGTATAAGCAACTATAAGGATAGAAAAATCCATGCAGAAGTTGTATTTGATTTATCTGATTTATGCTTCCTATTCATTGGTCATTTCACACATACATATGTATAAGAGTTTAAGTGAGTATGATGCCATTGTTCTGCACTAGGGGCGTAAGGTACAAGACCTACTTAGGGCTACTTAAAGCCTCACAGCCCCAGAGTGTCTAGACTAATATACCACTTTTCTTAGATACATGTGAATGTATAAAAAGAGCCACAAGAACAAGAAGTCATGCAAGCATTCATCTTTGAT
This sequence comes from Cymbidium sinense, assembly GCA_021442155.1. Lineage (NCBI taxonomy): Eukaryota > Viridiplantae > Streptophyta > Magnoliopsida > Asparagales > Orchidaceae > Cymbidium > Cymbidium sinense. The sequence continues at coordinate 179,429,958 of CM038216.1, read as the reverse complement.
TTGATTATATGATTTACACATGTGATATGAAATTCTTCCTAAGTTTTAGCATGGGGATACATAAGAATAGATTTAGTCAAATGTTGTGTTCTTTTCAAATGAACTATATATTTGTAAGTCCCATGTAAATCCATGTAAGGTAAAGAAAGAGAACTTCATATTACACACATTATGTTATCAACACATACAAACTTATAGATATATTTGTAATTAACATCACTCCATATATATTTTGTAGTTGATTTATGGGCTTTTAAAAATAACTTTTGATTTAATAGTAATAATAGCCACACCTATTTTTAATTTAAATCACCACATGCTATTTAACATAAAAGAAACCATTTCATTTAATTAATTTTAAAAGAAATGAATGCATGATTTCACATGACAAGCAACATTTAACATGAGTGGAAAGAAATAAAGGAATATAAGCACATGATCGCATTCATCCCAATTAATTCTAAAGGACAATCATACTAAATAAGACTATTTAAAATAAACTAAAATTCTTTAAAGACATTTTTAATTTTGAGTTTGATTTTATTTAGGAAATATAAAAGAGGTTTGGTAATTCTAATCCAATTCCCTATGCATGAATTAATTTGGTTTAATGAGGAATATTTAGGTTGATTTTATATTTTAATTAGGTTAAGGTATGAATTAAGTGAATTAATTAACCATTATCTACATCACCTTAAGTTAATTAACTAATTAATAATGAGCTAATATGATATGCAACCACTTGAAAAGTAAATTTGCAATGCTCCTAAGAAATGAAATAGGATTAATGCAATTGGATCATGATTAGTAGTTAATTAAACTTAAGGGATCTCACTTAATTATTTTTATGATTTTCTCACACATGTGAGCTAACCATAATTTCATTATCTCTCACTTTGGGTTATTGAACATCCAAAGAGCTACCCAAGATCAATTAAATATTGCTTAAGTGTGAAGTGGATTTTAGATTGAGATAAATCAAGCTTATTAATTAAATGATTGAATTATTTTGATTATATTTGATTAGAATGATGAAATTAGCATAAGAAAAGGAATCAAGGACAATGCCTCAATCTTTAATTCCTAAGCCATTTCAAACACTCAATTAGGCTCTGATTTTTATCTTGAAAATTAATTAATTAATTAAGCACTTAATTACCTCATTAATCATCAAGTTAATTTAATTCCCAAAAAAAGAAGAAAATTTAGGAAACGAATTAGGAGAAATATCCCAATTACACTCCCTAATTTCCCTTACTATTCCACAGAGGTAATTAGGCTTAAATAATTAATTAAACCACTGTTCATATATTAATTATCACTAATTAAATTAAGAAAGTGATTAAGGCTTGATCAATTGATTTCTCTAATTGAGCAACCAATAAAATCCCAGAAAAATGGGGAAGGAAGAGTCACCCAAACATCCACATAAAATTGGAAATTAATTGGGTGATTAATTAAGGAGTAATTAAGCTAATTATTTTTCTAATTAAATCTTAATTAAGCTAAAAACATTGTTCAAAATCAATTAATAATAATTTTCTAGATTCTACTCTGAAATACCTTTAAAATGAGCCAAAGTTTACATTTTTTTTAAATTTTTCTACAATTAGTTATAAATTTAGAAAGTTTCAGCCTTAAAAGTTAATTAAAACAACCTAATTAAAGCCTTAATCCCATCGGGCCATGTGGCAGCTGACGTAGCGTGCTTTCCATGTGGCGTGACGAGATTGGCTATTTAAGTTGTCACATCCTAAGGCTAACTCGAATGGCGGCATACATGCTTTCCTGTGGACCATCCGATCTAAGATCAGATGGCCACGATTTAATCCGTGATTTAGGAAAGGAAATAGAGGATCTAATGCGGGATCTAATCAGAGCCGTCCATTCTAATCACGCGGAATAGGTGGCTCACGATCTATCCCATTCGCGAGCGGTGAAAGATGGATGCCATCCATCTTTCTCGTTCGAAGCTCGCCGGTCTGATTGCCTCCATCCCACACCTTCAGGGAAGGGAGACGCACACATCCAATGGCTAAAAACTTATGGCATTCAAATTTACTTCACAAAAGACCAACCCATTTTTGCATACAAGGCTCGGTTTGCAAAATTACCTCATTAGAGCTAATGTCTGGCAGTGGGTTGTTGTCGGTATCTTCGTTTAGTTGAGGCGAGGCCCTATTGAGAAGCTTTGAGCTCAATTTGGGGTAGAGTGCTTGATCGATCAATCCACGCATGCGAAGGCCTCGGCTCCAATTGAACTCCTATCTCTGGTGCTCGGAAAGGCTTGGAGAAGGTTTGGTTGACTTCGACAGAGTACGAGAAAGGTGTGGGAGCAAGGAATTGAAGTTTGATTTAGTAAAGGGGAAGTTTTGCTCAAAAGAGTGATGTCCTGTTTTGAAATTGCTCGAGAATGGGCAATTCTGATCGAGGAGGGCTTGAGGATGCTTGGGAGTGCTCTGAGAGAGTTTGGAATTGCCTTAGGAAGTCTCTCAATGCAATTACTTATGTTTGTCACTCAAATTGAGGGGATATATCCCTCAATTGCTCATGATGGATGGACGAGATTCATCATGTAATTTCCACCAATTGGCCACCGTGGGGTCATTAGAGGGTTCACCGTTAATGCCATGTGGCTTGCCAAAAGTGGTTGAGGCAGTGGTAGGAGTCTCAAGGCTTGATATGGAGGGATTGTGTGTGATTGTTCTCCCTTGCATCCATGGGTTCGGTCATGAGGGGGAATGGCTTAACTTTGTTCTCTTGGTCCATGGCAGATGCTAGGGTGGGTTAGGTTGGGCTAGGAAGTTTTAGGAGTGCTTCATTTAGCCATTTGATGGCTGCCATGGGGAGACAAAGTGGACTTTGCCACTTAAGGAAAGAATCCAATGCAAATAAGAGGGTTTCGATTGGTTAATCCCCTTTGGTTGGGTCCCACATGGACTTGGGTTGGTTTGGGGCTGACCTAGGGTCCAATTGGGTTGGGTTAGGTCAGTCACCAAGGTTCCATAAAGTGGTTTTGGGTGATTTGGGTTCATATGGTCAAAATGTGTTCATTTGGGCTAGGTTGGGTTGGGTTGATCGATTGGTCCAATTTGGTCAAACCAAGGCTTGGGTTAGGTTCAAATAATGATATGGGATATTTTGGTTCAATTAATTTGGTTTGGTTTGACCTAGGTTTGGATTTGACTCATTTGGGTTCAAAAGGAATAAATTGGTCAAGTTGTCCAATTTGGCCAATTGACCAAATTGAGTTGGGTTAGGTTTTGAGTCAAGTTCAATTGGTCAATTAAAAATGATTGTAAGCTTTGGTTTGGTTTAATTTGGATTTAATTTAAATTTTGGCCAATTTGACCCTTTAGGTCAATTTGGGCTAGGTTGGGTCAGGTTGACCAATTGGTCAACTTGGGCTCAATTATGGCTTCGGACAAGTTCAATAAGTGATTTGGAATGAACTTGAGAGAAAGATATGCTCCGTTAAAAATGTGCAAAACATAAAAATTTTGATATTAAATATGTGAGATAGTAAGTTTGGAGAATTATGCATTTTAACCCCCTTGATTATATCAAATTCAATTTCAATCGACTATAATTAATGAATAAAAATGTATTTATATATAATATAAAATTATATATATTTATAAATCTAATATTTACATAAATAATATCTATATTTTTAATATTACATTATTATAAGATTAATTAGGAGCAAAATATAAACCTCAATTAAGATTATTTAAAGTAGTGACTTAATAAATACAAATAACTTTTCTCATGGTAGGAGAATCTTTAGACTTATATGTTGAAATAGATCTTTCCATGATAGTATTTAGCCTTCATAATAATCTCAATGGCTCATTTTGCTTCAAAAAGTTCATTTGGTAATAGATGAAGAATTATTGATCGATATCAAAGTATGATAAAATATGACATTATTGAGACATTAATGTGTACCAAATATTAGTTATATAAGGATCAAGTTTTGAAACATATATTTAAACTATTTACCATTATAAAATTATTATATTTTTATATATAATGCTCACATGCTTCTAATTTACATTCTTTTAATTAAATAATTTTGTATATATTTAATAGATTTTAAGCTTGAGGAGGTCATAAAAAATGTTATCAAGAGTACTGTCAATTAAATGGAGGGGGTGATGGTAATAGTTCGGTTAACATAACAAATTAATGCCTTATGATACTTTTATAACTTCATGTAGAGCTATGTTGGATGATAGTTATATTTTTGAAACTTTATTATAAATTTTATTATACTTTTTAGCATATGTGATTATATACTAAGTGATTAAATCTATATATGGAATTTGATGCTTCATGCTATGCATATGTACTCATTTATAATCTTTAGTTTTTCATTTATTGTGTTTATATTATTTAAAATGAAAAGTTATTGATATATCACATTAGAATTAATTAAAATTAAGTATGAATCTCAAAGAAATACGTATATTTAATTTTATAAAATTAAATTAGAAAAATTCTAAATTATAATTTAACAAATTTATAAGTAAAGTAAACATCTTGATGAGATGAGTATGCCGACATTAAGAATGAGTCAATCTGAGTCTAAATGAGCTCAAATCAAGCTTCAGAAGCATAGTTAAAAATCTTGAGACATAAATTGAATAGTCAAACAATCTCAAAATATAATATGCTTATATGTTGGATGAATATAGTGAAAAAGCAAGAGCAATACGTAACTGAACGACAAATTGGAAGTTATTAAGGCACTTGAATCATTAGAAAATTATCTATGATCAAGAGAATCAATATGGACCATCTAATAAAGTATTTTGATATTTTGGATAAAATTACTAAAATACTACTCACAAAATACTATAAATAGAACTATATTCTCATCTTGAAAGAGGGAACAAAAGGAGGTAGTTGAAAAAAAGGTGAAGGGCTAAGTTTAGAAGCCTGAAGTCATCAACCATCAATAGTCATCATCCACCTCCAATAGCCATTACTGACCACCACCAATGATTTATAAGCTGACCTCTATCATACAGCTGTTCTAATCCGATTCTAAGGCTGTCATTGACTAACATTCTATAAATAATCTTGTGTTTTTGTCTTCTTCATTCTTGAAGAGGAGTGAAATTTTGTAAATCAAAATATATTATGGATTATTTGAACCAAACAAGGTTCATGAGTTTTTCCTCTTTTCTTGAGAGTTCTTCATGTAAAGCTCTGGTGTTCCCCATAACAATTTTTAATTGTCTGTGTGCATGCTGAATTTTCATGCAAAGATAAGACTCAAAGATTTCCACTCTATAGAAATAAATTTTTTGACACACAATAATTGTAAAAATTGTGGTATGGAGTGAAAGTCTATGATTGTGGAGGTCAGTTTCATATGTGATAATATGTTTATTATTTGCAATATCCTTTAATCTTCCGATTAAGCAATGAAGGAGCAATCATTTTTGTGTAGGATTCTTTATACAGGAGATTTAAATTCATGTCATTTACTGAAGCACTTTTAGTTTCTCTAACATGCAGGTGAAAGATTTGTCATTTATTGCAAGTTTTTCATTAACTTCTATATTATTCTCTTTTCCAAAAAATTAAGCCAACTCAACATAGTATTTAGAGACTAAGAGGGTTTGGATTGAGTTAGTTTAAATTAGTTTAAGGTCAATTTATTGTGAGGCTACCTCTTAGAAAGAATGATTACAATATTATGCACAAGTTAGTTCTCTTTTTATGTAATAAAATCAGTAAAATTTTATCCTAATTTCTATGAATATTTCCTTCTTTGAATGTGCTTGTCCATAAAAAGCTTTAAGACAAGGAACTTGGAAATGGCTTCTACTGTATTGGCAAGATGAGATTATTATATTTATTATATTATTTTTCAACTTGATGAATCTATGCTAAACAATTTTTAAAAAAATTTGGGCATTGTATTGCATTCCAAAATAGTGAATAATACTACTGATATAAGATTTTATTTTATTTGTTTTTTTATCTCAATCAGTTGTTTGAGGCCTTATTTTGCTCACGGAGAACATGGGTGAGAACATGGGTTTGAATCAGGAGGAATGCCTAGGTGTATGAATTTGCCATCCAAATTACTCAAATGATAAAAACAATTATTTTGTAATATCTTACTTGTACATTTCACTAATATTGTTTCCTTCATTGACACGAGCTTTTAAATTTTTTTTTTGACATCTTATAAATCATTTATGTTGATGATGGATACACTATTTTAAGCTTGAGACTCAATCTCTTGTTTTGGTTTATTTTTTTGTCCATGATGCACTATTTAGAGATATGAATGTTTATATTTTGTTTCGTACAATATAAGGGGTCGTTTGAGACCACTTTTACTTTTTTATGTTTTATTTTGAGTTTTTGTTCTATTTTGTTTATGTTTTTTTTAAAAATAAAACTTATTTGATTGTACTTGCTATTTTTAAAAATACTCAAAATATCTTTTGAGTGTTTTTAAAGACAATGTTATTTATTTTTGAAAATAAAAATAAAATCACATAAAAAAACTCTAAACAAACAAGTTTTCAGAAACAACATAAAAATAAAAATAAAAAATAGAAAACAAATTGATCCCAAAAGTCCCTAAGTGTTTGAATTTGATTTTATATCTTAGAATAAATTATTCATTTTGTTGTCATAAATTAGAAGGTACATAATATTAAGCGGGCAAATTTTTAAAATAAGTATGGTTTAAAATGTAATTAGTAATTTAAGTATTATTAAAAAAATATTTAGAAATAGGTATAGTCGCCCACTAAGTGGGCGACTAGCCTTCCACGTCAACTACGACGTGGAAGGACAGTTAATTTCTTTTATTGCCTCACGCCTAGCTTCCTAAGCCTTCTTGCAGAAGACTTTTATATTAAACTTTGATTCCATTCTATTTATAATCTCCCTAGGTTTCAGATCAATTTGATGCCTGATTACAGGTATACTAAAATAAGTTATGAATTTGAAACTGCACTGTCGAGACCACCAATACACACTGTATTGATACATCTGTGGTGATCCCCAATTCTGGAGATTCTCCAGGCACACCCTAGATGTCTACTGTTGTTACAATGCAGAAGTTAATTACATGCTCTATTAGGACTACCGTGATGTACACATATCACAATATATTTCTTTTGGTTTGAGGTAATTGTTTGGAATTGAACATTATTAACTATACACCATCCAATAACAACAAACTGAAGGCTCCTTTTACTTGTAAAACACATTCCTTCTACAAGATCACCTGTGATTTCAACATCATATGTTAGGACATTTTCATCAGATGGACCATCAAAGTAAATATCATTGTCCCACTCTCTCATGGTTTGACACATCCGTACATACTCGTCAGTAGACTATTTGACTTTCACTATCAATATTCTAGAATGAATGATTTTTAAGAGATCCTGACTGGCTACATTCTCAACCATAATATCTTCTAACCCAAATGAACAATCATCATCACTAATATCCTGCAAAGAGTCACTACTTATACCACTGCTCATAGTCTCATACAAATCATCGCCTGTAGCACTCTAAGGCACATATGGTTCCTCTGAACAATAAAAAATATCATTGCTGCCACAATACTCATAAGTACGATGACACACATTGCTATTAAATATTAGCAACATAAGCAAGGAAAGACAAAGAAGGTATTACTTGGGAATCATTTTATCGAAGCTGCTCTATGTCACTGCAGGAGCAGGTGCGATGAAATCTTGTATATACATCAATGGTATATCTGCTAACCTTAACACCAGATCAGCTGATGTGGATGCAACATTAGCATCCTCAATTTTCACATACAATACTAATATCTAACGAGAAGCTTCGTCCAATGTAACATTGCAAACTTCATCATCAAAAATAGCAGACGCTATAAATCCATTATCCATCGGATAATGACATGTAGGATTGACAGTGTGATGCTTTAAATTAATGTGCAAGGATCGCATAATTCTTTATTTCAATTCCAATAAGGTACTGTGCCGCAGAACCTTAACTGGATGATTTTGGCTGCCTGCATAACTTGGAATGAACTGCTCATCGACACTTAGTTCGCATCCACAGAATAGGATCAACGAAACAAACTCTCTACTCATTTCTCAAATAACTGAAAAATAATTGAAAAATAACTAATCATATCAGTATTCCCTAAATTTAGAAAAATATCGCATGTCCAAATTTATTTGTAGTACAGACTACATGAATCAAATGATATTTAACTCAATCGACACGTTATGTGAACGCCTCCATCTAAGGTGATTTGCTCTATAGGTAATTGACTCTAATCTTATAGGCCAATTGCAACGATTCAGATCCTACTCATATCATCTCTAAATATTTCACAATCATTTTTAATAATATACCCGACATATATTAAACATTAAAGATCGTCTTATCACCCAAAATTATAAATCAAATCCCTGAACCACAACTCTAACCCAAATTTATAAATCAAATCCTAGCACACAACTCTAAGCCCTAGTACACACAATCTAATTAATTATAAATAAGAAAAATTAGGGATTTACCATGTGTTTATGAAGAACGATGGCAATGTGCGCTGAGAACTACAAAATCTGCCAAAGGAAACTTCTCTGAAAGGAACAGAGCCGTTGGAATCATCGCCAGAAGCTAATGTTGGGTTCCAATAGATATTAAATGGAGAGGAAATCTGTTGAACATAGCGGACATGGTTGTCGGGAAAAAAAATGTCGGCGGTCTGGCAAGAAGCGGCAGGCGGAGCAATGTTGGCAGTTGGAGCAAGGCCAACGGCTATGGGAAAGGTCGGATAGGAAGGTGCTCGTGCTTGGAAGGGAGGAACGGAGTTGAAGACTCGCGTGGAGAATTCGGATGACAGAACGAAGTGGATTGACAGAATAGATCGGCTTGCGAATAGGGCCAATCGGTCGATCGACCCTATTTATGTGCCCTCAGCTAGTATCGCACTAAGTGGGCGACTAGCTTCAACTACATGCGGCAGTACACCTGCCACGTCAAATTTGACGTGGCACACTAGTCGCCCACTTAGTGGGGGACTATACCTATATCTAAATTATTTTAACGATACTTAATTTACTAATTACATTTTAAACCATACTTATTTTAAAAAAAGTGCCAATATTAAACATACAATTTACTCGTACATATTATTTAGGAAAAATTATTCATCTTTATTTTGTTAAATGGGTTGTGTAGACTTATAAGCAATATTTCACCCATGTAGTAGGCAGGTTAAATTGGTCAAATTTGAGTTTATCGTGTTCATGTCAAGTGAGGCCCAAGTCAGACTTTTTGACCTCATTTAATATTAAGGTCAAATTTGGGTTAAGCATTTTTGACCTTGGTTCACACTCAAATCCATCCCACAAATCCAAATTGACACATCTACATAAAAGCACAAAACTTAATAATTTCTAATTTTAGCATTACTTAATTTAGGTATTTGTACATTTCTCAATATATAATTGAATTAAATTATCTCCAAGCTTCAGAAATGATAAATGCATGATCAAAAGGGATTCAAGGGTTGTTTGGTTTGATGGTTTATGAGTGTAAAGTAAATAAAGTGTAAGTATTTTAACTTTACGAGTGTTTAGCATGACGCAAAGTAAAAAATCAAAGTATTTGTGGTGAATTTGAAATGCATTGAAAGGGTGATTTATGGTGTATTTGGAATTAGCCTAATTTGACAAAATTCTAAATACACCGATCGATGTAAATTAGGAACGACCACTACCACCGGCCGCCGATCACGGTCTCTCTTTCGCCCGACATCTTCCATTCATCTATCGGTGATTCTTTCCACCGCCATGCCACGCCCTTCGCCTTCTCTCACCACCATCGGTCGCCCGTTGTCACCCCCACTCACCACCATCACCTATACACTGCCACCAGCGATAACCCCTATTGCCAGCCAGTAGTACCACCACCCTTAATACCAAAAAAATACTTTATATTATATTCATTCTATCAAATAAAAAAAATGAACTCATATATTTATAGAGTTTCCAACCAAATAACATAAAATAATCCAAATATATTACACTCACTTTACACTATTTTTTTTACACTGCACATCTTTTTCAGGCAACCAAACAACCTCTTAGCAAATGTAAATTTTAGAATTTTTTAGAAAATATTCATAATATTTTGATATTATTTAGGTTAAATTTTTTATCTATTTCATTCTTGGCCTAAGCTCTTAAATATGTATTTTCAGTTTTAAGATACCTAAAAATTGATAATAAATATTTTCATTGCGACAAACATATTTAAAATTTTCTAAAATAAATTATATAAAAACACAATATATTCTAATTGCCATTTCAATTATAATATAAAAAACAACTTTTATGATTAATTAAATCAATACATACACATTTAATTTTTTTAATCACAATTTAAGTCTTGATTTTATCACCTTTGAAACCAAAATAATTTTTTGATGTGAAACAACAAATAATATTCTATACCTCTTTTAAAATTATTTAAATAACACAATTGAGTTAATTAGGTTAATTGACTCAAATTGACCCATATAAATCCTATTTATTCAAAATTAAAATTAATTATAATTAAATCAAGTTGATCATTTTAAGTCATTTTAAAAGGTTAATTAGACTCAACCCAACTCTTGGTTAGGTTCAACTTGGCCAATTTGACAATTGACCCAATTAAGTCCAAATTGATCTAATTGGGCTATATTATGCTGAAATCAAACTAAATTTAAATTAAATCAAATGGAACCTACCAAGAGGCTTACAATTATCATTCAAACGTGATTAAATCTACTTCAGCCCAATTGGGGGTCAATTTGATCAATCTGGGGGACACTTTGGTCAATTAGGCTAAATAACCCAAATTGACATATTTGAATTCCATTGAGCCAAAATCAAATCTAATAAAAAAAATCAAATTAATCACATCAAATCATTTAAAATGATTAATTTAACTTATCCTAAAACTCCTTTTGAGTCCAATTTGATCAATGTGGCTTATTGGCCAAATGTGAGCCCAAGTTGACCCAATTAGGTCACCTTAAGTCAAATCAAACTAAAATCAAGATTAATTGAAATTAATGAAACTCAAGCATTTCAAATAATCAAGCATAGTTAAAACTTAGTTGTGATGCAATTTGACGAAATTAGGCCACTTGATCCAATTTGACCAAATTTAGTAAAATTGAATCATCTAAAGACTAAGGCACATTGACCAATGCAAAATTGACCTTTGGCCCACCAAATCATAGCAAATCTCACCATGTTTGGGCTAACATGTAGCTTTAATGAAGTGAAGAAGAATTCAAATACAATAATAATAATAATAATAATAATAATAATAATAATAATAATAATAATAATAATAATAATAATAATAATAATAATAATAATAATAATAATAATAATAATAATAATCTAAAAAAGATATAAATCCCCATTACCTTAGCTTTTCCCAAGCACATGGAGAAATTTTCCCACCACTCTCCTCCATAGGAAGTTGCCAAAACTAACAAACCACAAAAAGGTGGCCTTTTATTCCCATGGTTGGCCACCTCCTAGACACTCTAATTTCAACTAAATCAATAAAATTTCTAATTTAGGTGTAATTAAGCTTAACTAAATTATTTAATTAACTATAACTTTAATAATTTATAAGAAATCAACCATTCAATCAAAAATCACAATTAAATTCTCTTTAGATTTAGCATTCATAAGAAAATCTTAAGAAAATAAAAGCTTTCATTTTTGCCAACTAATTAAAAAGTAATTAAAGAATTAAAAAATTTTAAATTATTAAAATTAATCTCAAGATATATGCCCAATGAGGATGAAATTTTGAAGGAATGTTCATAGGAGTGCTCTGTGCCTCTACTAATTTATTTGGAAAATTCACATAAGTTCATAGCTAGTTATTAAAATTTTAAATTAAAATAATAATTAGTAACTAATAATTGATTCTGAAATGATAAAAATCATTAAATCAGTTTAAAAAAGATATGTCTCATTAATGGAGAAACTCTGAGTAAAAAGAATTCATTTATTGCTCCTAATTAAAGTAATTAATACCTACTTAACCCTAATTAAAACATAATTTAGTTAATTAATCACTTAGGGTTAAAAATTCATAATAAATTTAAATTAAAATATAAAATATAGACTAAACTTTTGTTAAATTTAATTAAAGGCTAAGATTAATAAAAAGTAAGATCATGATTAAATAATTAATATTTTTATAAAAATTTATAAATTTAAATAAATTGAATAAAATATTTAAAATCTAATTTAATTTCAAATAATTTGAAAATTCAATAGAAGCCTCAGAGGTCAATGACATTTCTTAAAAATATTTATAAAATTTTTAATTCATTTAACATGAATTGTGAAATTATAATGAATTTACTTAGGTAAATAATCATTTAAAATATAAAAATAATAAATAATTTGAAAATTATCTAAAATGCTATTCTTATTGTCATAAGTTAGTAGAAGTATTTTCATAATTGTTGAAACTATATAAGCATTATTTGAATTTTCATAAGAAATGATTAAAAATATAATAAAATAATAATTCATGAACTTCTTCATGAAGTTTAAAGTTATTTAAACCCCCAAAACTAAATTCCATTATAAAATTTTAATTTTTTTAATACAATATTGAATTAATAAATCCTTTAATTTCAAACACTCATAATAAATCAAATAAACTTAGAAAATTTACCAAACATTTTCTTTGAGCTTATAGAAATAGAAAGAATTTAGAAAAAAAAATCAATTTATTTTAAGTTATAAAATATTTTCTAAAATTTAAATATTAAAAGAAATTAAGTAATTTATAGAAAATTTAAATCACCTCTAAATGACTTGAAACTTTTATAGGTGTTAGGGCCACTTTTCTAACACTCTTGCATATTTTCATAAATTTTCATTTCTATTTAAATTTAATTATTATTTTTTAAATAAAATATATAAGTAATTCTAAAAATCTAAAAAAAAATTATGATATGTTTCTCTAATGTTCCTTGAATTTATAGATTATTCTCATAATTTTTTGAATGATTTTTTAATATTAATCTAAATTTTCTATTGAAAATAATTAATTATGAATATATCAAATTAAAATTTTATGAAACATTCCAAAGGGTAGGACATTAAACGAACCATTACACAATGAGCCACTCAAATTTGGCTTGATTAATACTCATTTAGTGTTTAAATTAAGAAATAAATAAGCTTGAATATTTTTTGAAACTTGAAAGTTAAATGAACTAAATTTGAATATAATCCAATTCGTTTATTTATGTTCATAAGCAAACTAGTTTGTTATTGACTAAATAAATTGTTAAATGTCTGATATTAAACTCAATAGAAACTCTTATATTTTGTAAATAAAATGTGATTAAAATAGATCCTCTTTAATTACATATTGAAATACAATATATTGTAATTTAATAATTATATTATTATCTTATTGATATTTATTCATTAATTAATTTATTAATTAACTCATTAGATCTTACATCAATGAGTTAATTAATTAATTGATTAATAAATAAATATTAATAAAATAATAATATCACTCAAAAATACCACTTGCTTGCAATGTATATAGCATCTTAATTGTTGTAAAGTAGTTAGATACTAATTCTAAATTTATTTAGTTATTATATTTGTTTAGTTTTATAAAATTACTTATTTATAACAACATAAAAAAGTCAACTACTAATTTAAATTTTTAGCTTATTTATTAAATCATTGAAGTACACGTTTAATAAATATAAGCAAGCCAAGCACAAGCCAAATACAATCAATGAAAAATTTAAACAACCCAAGTATGAAGCTTTATATGGTACTTCTAACCTTAAAAAATAATTTTATAAAAAAATATAAAAATTATTTAGATCTAAAATGAATTTATATGATAATCCAAACCCATAATTGAGTAAAAATTTAATTAAATCATTTTTAGTTAATTTAAAGTAATAAAAGTCACTTTTATTATAGCTTTATATGGTACCTCACGCTTTGGTAAGGTGAATATCCTATTAGAACTAGGGTTTAAAATAAAGTGGACCCTACCCCAAGTGAGGCCAACTACTCCTCACACTTTTTAAAATTTTAAGCTTAGTTTAAACTTAAATAAAATAAAAAATTTTAAATTTAATTTTAAGACATTAATAACTTACATTAAAACCACCCAATAGAAATAAATTAAACAATAAATTTAAATCAAAAGTTAAACTCCATAAATCCTAACATAGCCTCACCACACTCACTATAGGAAAATTATAGATTTTCGATGGTATTTCCAACACACTTTTTAGTGGGAAATTACCGGCTGATTTATTGATGGAATTTTCAACCAAAAATATTTTTGATAGAAGTATCGATTGCGGAGAACGTCGTAATAGAATCACTTAAAGACAATAGATTTTCTGGTGAAAATATCTATCTAAACATATTTTGGAAAATTTTACAGCAAAAATCACTAGAAATCATTAATATTAGGGCGACGAAACCACCCAATAGTAATAAATTAAACTATAAATTTAAATCAAAAGTTAAACTCCATAAACCTAATATAGCCTTACCACACTCACTACAAGAAAATTATAGATTTTCGGTGGCATTTCTAGTGGACTTTTTCATGGGAAATTGCTGGCTGATTTGTCAATGGAATTTTTAGCAAGAAATATTTTTGACGAAAGTACGAACAACGAAGGACATCGTGATAGAAATCAATTAAAGATGGTAGATTTTTTTGGCAAAATAAATCCGTCAAAACATTTTCTGGTAGATTTTTCGATAGAAAACCCATCATAAAGTGTTAACATTAAGGCTATGGGAAACAAGCTAGGACTTGTCATTTTTGTTTTGAAACTCATCTTTTTGCTTCGATTTCTCTATAGAATCGAAGATAAACTTTGATCTCTTGCTTGCATAGCTTTTTTTTTTTTTTTAGATTTCATTAGTTTGTTTGTGAGAAAAGTGAATTTGATATTTTGGGAGATTTTTGTTGTTTTTAGGCTAGATTTTATCAAAATTACTTTGAAATTGATTATTCTTAGTTTAAGATGTCTATTTGGAGGTAGACCTATGATTTTGCAAGTTAGGTTTTGTATTTTTGTAGATTTTATTTTGAAATTTTTTAGTTATGCATTTTCTAATTAATTTACTGTGTTAAATTGCTAATTATATAATTAATAAATTTTGATGAATTTATATAACTTTCATATTTTATGTCTAGTTTAATTTTACAAGAAAATAATTTTGTAATTATATGATAATATAGCTAACTCTTTATAAGGCATGAAAAATATCAAATTTAGATTTTTATAAAATTATGGTTGTACTCCTCCTCGCAACATTCCAATATGCATCAATTACCTAAATTTTAGTGATCATAATGTTGTCATGATTTCTTCTAATGTCGCATACCATTCAATCAACCTTATGCCTGCAATGTCCCCTCACCTTCTCCATCGACCTTGTCGACCAACCTTAGGTTGGACAGATCGGTAAGGAGTATTTAAGAATTTTAAGTAGTTTATGAGGTATTTGAAAATTAATTATGTTCTTACTGTATAAAGCTTGATATTTGAATGATAGTTAGTTGGCTAATTATAGAAATTTGTTGCGAATGACTTAGACAATTAGGGCATTGCATTAAATTAATTTTAATTAAGCAATTATTACTATTTAAAATACTAAGATAAAATATTAATTTAGTCCTCACACTTTTTAATTTACTTAGCTTATGGATATTCATAATGAGTGATCATAGATGTACAATATTTATTAGTAAAAGATGAGTGGCTAGAAAGTTAGCCAGAGCATGTCCTTTTGTAGCTTTTTGCAAGACATATGTTATATCGAATTGAAGTAATAGAACTACACATTTAGCTAAGTGACTAGTTAAGGTAGGTCTAGTCATTAAGAATTTAAGAGGGTCAACTTTAGATATCAACATTATCATATGTGATAACTTATAGTGCCATAGTTTATTAGTAGCAAATATCAATGTCATATACAATATCAACGACTTTCCAATTATTGGTGCTGCCAAAATTTGGGGTTGTAACAGATAGTTTTTTATATTGTCAAATGCTTCTTAACAACCATCATCCCATATAAAAGGTGCATCTTTTTTCATTAATCAGGCAAAAGGTTGACATCTTCTTGAAAGATTAGAAATAAATCTTCTAATGTAAGCCAATTTGCCTTATAATGAGCACAATGCTCTAAGGTAAGAGGCTTTGGCATTTCTATTATTGCTTTTATTATAGAGAGATCAATTTCAATCCTTCTATGAGGCACAATAAAGCCTAGGAATTTCTAGAAGCCACACCAAAAGCGCATTTCAATAAATTCATCTTTAAGTTGAAACTTTGAATTCTATCGAATATAACTCTTAAGTCAGTTATGTGTTCGCTTTGATTTTTTGCTTTTAACAACCAAATTATCTACATTACATTCCACATATTTATGTATGAGGTCATCAAAGATGTGGGTCATTGCCCATTAGTATGTAGCACCTGCATTTTTCAAGCCAAATGACATCACTTTATAGCTATATATGCTGACTGGTGTGTGGAAGGATGTATGCTTTTCATCCTTTAGAGCCATTTTAATTTGATTATAACCTAATGATCCATCCATAAAGGATAACATATCATAGTTGGAAGTGTTATCCACCATGAGTTCTGTATTAGACAATGAGAAATCATCTTTTGGGCATGCCTTAGTTAAGTCCTAGAAATTAATGCAAGTATGAATTTGTGTGTTCTTTTTTCTTGTTAGGACAATATTGACAATCCAGTTAGTGTATTTCTCTTATCGGATAAATCCTACTTCGATGAGCTTTTCAGTTTTAGTGATTACTTGCTCTTCGATTTCTAATTGCATTCACCTTGGTTCTTACTTTATGCGTTATACAACAGGTTTAATGGAAAGTTTATGTATAGCCACATCTAGAGATAGGCTTGGTATTTCGCTATAATTTCATGAGAAGTAATATTTATATTCACAAAGTAGCACTTTTAATTCCTCCAACATTTTTGATGTGAGGTTAGCACTAACAAAAGTCAGTCTATGTCTTCTTCAGTACCTAGGTTAATTTCTTGGAGTTTATCAATGGTGGCTTGATTGCCTTCCTCGAATTCTTTTGGAGCCTTCTTGAGGTCAATGATTAGTTCTTCTTTAGGTATATTTTTATTTGAAACATTATTTTATTTTTTTTGTAGTTTCCATGAGGGTTTGTTCTTTGTAGGATATGTTGTAGTATGAGTTCACTGATGGAGATGCTGAAGCAATATATCCTAATCCCCATATGTTGAATTTTTCATATCTTATGGGATTATTAGTATTATTTCTTTGCTAGATCCTCTTAAATAATCTAACTTGTATGCTTGATTGTATAGGTTGAATGTTGTTTTTAACCAATTTATTTAGAGCTGGTGAGAAGTGTTGAGGATTCATTATCACAATATCTTCTTTCTCAAAATCTTCTTTTTTCAACAACATTTGTGTGGGATTCAGGATTTGTTCTTTTGTCTTATAGAAGAGAATTTTGTGTTCATTATAGCCTCTTCTAGGAGGGGCATAGAAAGTCTTCAGCTATTCTATTTTCTTATTTCTTGAAGCTATTAAGGCTTTTATGTTTGTCTTTAGCACTATAGTTATTTTTATAACCTTGTTACAGATTAGGGATTCAGGTATCTTTATTAAATAACATAAGTTTTCCCTAATTATTTTATCACTTTACTAATATTAGCTTCTTCTATCCTTTTGCTAACTGAGTTTTGCTTAGGTTGATAAAGTACTAACTCATCTTCATCATCCTTAATATCACTGTGAAAATAAGGAATTACTTTAGATTGCTTTGATGCACTAGTACTTTCACCCTTTGAATGATCACCTTTCAGCATTAATTTAATAGGTGGAGCCACTTATTTTTGAGCTTTAACATCCTCTACCTTCTTAAGCATGAAATACTTGGCGTTGTCATAGATCTTGATTTCATGTATCAAGAATGGGCTCATGTCACCATCAATTCAATGCTTTTCACCATTTTTATTATACTTCATACATTGATGAAGAGTTGAAGGCACTATGCCATATTCATGAATCTATGGCCTACGAGGGAGTACTTTGAAAGCAACTAAGGCTTCAATCACATAAAGTTTAGCTTTTGTGTTTAATTTTTTGAAGCTTATGGGTAGGATAAGAAACCCTAAAGTTTGTTGTCCTTATTCATTAAATCCTTGTTGGAATACTATACTTTTATCCAAGTAGCGAGCACCTAAAGCTAGTGCTCCTAGTGTTTTAACTATTATGAGATTGACTGAAGCATATGGATCAATCAATATCTTTTTTATTTGAATAGTGTTGCTTTCAACTATAATATAAAGGGGCTAATTATATTTGGTTATCCCTAATGGCAGGTCATTCTTACTGAATGTGATGGTTGCTATATTTTGAGAGGTTAAGTCCTTTTTCATTTTTTTCTTCAATGAAAAATGATTCATATTATTCTGGGTTTTGTAAAGCTTTAATTAATATCTCACATATATCTATGGACAACATGAGAGCATCATAGATACTTAGTAAAGTAGGGAGGTTGTGTAACTGTGCCAGAATATTATAGTCTACTCTTACTTATGTAGAATTTTGAGGTTTAGTAGGTGATGGGGATAAGACATTTTCATTGACTTAAATTTCCTTTCCTTACTCACTAACTTTCAATTGTGGAGGTGGAGGAATTATTTTTCCACTTCTTATTAGACTTGGGTTACTTCTTTTATTTGATCTTCTTTATTAGAAGAAGTCTCTGAATACTGTGCCCTCTCAAAATTCTTAGAGCTTTGACGACTTTCATAAATACTACCTAATTTAGGATGCATTTCTTTGAGCCTAACTTAACTCTTGACTTTATAGGCTTTTCTTTGGGAAATCATAATTCTTCTATAGAGTTAGTTGAATTTTTGATAACTTTTGTGACACAACATGTTTCTTGTAGAATTTCTTTTTAAGGTTCTTTTGTGCCGAGCTTTAAATGGGCCATGTATTCTTCTAGTTTAACTGGCCTTCAAGGAGGTTGTTCATATTCTCTAAAGAGTCAATCATCATTTGAGTTCCAGACTTTAGCTTTCAAGTCCTCCTTTTCTTCCTTGATTTATAAGGCTTTGATGAAGAAGGCTGGTCAATTTTTGCCTGTTTCTTCATATTATATAAAGATTTCTCCATATTAGGAAAGAGTATTTTTGGATCAAGTTCAGGCTCTAAAGAATTCTTCCACTGAATACCTTCTATAGCTAGAAGAATATAGATCATTCTTTTTTGTCTTCTTTAAGATTAAGGTCTCCAACCACCTTCCTCTTCTTCTTATCTTTGGTGGGCTTTGCCCTTATTATTTTTTATGTTCTTAGTTCCAATTTGCTCAACATTTTGCTTTTTGCATCCTGGATTAGGTAAGTTGTGAAAACTCTGATTCCTTTTTAGGATGTATCAGTATAGTGTCTGATAAGGTGAGTTCTTCATTCAAATATCTCTTTTTTACCCAATATTTGAAAATTAAATAATCTTTAATTAGATGGCTTATGAGCCTGTGAAATGGACAATAGTTGGGATCATCAACTTTGTCTACTTGGTCTAGCTTTCGTGGTTCTGGCAATTGTAACCCCATCTTTTGGGTGTGCTTAAAAATTTTAATAGTACATTCTCTTTTGAATGAGTATTATTTAGACATTTTCTCTTAGAGGATTGATTCTTTTTTCTTTTCCTCCATTGGCTTTGCTATTGGTTGCGAGGATGCCACTGGTCATGAGGCTAACGTACCTCCATTTTCCTTCTTGTCCACTGTGAATATGAATATGGTATTCACATCATTCCTTTTTGAGTCGTTAGACTTTGGTTGTTTCCCTTTCCAAATGGGTTGTTATTATTATAACCTATATTAATCCCCTTTTGTTTGGGCAATCTTTCAAACTTGGCTACAAAATCTAGTAATTCTCAAAATGTATTAATGGTAGCCATAGCTAGATATAAGGCCATTTGATTATCAATATTGCTCATGAGGAGTTCTACTGCATGATTTTTTGTGTGTTATTGGTCACATCTCAAGCTTAGATTTCTCCATCTAGTAATATACTTGGAAACACTCTCTTCTTTCTTTGTATTTTCCAAGCCGATATCTGCAATTGCTACTTTCTTTGTTGCTACTACAAATCTCTTGACAAAAAATATTTCTAGCTCAGTTAAGGTTTTTATTGAGTCATTAGGTAACTTAGCTTCAAAAGCTATGCGTGTAAAGCTTCTAATGAATTGCCATAGCAATAAGGCATCATTTCCTCTGGTATTTTCACATGATGCATTAAATTGAGCTAAGAGTTGCTGTAGGTTTTCCATGCCTAAAAAGGTATTGAACTTCGACACAATGTACCATTTAGGGTATTGTACTTGGTCATATTTAACTATCACTACTTTGACCTTTTAATTGATGAGATCTTCTATTTGGGAGTTAGTGATAACATCAGCTTCTTAATAAGTGTTCACAATAGCTTCTCCTGGAGGTTCTTGCCTTTGTGCTGTATTTGTTAGTAGATTAGGTAAAGCACTTTGTATGCCTCCCATTTTCATTATCGTATTATTCATTTTTGGAGAATTTCTTGAAGGTATTTGCTGTGTTGCAATTGCTATGAGGTTGAGCTAACCAAATAGCTCTTTCATTAGCCCACTCATCTCATTGAACTGGTTATTGAGTTGGCTGATTTTTTGATCTCTCCTTTAAAGTTGGGAACCCATCTACTATTATAATCTTATTACAATGTCTATTAACTCTTTAGTTACTTCCACTTTTACTTGATCTTTGATTTTAGGCTTTTGGTGACTTGGGTTCTCTTATTGCACTTCTTAATTCTACTATTTAGGTACTACGCCTTTGTTTCATAGACGTGTGTCAACTATACAAATAACTTCGATCTGCATGTGATATATATCTTAATTATTTCGGAGATCAAAATTTTGTTGTTCTTCATTGGCTGGGAGATCTTCATCTTCCCTGAAAAGTTGGTTATCCATGTCATCATCCACTAGCCGACTCTTTGTAGATCGCCATTTCCAATTGATGATAGGAAAGTCTATTCCTTTGTCATCTAGTGGGGTTGGCTTATCATTGATGACTTGGTATTTTTTTGGTACTAAAATCGATCGAGACCTTCTAGTAGTGGATCTCTAGAAATATATCCTAGATTTCACACCCTGGTGTTCATCGGATTTTTGCAGTAGTTGCTGGGACCTTCCAATAATTGACCACTTAGTATCTTTATGTCTAAGGGTTCTTTGTTGGTGTTCATCAACTGTAGTTCCTATAGACTTTGAGTCTTGCTGTAAATGGGCACAATATTTTTGAATATTCCCACCTCTTTTAGGGTAGGCATTTATTGGGTGGGTGACTTGTCTCACCAATTTCATTATTCTTCTTCGAAGGTTTCTATTTGTGACAACCTTTAGAACCTTGTAGATTTTAGAGGAAATAGATTTCTCCTTTTGTAGTTGACATTGTGGACTAGGATGTATATGTTTATCCCTCCTCTTGAGCTATTTCTTTTGGCCTATCAGAGCAGATCAAAGTTGTTATTAGTGGGTATATTTGCTTCCACCAGTGGGTCATATTGTTGTTCAGCATGAATGGGCAACCCGATAGCTCTGCAACTAGCATTGTATTTTTTATGAGCTATCCTTGACATTATGGTGCTTGAGGAAGAAGCTTTATGGTCATTCTTTCTTGAAGTAAGGATAGCATCATGTGAGGTAGTATGTTCCCCTAATGCATTGCTGAGTAGATTGATGATAATAGACTTCAACCTGGGCTTGATGGCCGTCTTATCTTGAGCAGGGGTAGTTTGTATTTCCTTTGATAGTCTAGCAAAGATAGAATCTCTTTTTGAGTTTAGAGCTTTAGGGTTGGGCTCATTTAGAATGATCACATTCGACCTCTTTCTCTTGTTGAATGCCTTTAGCATTCTAGTGCCCTTGACTATGGGTTAAGTAATGGGTCCAGATAGCAGAAACTAGACAACCTTCGAGATTATTCCGAATTGGAGAGTAGCTCCAGCAGAACTGTTGTTGATTATGGCTTGAGAGAATCTTATCATGAACCCCTCACCGAGCCTAATAGTCACCATATTCTTAATGTTTTCCATTTGACACACCTGGTCATAGATATAAAGTTAAGTTCTACTAGGTTTTAGGAACCTAAGATTTTTATATAAGATTATACTCTGATATTATAGTCTACAATGACATTATATATTTTTTCAACAAAAGATGGAGAGAGAAGTGATCCCCATCAGAGTCACCAGAAATATGATCGCTAAACAAACACCTTTAAGGATGCTCTCTGCCATCTTTATTGAGATGGATAGGAGTATATTTTTTTGTGAGGCAGATTGATATATATTCAACTATATTTATCCTAACATTACATTAGAGTTTATTTTGATATGGTTCCCACTTCCTCTGAATGCAAGCCTTCATAATTAATTACCCTTCTTACCACAATAAGAGAGCACTCTCGGTTAAGGTTGAAAAATAAACATATATTATTCAATTTGAATTGTTGTCTAAAGGTGTGTTTGGTATGGAATAAATGCCCGTCATTTAACTTAAAGTATATATTAGGGGGACAATGACACGCCTAATCAAAACCCCATGGTTCTATCATCTCAAGATGTCATGGTCTCTAGTCTACTTAGCTAGGAGAAAGAGCTCCTGAGTGAAGAATGCTTGTCGGCAACCATGAGTTATGTTGTCCAAGGTGTCTATATAAACTTAGGGTGATATTTATCTAAGGTGACAAATTTAAGCTGAATTTAGCTAATAGAAAGTTTTATTGCCTATTAATTGTATTTTATAATTCATAGCTCAAGGAGAAAAGTCATTAGAGAAGATACGAGCTATTATCGTGATCGAAATATAGTGGAGCTATATGGATTGCCAAGCCACTCGGTCAGAGGGTTCTGGTCATAACTGCATTTCATGTGGTGTAGTTTAGTAGAAAAACCATCAAAATAGAGGACACTTATCACGTCCTTACTAGCATGAGATTATTTGAGTATGAGCATGTTATATATATTTAATTTGACATTAAATCTTTTGTGAGTAGATATTTTTTTAGCTTATTATCCTTGATAAATAATGATGGATCGTTGAAAGATTGTTTACTTTAAGTTATTTTGAATAATTGGCTTCACTCAATTTGAAGATATCCCCTTCGCATGAATTTTACAATTAACATGACCATCACTAGGGAATGATTATGTATTATTGACATAGACCCAATCATAAGACCTAACCGAGAATATAAATCGTGAAGCATCCTCAGGCAGTAGACTTAGACATGTGTTATTGTGCTAGGGCCTATGCGAGAAGTTCAAATTTATTTCATTATTTTTAGGATACTACTGTGATGCTGAACATGTAGTGTCATGGCACTATCATGGGTAGCAATGTAGCTATCATCAAGTAAGTATTTGTATTTTAAGAGAAAAGGATCAATGTCTCAACACTATACATGCAATGATGCATCGTTTATAATTAAACTTTATTTATTTAAATTTATTCAGGTTGATTTGTTGACCAACGCTTCATCACTAATCATATGGTGCCTGTTGACCTCACTTTTGGAGTGAGCTCTCAACCCCATCCTCTTAGACTTAGGAATCTTCTAGACACTAAGAACTCCTTAGTCATAAGATACTTTTAGTGATTAGGTGCACTTAACCCAAGCCTAGAGACTTAGAAATGTTAACCATAGGATTAGGTTATGCCTTAGGGCTTAAGGAAATCATCTATTCTATAGCCTAAACCCACTCCATATACACCTTCTCAAATCAAACCCAAATTCAAATCTCAAACCAAACCTCAAATTCAAATTTCAAATCTAATTTCAAATTAGACTCCAAATGATTGAAACCCAAAATCAAATTCAAATCCTAAGACCCTTCCTAAGCCATATGAACCATTTTCATAAGCTTAGCCAAAACTCCCTTTAAATCAATACAAATTCAATTGATTTCTTGATAAATCAATTGTTCCTTCATTTATATTCATAAATATAAATGAAATCCAAATTCAAATAACCAAAACTATATCCAAAATTAAATTTAAACCCAATCTAAGCTCTCTGAGCCAATTCTTTGGACTTAGCCAAATTCTATCCAGATCAAGTCAAAATAATGAATTTTCTCTTGAATAAATCATTCATTCAAATATCTATTCAAATATAAATGAAACCTACAATCATCAAATCAAATCGAAGCCAACCCAAGTCAAGCTTAACTTAGCCCTTTTAACCTAAAACTTTCAATTGAGCCAAAACCTATTGGACTCCAAATTGATTTTTGTTGAATTTATATTTCAATCCAAGGCTCATATATAAATTCAACTAAATTTGAATCAAACCAAAACCAAACCAATTGACCAACTTAGGTCCACTTGACCCAAAGTGACCTAAAGGACCCATTTGAGCCAACTTCTAATACAACCCAAATTGGATTGAACCAAGCTCACCAAAACCTTCCAACATGATTATTGGTCACCCTAGGATGATCAATTGCAATCAATTGGGTCAAACCAAGTCAACTTAGCCATTTGACCAAGTCAACCCATAGCCTAAATGAACCAAAACTAGCCAAAACTCATCCTACATCAAATTGATTGAAACCAATGATTTGAATCAACCTATAATCAATATTTAAATATGACTTGGCCACCAATTGAGCCAAACCAAGTCCAATTGGCCATTTGATCCAAGTTTACCCAAATTGGCCTAAAAAACAAATTGGGTCAAATTATGATCTAACCCAAATTAATTGCAAACAATGGCTCGAGTTCATTCCAAATTTATTATTGAACTTGACCAAAGCCATAATTAAACCCAATTTAATCAATCGAGCCCAATTGAGCCATTATGCCCAAATAGGCCTAAAGGGTCAATTTAGCTTAAATCCAAATTAAATCCAAATTAATTCAAACAAAAGGCCAAATTCATCTTTAATTAGCTAATTGAACATGAATCAACCCATAACCCAAGCCAATTTGGCCAATTTTGGTCAAATTGGTCAACTTGAGCCAATATGACCCATATGACCCAAATTGAGCCAAATCTCTTGAAACCAAGCCATGACCCATTGGGGGCTGATCAAAAATGACCCAAACCCATTTGGGATTAGCCCAAAATCAACCCAACCCTTTTAAATCTCTCATGGATCCGCCCTCACATAGGATTCCACCCAACCTCATTTAATTCTCCCCCATCAGATGCACTTAACTCCTCCCCAATATTTGCATTGAATAGAGCTGATCATATGGCAACAAGAGAGAAATTTGGAGCAAAATTCAAAGTCCTTAATGAATCTATCATCCATCCCAACCACCCCATGCAAGATGATAATACTTTAGAGCCAAGAAATTCAAAAAAGGGTGAATTTTCGGCTATTATAAAAAGAGGGGAAAATAAGGCTTCATTCCTCTTCCACCCACCACTATTTAGCCCCCAAAGGCTCCCCAAAGTAAAAAGGAACCCATCCCCCACCTCTTTGAGCCATTTTGAGCTCAAAAACACAAATAGAAGCTTTTTCGGTGAGGCGACGGTGAACATTGGAGAAGATAACATTCCAAAGGGAGGGAAATGTTAAAAATCATTCTAAAGCTTTCTCACATACTTAGGAGTTCGCTCAGATCTTCACCACCATTAGAAACCACCCTCGGTGAGGTAAATTTCACCAAACTTTAGCCGGCTTTAGGATTTCTAACATTTTGTGTTAATTTTTTTACGATTTTAGAAATCTCCCTAGATAATCCCACATTTTACTTTAAATCATCCTAATTAGAAAATAGAATTTTTTCGGTGTGAATCGAAGCAAAAATGAGTCCATTTGGATAAGTTTTTTACTTAGAAATCCTAATTTTCTTCTTAAAAAAGCATGAAATCACTGTTCATTATCGGCGGGCTACAGCCATCATCTTATCCCGTAGTTCACAGGATCGGATGACTCGGATCACACGATCCAGGCCTTCGGATTGCCTGATGCTATCTGAATCATCCGATCGTGCAGTTTGCGCAATCGGAGAGCTCAAATCGCACGCCGATCGTGCGATCATAGCCTCTGGATCGTGGGATCTGATCTGGACTATCCGATCTAAGATCGGACGATCTAGACCGAACCTCGGGTCGCTTTCCAAGTGTTGACCCATTTCCCACTAGTCAATGCTGACGCGACACCATGCTCGAATCACATAGCACTACATGGCATGCACATGCCATGCGGCACCGCACGTCTAATCACGCAGCGCCGCATTGCCACGTCAGCGCTGCGTAAATTTTCTGATTTAGAAAATTAATTTAAATCACTTGAACCCTCAAAATTTATAGAAAAAAATACTTAACCAAAAATTGCAAAAAATGGCTCGTTGGATTCATCTTTCCAAGAGGAAGTCAACAAACCCAAAATCCTCAAATTTCACTGAGTATTTTGAGTTTAAGTTGAGTTTTAGTAAAAATCAAATTTCATTAATTAAACCAAAAATATATGTGAGATTAAGTTGAAATTTTAGGGGATTGCAATGAAAGTTAAAAACACCTACCATAAAAATCTCAAGTAAAAAGGACTTTGTGGTTAGGAGAAATTAAATTTTGAAGTTCACATTATTCTTTTTAATAAAATAAATCAAATAAAAATTCAAAAATTTACAAAAATCTTCAAAATGGCTTAAATCACTTCAATTGACATCTAGGACTCTTAAAGAAATAATGTGATTTTTGACTCTTAATGAACCCCAAATAAATACTTAAGATTAAAGTTTAATCAATTAAGGACTTAATTAAAATATTATCTAAATATAGTTTAAATATCAAAATCAAAATCAGAAATGAAATAACACTTAAGTAATTATTAATCAAATCTCAAATCAAAAAAATATCATCCTCCTAAAAAATTAAATTAAATATGATTAAACCTATCTAAATATTTAAAACTCAATTAACTGATTAAATCTTAAATCAAACATAAAATTCAACAAATCTAGAAAACTTTAACATGGGTTAAACTAGTATAACTAAACCTACACTATACATGAAGCCTTAATCATATGAAACTCCTTAATGAATATAAATAAATTGAAACTACTTAATGATTAAGGAAAATAAAAATCAAATTGATTCACAAACCAATTCAACCTAATCATTTGATATTAATCAAATTAAACCAAATAAAGTCAAAGTAAACTTAATTAACATATGACTAAATCACATCCGTTTGGAATAAGATAATTAATTAGCCATTAATACATAAACCTAACAACTAAATCAAACATGAATGAAATCTAATGAGCATAAGAAATGAAGAAAATCAAACCTAACTATGATTATGAATAATCAAGTTTAATTGAAATAAAAATAAATAATTAAATCACTTAATTTAATTAAATGATAATAACAATAATGCTTTAATCAAATCAAACTTAAGTAAAACACTTACTAAATCAAATCACTCACATGTAGAAAATTAAGTCATTAATTAAACAAGTCTTTAATTAATCTAATGATTTAAAAAAGTTTAATTACCTTTAATCAAACTTAATTAATTAAATATTTAATTAATGCAAACTTAACGAATTAATCTATCATCTTAATGAACCAAATTAATTTTATAAATCACATTAAAATTAATTGAAATCAAACACTTAATTAATCTACTAGTTAATTTAATCACACCTCTTAAATAAACTAATTAAGTCAATCAAATTATTCATATTAAAGCTTAAGAAACATAAACATAAAATGCAATTAAATCAATCAAATTTTAAACTTAAATTATCAAGTCATTAATTACATCATTAACCCAAATAAATATGAAATCAAATTAAAATAAAATGATCTTTATTTAATTTTAATAGTTAATCACACCTCAACAAACTAATTAAGTTAATCAAAGTAATCATATTAAACCTAAGCTTAATCAAACATAAATGTAATTAAATCAAATCAAATCTAAATTAAATATAAATCATTCATTAATTGTCATTAATCTAAATTAATATAAAACTAAATTAAAATTAAATAAATTTTTATTTAATTTAATAATTAACTTAAAACACACTTGTTAATTAAACTAATTTCCCTTAAGCCATTCCAACTAAATAAATACCTAATTAATGCAAACTTAATGAATTAATCCGTCCTCTTAATGAACCAAATTAACTTTATAAATTAAATTCAAATCAAACACTTAATTAATCTACTTAATCACACACTTAAATAAAAGCTAATTAAATTAATCATATTAAACTTAAACTTAATCAAACATAATTGCAATTGAATACTAATCAAAACTTAAATTAAGTCATTAATTACATCATTAACTAAACAACTGAAATCAAATTAAAATTATAATTAACATAAATTCATTACTTTAAATAATCACATTCAGCAAACCACTAATAAAGATAACCAAATAAAATTAAATTAAATTAAATTAAATTAAGAAAGACTCTCATTAATTTAATATGTAATCAAATCAAATTCATTCAACCTATTTAAATAAGATAAACTAATTAACTATCCAATGTATGAAACCAAAAATCAAACTAAACTTTGATAAACGTGACAAATGGATGAGATTGAAAATAAAATCCTAATTATAAAGAATCAAATTCAATTAAAATCAAAAATAAAATCTCAATTAATCTAATCTGATCAAACTACAAATAAATGAACCATAATAAAATTAGATAAACATAAAGTTAAGTCATATAACCATAATCAAAGAAAAGAATTAAATATTAATTTAAAAGGATATTGAATTATCAAGATTTAATTAAACCAAAACATCTAATCTAAAATTAATCAATCAAAAACACATGAATTTAAACAAACTTAAAGTTCATTAGATATTAAGGATATTGAATTATCAAGATGTAATTAAACCAAAACATCTAAATCAAAATCAATCAATCAAATACTTAAACAAACTCAAATTCTAAATTCTAAATCAAATCAAATAAATCAAATCAAATGAATTACACAAATTCAAATGGGCTAATTAAGAAACTTAAGGACCTTAGTTAGACTTTTTAGGATAAATCTTCATTTTAGGATGAAGATTTCATTTTAATAGGAGTTAAGATGTAGAATAGGACGAGTTCCATCTACAAATGGAATTCATTCTACTCTTCATTCTCGAAAATCTAAACATCACTTTAACCAAATCAAAGTGAAATAAAAAATGAAAAATAAATCATTAAATTAAAATCATCCAAAGGTAAAATTTAAATAAATTCAAACTTCAAATTGAAACATAAACTAAAGAAGCTTAGTAAAGTCTTGCTACACAAGCCTTCTTTTCACACACTAGAATACTTGGTCACCGACTCTAGAATTAGGCTAGGTCGATGTATTGATTGTATGTATGATGTAGTATTTTATTTTGTGATGTATTTTAGATGTATATAGGTGGATGCCTGTACTGGATGGTGGTAGTGATTAGTCTAATCATATTTTCTATGGGTTGTGCTTATGGTAATAAAAAATACGCAGTTACCCATGTGTGGGGTGTTAAGTCCAAATTATTTATATAACTGCTTGGATTGTATGGTGTGTTTAGCTAACATTTATTTTGCAGGTGTAGCTAGATTTACTTTTCCTATTTTTGATATAATTTGCATAAGGAATTAGGATTAGTATTATGGGGGATTAGGATGAGCAGTGGCCAAAAAGCTTAGTCCGTGGGGTGCCCTGTGATGCCTTTGAAGAAAATAAAATCAAAAGAAAGAGAAGGAAGAAATGAAAAAAAAGAAGACCCCATAGCCTGTATTATTTTTTTATAATCTGGGTTATATAAGGGTAGAGTTCGACTACTCATATTTTTTTTCGGGGTGTACGGTGGAACTTGATCGCACTGGCCTTTAATTATTTTACGGTAGTCAATAAAATTCTTTGATGTTGTGTTTAGATTGCACATTAGAACATTTAATTTTCATAGTTTCTTTATGATTGATGCTTGAATGTGGGGCCTAGATACGGTAGGCTCTTAGGATGAAATTAATTTTTCTACCCCAATTAACAAATCATAAATAAAATTTTAAAATAACTCATAACCTCACATTAAAGCTTAGGAATTAAATCAAGAAAATAAAATTTTTAACAACCCCTTAGCTGAATGAATAAATGTATAATATCATGCATGTCATATTCTTCCACTCTTGTTAAGAGGGGGCTTCCATCTGTGCTAGAGAATGAATGCTTAACCTGTGAGAGCCTTTGATGGAAGAACACCCTTTCCTCCCTTGGTTTGGCCTATAATCAAGTTCTCATGTATTTATGCATATAAAATCCCATAGCCTATGTCAAAATAAAGAGTTCAGAAGAATCAAATAAATTTGATAAAATTTGCATTAGATTAAGTCATGAATCCATACCACTTATGCTCTAGTCTCTTAAGAAGTGAGTTTAAGGACTTAATCTCCTTTCTAAATAAATAACAACCCAGCCATCTTGCAAAGCATAAGACTTGCCTACATGGATTTAAACCGTAGGAGGAGTTAGTCAGGCCACTCCATGGTAAGTCCAAAGGGTGGTTTATTCTCTTTTGAAGAGGTAAATCATATACCCATTTTACTTTAGATTTAGGTTATGCTTTAGCCCTCGCCAAAGCTCCCTAGATTTAGGATCTGAGGTTGCTAATTCCCTTACAAGCATAAATCCTCACCTCTTAGGCATTTTCACAATCTTATCTCATGGAATTATAAGCCTTAGAAATCTAATGAAATGTCAACTCAAATAATTAACTCTCTTTAATTTCAAAAAAAAATATAATTATAAGGTAGATTAGAATGCTTACTAGGCTTCCTAGTATCATGAGCATTTCCTACCTTTTTCTTTTGGATTCCAAAAATAAGTCTTCTCCTTGATCTATCCCATTTGATTTTCTAAAATAGCCAATCCTTTAATAGTCTTAACCTTGAAATCTTTGGAGACCCTAATTGTCTACTTTAATCGAGAGTATTCTTAAAAAATTCCCATTCCTTATGATGTAATTAACTATGGGAGCTTTCCTCCATAGAGAACTTAACAAACATGGCTAAAAATAAACCCAACTTTACTTTTTCATGTAAAGTACAGGAAAAATCTCTGGTATATTTGAAGAACATCATGCCTTAGGAGTCCTTATTAGGTGATTAGGTCCATTATAGGGTGGTGATTTCTATCTTTCAAGATAGTACATCATTCCTTAATGTCATACCCGATCACTTCAATAAGTATCCCCTAAGATCTACGTGGTGTCCCACATCTCAAAAATAAACACCACAGATTTTTCTGGCTACTCCGGTGGGAATGGTTCCTCTCTCCATCTTTAGTAGATAATTATTATCTCCAAGCATCGATAGTGGACTTATATTTTATATAGGCCTGAGACTATCATTTTTTCTATTGGCGCTTAGCTTATGTTATCCTTAAGAAAAGCTAGCCAACATCCTTCAGGTTTTAGGACCTCACTCCGTGTAGGTCCTAAAATCCCTATTGGGTTCCCCCAATAGGTGAAAGGTAAAATTAATCAAACAAAAGAGATGATCAAAATTAAGAACCTCTTCACCATCCTAATGGTAAGGCAAGGTTTATTCCACGAAGAATAAGAAAATAAAACCCTTATGCAAAATAACATGTCTTTCCAAAAGCACTTTTTCAAAATCCAAAAAATAAGAGATCTTTACACAAAAATTTATAAGAAATTAAAAAAAAAGACACAAAACACATATAACCAAACCTTATTTAATAAATCCTATGATTATTGCAAGGAGTTTCTTTTTTAAAAATCAAAATCAACCATTTTAAATATCTTTTTCAACAGCATATTTTCTTTGGAAATAGCTATCCCCATCCCACACACTCAAATTTGTTGGATGGAGATTCTATTTTTGAATTAAATCAAAATATAAAATTGAAACTCCACTTAACATATCACATGTGCTAGAGTTGAAGTTTTTCCCCTTTTTGAAAAGCAATAAATCATACACACACATAAGAGAAGTCAAGACATATTTGAACCCCCACTTGACATATCCAAATTTCTCAAGTGGGAGTTCCCCTTCTCTTGGAGAAGGTAGAGCAAATTGAATTCTATTTGCATTTGTCTGATAAAACTTCTTCTTGCCAAAGTCTTAGACTTCAAAACACATTGGGAACTCCTTTGACATGACCAAGTATATCAAAAGAGAACCCCCTTTTTTTGAAAATCATATGAACAAATTGAACTCCATTTAACATACCTAAGTTTGTTAAATAAGTTCTTTTTATTTCAAAAATCATAAACACATTTGACTTTATCTTAACATACCAAATTTATTAAGTGAGAGTTTCATTTTCAAAAATCATAAACACATTTGACTTTCACTTGACATACCAAATTTGTTAAGTGAGAGTTTCATTTTTAAAATCATAAACACATTTGACTTTCACTTAACATACCAAATTTGTTAAGTGAGAGTTTCATTTTCAAAATCATAAACACACTTGACTTTCACTTAACATACCAAATTTGTTAAATGAGAGTTTCATCAAAAACACAATTGACTTTCACTTAACATACCAAATTTGTTAAGTGAGAGTTTCATATTCAAAATCATAAACACATTTGACTTTCACTTAACATACCATATTTGTTAAGTGAGAGTTTCATTTTCAAAATCATAAACATATTTGACTTTCACTTAACATACCAAATTTGTTAAGTGAGAGTCTTTCAACATTTGATCCTTTTAACATATCAAAATTTCCAATTTTTCATGTCAAACCACACTTGAGCTTTCACTTAACATACCAAATTTATTAAGTGAGAGTCTCATTCTCAAAGAAAAAAAAACAAACATATCTCAAACACATTTGGGGCTTCCACTTAACATACCAAATTTGTTAAGTGGGAATCCCATCTTCAAAGAAAAGCAAATCAATCTCACAATCACATTTGACTTTCACTTAACATACCAAATTGTTAAGTGAAGTATCATCATCAAACACAAAATAAACACATGTGGCCTTTACTTAACATACCAAATTTGTTAAGTAAGAAGCCTCATTCTCAAATCAAAATATCACACAATCAAATCTTAACAAGCAAAAATATTTCAAATACACAATCACAACCTCTTCTTAGCATACCCAAATTTGCTAAGTAAAGGTCTTTCAAACTATCAATATTTTCAAACAAGATGCACAAAACAAAAATATCTCCAAGAAAATCTCTCCTCAAATTTTAGAACCCCGCCCAACCTACCTAAATCGGTTGAGTATGGGTTCTAAATATAAATCAAATGGTAAAGACTCTCCTCAATATACAAATCTCTCCAATGAACCCCAGTTAACACATTTGAATTGTTGAGTTTCAAAACTCCAAACTTCTATTACTTGCGTGGAACAAATACCAAGGCAAAAATTTGATACAAGTTATATTTCCACAAATGCAGACATACAGCTCATATCAGCCAGTGCAGTCTTTGCAAATTTCACACATGGTAGCTCAGAAGTATGTGTTTACTTTTTATTTCGGGATGAATTTAGCCTTGGATCAGGTCAGCCTCTCGTAGATCGACTTTGCCCACCTCATTCATTTTGGTCGAGGTTTTGAGGGGCTAGGATCACTTGTGAGGGGATCACCCTCACCCGTCAGTGTGTTGTGGGAAGAAGCGGTCATCCAGTTGAGATGCTCTCAAATTTTCCCTCACAGAGGAAGCAGGCAGTTCTGCGGTTTGTAGTTTTAGTGCAAGTGCACTCAATGGTTCCCCTTTTTGCCCTAGTATAGGCTAGCACCCACTCGTTGGCTCCTTCCAAAGGGAAGGCTACCCTATCTTCAGTTATAGTCTCCCCCACCTATGAGGTTGGGTCTAGTTCTCATGTTGCCCCTCTTAGTAGGGATTAGTGCTACAAGATCAAGTGGCATCACGACTGCATAGACAAGGAACTAGAGATAGCTTCCCAGTTTGCAACAGAGGAGTTACCTAGGATTGTGTCTCCTCTTATCACAGAGAACAAGTTTCACCCCCTATCTGGTTCTGATGAAGAGGAAGACATTAGGAGGATCTCAGTTTCACCTCTGCCTGCAATTAATTTTGAGGCTCCTATCAGTGATAAGAGAAGGTCGTATGCTGGCTTTAGATCAATTCTGCACCAAGTTGGTAGAGCTTACGGATGATTAGAGTCCAGAGCTCAATTTGATTTACATTCTATCATCCCTCATAGTGTAGGACACATCAGGCAGAGGGCAGGATGCTATCTAGATCGGCGAGACATTGGTATGCTAGATAGTCGGTGGCCTCAGCCCTCGTGAACTTTTCCAATCAGTGTGCTACCCTCGTCGATCATACTGATAGCATTCTACTGATGGGTACTACCCACCATAGAAAAGGAGCTCCTGCCTAGAGATAGCCGGTGTTGCCTCTAACACATCGATCCACTCCTCACCCACCATCACTTGTTCAGGTCCTGCCATCCACCATGTCGACAAAGGCATAGAAGGCAACATCCAGGGAGAAGAAAGCCCCATTGGTGATCTGGCTATGGTCAAAGTGTCCCACTTCATCTGATCCACTAACTGAGGTGAGGGCAAGTTCCCCAACTCGACCTCCTACTTCAGTCTTGGTGAAGAAGGAGTGGTGACCCCATAACATCGTGGTCGCACCACCACAACCACCAACATTAGAGGTAGTGATAGTTGTAGCCATAGAAGGGGTAGGAGACAGTTCTACAATCCCCGTGGTAGTGGATCTCCCAAGGGACACTACTCCACCCATGAGCAGCTATGAGCATGTCTCTTCCAATAGTCATGACACTCCTAGAGCTAGCACTCCAGTGATATGCAGTGTTAAGTGCTTCTTCGTCAGTGAGCACAGCCCCTCCATCGATCAGTAGCGTGTATTTGTACTAGCATAGTTAGATCGTTCCATAGAATAGATTTTGGAACAGTACTTTATAGAGAAAAAAGAGCTTCTAGGGAGTGACTGATCAAATTATGAGGAGAGAAAGGTTAGCTTTGATCTGGATGAGGATGATCTCCTTGAGGATTTGGTCGAGGTCTACATGGTTGATACTAGGAGCTCCCTTCATAGAGATCAACATAATTAGGAAGGTATTGTGGTTGAGGAAGATGATGCCATCCATTCAACCCAATACCTCCACCAGCAACTTAAATAGAAGGATGATCAGATCAACTGGATGGAGAAGAGGATGGAAGACCTATTAGCAGCCCTCCATGTACTTCAAAACTAGGCCTCAATACCACAGCATATGCTGCTAGAGATAGATCATCCTGAGTTAGCACATGTCCTAGATTAGCCCAAAAGCACTTCTCTAGTAGATTAGGACAGTGGTAGCCTACATAGGAAGGTGGTGGACAACACCTCCATGTAAGAAAAAGATATCAAGTAGTTGGTGGAGTAGCAAGTGAAGGATGCATTGGAGTAAGCCTAAGGTGACTCATTTATTCCAAAGGGTAGACCCTACTCAGAGAAATTTGATGGTGTCCAATATCCTAAGGGTTTTGGGCCTCCTTCCTTCAAAATTTTTTATGACAGTGGGAACCCCGGTGCATATAACATATTTCAGGGCTAAATATTGCAATGTCGGTGGCAGTGATGCACTTCTATTCTGTCTCTTCATTAGTAGTTTGATAGGAATCACATTTGATTGGTACACTGAACTACCCAATAGTTTAGTGAAGACATTTACTGAGTTAGAGTAGCTCTTTATTAAGAGATTTGCTGGAGCTCAACAAAGGGTAACTGTGGGCAATCTTGTTGTACCTTAACAACACGTCGGTGAGTCCCTTATTGATTACATTCTTAGATGACGCAATTCAAGTATGAAATGAGAACCACAGCTGTCTGAACAACATGCCATTAAAATTCTACTCAAGAATATTCATGACCCGGTTGCCTTCATGCTTAAAGGGTTTACCATTAAGACATTTGATAAATTAATTAACAAGGTGGCTAGTCTATAAGGAGAGGTCAAATAATTACCTTTCGAAGATCAATCAGCCAAGCCCAAACCACAGAAGGCATTTGAGAAAAAGCTCGGGGTAGTCACAGTAGTTGACAAGGAGAAGCAGCCAGCCAAAGCTCAATATGAGAGACCTCGTGCACAATAGCTTCCATTATCACCTCCTCTATCACCACCTCGGCCATCATATCAGCCATCTCAATTGCCACAGTGGCTTCCACTGCCACCTGCTCAGCAGTATCCTCATCCATATCATCAGCAACAGCATCTCCACCCACAACATTAGCAACAGTTCTCCTATCCACCACTAGGTAACTACCATTTGCTTACTCTTTCTAGCAAATTGAATAAGGCTTATTCATTCAAGAGAGGTAGTCAGGAAAATCTTTAAGAATCTCTTAAAGAAGCCTGAGTTTCATTTATCAGAGCCTAGGAGGTCGGAGGATGTGGGCAAAAGTCATGATCCAAACTATTACCCCTACCACTGCATGCTAGGTCATGTCTTAGAAGATTTCTTTACCTTTAAGGACTAGCTTGAGCATAGCTATAAGTTGGGTGCCATTGTCATCCCCAAGGAATATTTACTAAAACAACCCTCCAGTTGTGTTAGGGTAATTCTTGGGGATACAAGCGATCTTCTCAAGATAAAGGAAGGTTGGGATATCTCCCTATCTCGAACCTCCAAGAAAATCATCTCTAAGATCAAAAAGTTACCCTTGTAGGTCCCTAAAGCAGCTCAAACCTCCAGCTCTAAGGAAGGTTTGCAAGTTGCTAAGGATAACTTGAAGGAGGTAGATGCCCAGCAGCAGCAACAGTCCCCCTTATCTGGCATAGCATAGTAGCATAACCACCATCCGAGTCTAGCACTCCATTCACCATTGTAGTTACTACTTCTTCCTCCACTAGCTCCTCTTCTGCCAGTAAGAGTGTTGTATCAATGGACAAGGGCACTAAACCCTTTACCCTGTATCATTTAAGAAGAAATCAATGAAGAAAGCTTTCATTTACATATTGTCAACTCTGATACTCTAAATTTTATTCTTTCAAAAACTCTCCAAGTCTATAAAATAATAATGATAACTCTAGTTTCGATCATTCCTTTTTTGATTTAGAAATGGATTTTCCATTCCTAAATCATTTGGGTTCACCCATTGAGATTAATTTGGAGTCATCAGACTCTGATGATCCCATAGGAGAAGCTGTAGGTGAACCTGATGAGCAGGTAGAACTTTTCACTAAATCATCTCACGAAGTCATTGAAGTCAACCTCCGTAGTGGCAAAATTCTTCCTCCTAGGGCAGCACCTCAGGATAAGAGTAAATAAATCATTGGTTCTAGTGATCAAGAAACCCCTCCACAAGATGCTCCACCCATGGATATGCTTATGGAGGATCAGCCCAGAGTTAACTACGGTGTCCTCGCTCACCTATGAAAGTTGCTAGCTAAACTAAGCATATATGATGCCCTTTTCTTATCCAAAGAGATAAGGGATTCATTGATCAAAGCTCTTCTTGATCCAAAAATATGCTTAGCTCAGTTGACCGCTATTGGAGAGGAGGCATGTTATTCAAGAGAAGCCCATAGAGTTTCATTCATAGATGAAGGCCTTCTTTTGGGGACAACCGAGCACAACCGTCCCCTCTACATCACAGTGGATATGGGCAGATTCAGGCTCTCCAGGATATTAGTTGATCAAGGTACATTAGTGAACATTATGAGTCTAAAAACCCTTGCCTACTGGAGGATCGATATCTTCAAACTCTGAGGAGATCGGATGATGTTGAGAGGATTCAATGAATAAGGTGAGAGGGCTTTAGGCTCCATAGTGTTACCACTAGAGATAGATGATTGGAAGACAGAAGCCAAGTTTTACATAATAGACTGAGATACATCTTTCACTGCTTTGCTCAGTAGGCCTTGGATACATGCAAACAATACAGTTCCATCTTCTTCACACTAGTGCATCAAATTCAGAAGAGGTGGAATTGAGTATTATGTCAAAGGAGACTTGAAGCCATTCTTAGTTAGAGAGGTTGAGATTTATGAAGATGTAGCCTACTATCTTCCTCCTAATCAAAAAAGTCTATTCTTGTGAGCTTGGTGAATGTTCAGAAACAAAAGAAAAAGAAACAAAAGAAAAATAAGAAAAAGAAAAAGAAAAAGAAAAAGAAAAGAAAAAAGGAAGATAAAATAAAAATACAAGTGAACAAGAATCAAACACTGAAGAAGAGGTAGAGCCAGATGTTACATTCTGCCCATAGTTTATTCCTCCATATGAACACATGGGTAGGATGACTCGACCACCACCAGGTAGAGGAAGAGGTAAATTTAGAGGTAGTTTTAGAGGTGGAAGACCTCCTTGCTGATGGCCAACTAGTACGAGTTATGTTCCAGCTCACAAGAGTACCCCTATTATCCACATAGACTTAGAGTCCATTTCGGTGGATGAGTCTCACGTGGTTAGCACACCAACCAACCCCTCTCAGTAGGTCCCTTTGAAGGTGACATTGAGCAGGGCATGATGAAGACCAAGCAAAGCATGAATGTATATGAATCATTATTATGTAGAATAGTGAGACATCAGTTGGGAACTTTAGCTCTAACCTCACTTTCTTCCCAGAAAGTTGAAGGTTTAGTAGTTAAGGAGGCCCCCAAGTCATCCACAGATGTTAAGCCAAAGAGATTTTTGTTGGGAGCATCATCCTCAAGTCAAAAAGTCGATGTAGAACTTGAGGATGATTTATATAAAGATTTAATAGAATTACCTTTTGATTGGTACTCGCCTTGTGTTCTCAACTTAGCAAAGAAGAAATTAATCCCAAATTCTTAGTCTAAACACAGGTCAGACTACTTTAAAAGGCTATGGGACAACCAAACCAGACATCCTCAATCAAGACCGGATTAGATTCATAAGGTCCATGATGATGATAACCATTGCCTAGTCATCATAAATCATTTGGCGTCTGATAGGTTCTTCTCAAATCATGCTAACTATTATGAGGAGGTATGTTTAGAAACTTCAGATATCCCAAGTGAGCTAGAAGTTAGAGATGCACCACTAGAGTTTGAAGAAGAGTTCAGATCAACCATCGATGAACTTAAAGAAATCAACTTGGAAATCAAAGAAAATCCACGTTCGACAAACATCAGTTCCTTGTTAAATGAAAAAGAAACTAATGATTTAGTTAGGTTATTAGCTGAGTTTAAGGATTGCTTTGCATGGAGTTATGAAGAGATGCCTGGTCTATCCCCTAACATAGTCCATAAACTAGTAATAGAACCTAATGTAACCCTATAAAGTAAGCTCCTAGATGCATGCGATTAGACATTGAATAGCATGTCACTTCTGAAATCAGGAAACTGATCGATGTTGGCTTTATCAGGGAAGAAAACTATCTTACCTAGTTGGCTAGTGTCATCCCAGTTAAGAAAAAGAATGGCCAAATTCGCATATGTGTTGATTTTAGGGATCTAAATAAGGCATGTCCTAAGGATGAATTTTCACTTCCTATACTAGAATTAATTATGGATATTGCCTCATCTCATGTACTATTCTTCTTTATGGATGGGTCATCTAGCTACAATCAAATCAGAATGGCCCCCAAAAATGAAAGAAACACTACTTTTTGAACCCCAATCAAAATTTATTGTTATAAGGTCATGCCTTTCAACCTTAAAAATGCAGGTGCCACATTCCAACGGGCCATGACTCGAATCTTCGATGAACTCATTCATCATCAAGTTGAATGCTACATTAATGATCTTGTTATCAAAAGCAAAGAAAAGGAAGACCATCTCTTTGACTTGAGAGTAATTTTCAAACGGTTAAGATAATACAACCTCAAAATGAACCCCCTAAAGTGAGCATTTGGAGTAGCTTTAGGTAAATTCCTTAGGTTTATTGTTCGACACCAAGGAATAGAGATCGACTTTGAGAAGATCAAGGCTTTCTTAGAAATGCCACTCCCTAAAAGCTTAACATAACTCATATCATTCCAAGGGTGGTTGGCGTATCTAAGACGCTTCATATCCAACCCATTAGAAAGATGCCAACCATTCTCAGCACTTGTCAAAAAGGATGCCAAGTTCAAGTGGGATGACAAGTGCCAGCATGCTTTTGAAGACATCAAGTACTACCTGATGACATCACCAGTTCTAACAGCTACTATCTCGGGCAAGCCATTGATCCTCTACACTGCTACATTAGATGACTCTCTTGGTGCTTTGTTGGCCCAAGCCAAAGATGAAGGGAAAGAAAATGCTCTCTACTACCTCAATCATCATCTAGTCCCTGCTGAGGCAAGCTATCCACCTATTAAAAAATACTGCCTAGCTTTAATCTTTGCATCCCAAAAACTACGTCACTACATGATTTCTCATAAGGTAAATCTGATCTCCAGAATCAATACACTATAATATCTCATGACATGGCCAACGCTATCAGGAAGGTTGGCATAGTGGTCCATGATTTTGTGGCAGTTTGACATCACATTCATACTCCTCTGTGCGGTGAAAGGATAAGCACATGCGGATTTCTTAACAGCGCATCCACTTCCTATTGATTCTCCACTTAGTGATGATCTTCCTGATGAACAAATCATGAACTTAGGGGACACTAGCATTCATTGCTGGGAGATGTATTTTGATGGTGTGACATCCTCTCAAGAGAAGAATCACAATCTATTATCCCAAGAAAGGTAGGGGTAGGAATAGTTCTCCTAACTCTGAACGGCGATGTGATGAGATTCTCATATCATCTGTCTAATCCATCCACCAATAATGAAGCTAAATATAAGGCTCTGATTATCAGTCTGGAGTTAGTCATTATACTATGCATCTGGAGTATTAACATCTTTGGGGATTCTCAGTTAGTCATCAACCAAATTGATGGGTCCTACAAGGTTCTAAAGCCTAAGCTCCATCATTATCACAAGTATACCATGAAATTATTGGCCTAAATCACAGAGGTTACCATTTACAAGATTCTTCGAGGAGAAAATGCAGTAGTAGACACATTAGCCAAGCTTGCCAAAGAGTTGGCATGTACGGAAGATGAGCCCATTCCAATAAGGGTCCAAAATAGACAAGTCTTATCTCTTGTTGATACTGAACTCATCAAGAGATTCTCTCTTGAAGGAGAAGTTACCATTACCAAAAAGGACTGGGAGTCAGATTAGAGGCAACCATTCATGGATTATCTACATACTTGAAAACAATCTCAAGAGAAATCACTTGCACACTAGGTGAAGTAGAGAGCTCTTTCCTATGCTATTGTAGGCAGCATCTTATACCGGTAGTTCTTTGATCATATGTGGTTCCGTTGTCTAGAAAAACACGAAGCCCATAGGATCATGACCGAGGTACACTCAGGTTTATGTGGAGCGTATTAATACGGTCTAAAGATGAAAGCTAAGATTAAGAGACTAGGATTCTACTGATGACAACAAATGATGATGGCTTGAACAATTGGTTGAAGCCTTGTGGGCGTACCACACCACCTATAGAACTCCAATATAGTCCACCCCTTTCTCCTTAGTGTATGGGTCCGAAGCCATTCTACCATTAGAAGTCCAACTCCCATCATTAAGGATAGCCATGGGTAGTAAAATCACAATGGAGCAGAATGCCAAGTTATGGTTGGAAGAGCTCAAGGTTTGGAGGAGAGATACTGGGCATGCAGAACAACAGTTATACAAAGCCAAGATGATTCAAGCTCATAACAAGTTGGTCCGTCCTAGAGGTTTTCAAGTAGGAGAGCTTATTTTAGTTCTAAGGAGACTAATTATTTCCCGTCGAAAGATGTGAGGCAAGTTTGAACCCACTTGGGAAGACCCTTATGTCATAGAGAAGGCCTACCAAGGAGGATCTTATCAACTCATAAATTGTAAAGGAGAGTGCCCGATGCTTCCAATCATTGGGCTCTACTTAAAGAAATATTATTCTTAAATCTTGTTTAAAAATAATTATCAATAAAACTTCTTTTCATATCAAATTCCATCTCTTATATGTTAGAAATATCTTTTGCTTGCGAATTCACTATGATGTATTTAGGATAGGTATAAGAGAACCCAAGAGGCATCCTATCCCTCTACAACACAAACATAAACTACACATAATTCTCCAGTTCTATTAGGATAGGTGTAAGAGAACCCAAGAGGCATCCTATTTTGATTAGTACAACTAAGTTAGGTGTAAGAGAACCCAAGCAACAACCTTTCTTGGTGGAGTCATAATTGCTCTTGCGGTGCCAGTTCATCCATTCTTCTACGTATTTATGGTAGGTGTAAGAGAACCCAAGTGACATCTTATTCCCTCTTTCTTAACACAAATAAATATATATCTTTTATCTCGGGTTATTTTGATGTGGGAGCAAGCCCCCTGTGGCATCACTCATTAGCTGCTCTAGGTCGAGATGACATGCTACCTTGCTAGTGTGTCACCCCAGTGGTCACTTTTTTGGAGGATGTGAGGCTCCATGCTTTCTTCTCGACTTGACCATTGCAAACCAACGAGCACCTTGTCAGTTTGGTAGGCCTTATTATGCTGCTAGTAAGCTACCCTATGTTGACTTTATTTAAGAGGATATAAACCTACATACTTTCTTCTTAGACTAACCAATATGCATTAACTAGGTCAAGTATGTTTGAGATTCAGGATAAGTCCCCCAGCAACTCCTTTCCTTTTTGACTACTTTAAGCTTGGGTCTAGTCCTTACATAGGACTCCTCGTTTAGTAGTCGCCCTAGGTTGGATAGCCCCTGTCAAGATGAAGACAGACTATCTTGGCAATAA
The DNA here is from genome assembly GCA_021442155.1 of Cymbidium sinense. Taxonomy (NCBI): domain Eukaryota; kingdom Viridiplantae; phylum Streptophyta; class Magnoliopsida; order Asparagales; family Orchidaceae; genus Cymbidium; species Cymbidium sinense. The sequence continues at coordinate 179,387,092 of CM038216.1, read as the reverse complement.
TTTTCACTTTAGACAGATGTAAGCCTACACGCCTTCTTTCTAGACTGATTATCGCAAACCGATGGGCACCTTAGGTTGGTTGGTTATCACCATGCTGACGACAACCCACCCAATGGATACACCACTCTTGGGAGATGTGAGTCCCCATGCTTTCTTTTGAGTCACCCAGAATACATGGCTTTCTTCTGTGGTCTGGATAAAGCCCTTAGCGACACCTCCCCTGTGGGCACTCTATTTGGATCACGTCTTTAGTGACCCCATATTGACACTACTCGGGTTACTTTTGGATTAGACTGCCCCCTTTCCTAGTAGCCACCCCTGTGGTTGGAGAATTTGTTCAACGAATGCGCACATTCTCCCTTGGTCCATTAAGTTTGAGATAGGACTAGGCTGATATAAGCTCCTTCTCAGTGTGGTCCCTCACAAACCAACAGAGTCAACACAAATATAAAATAAATAAAATATATCTTTGCTTGTGGATTAGGAATTCAAGCCCCCCAATGGCATCTTTCCCAAGCAAGCATCCTATCTTTAGAGCAGTGTCAGCAAAACTCCCTATAGGAATTGCCTGACTACTTTGAGTTGAGATAAGTTCCCTGGTCGGCACTCTCTCAGTAGTCTCCCTTAGGTTGAGTTCAACTTGTTGTGCCACCAACGAGTTACCTCGGCAGTCGTATTTGCTTTGAAAGATATAAGTCTATTACGCATTTTTTTGGCATGAATGTTGTAAACTGATGGGCAGCCCTAGGTCAGGCCCAATTCATTGTGCAAGCGAACGATCACCCCAGTGGTTCCTTGTTTAGAAAGATGTGAGTCTCGATGCTTTCTTCCAAACTTTACCATTGCAAATCGAAAGGTACCCCTTAGGTTGGTTAGTACCTAATGACTAGTAGACTATCCCTTTGGATTTGTAAACCTAAGATAGGTCTAGGCTGATATTATTACTTTCTTAGTAGATCCATCGCACATTGACAGTGTCCATCTAAAATCAAATTATTTTTGACTATTATTGAGTCGATATGAGTCAACATCGGCATTCGATCAAATAGTTGCCCTAGATCAGGATTGATTTGTTGTGCCATCGACAGATCACCCCAACGACTGATCCCTACTTTGGAAGATGTAAGTCTACTATGCTTTCTTCCAAGTACACCCGTTGCACATCGAAAGGTAACTCTTAGCTAGATAGTCCTACCTTGTGGCTGGTAGACTACCCCTTTGGACTTATAAATTTGAGACAAGTCAAGGCCGACATAGTTCCTTCTTAGTGGGTCCATCACACGCCAACTTGGTCCACAACATAACACACTAAATTAAATTAAATTAATTCAATTCAAATCAATATAAATCAAATTAATTATCAGGACTACTCTTAAGTTGAGGTAAGACCCCCAGCGGCGCTCACTCAGTAGTCACCTTAGGTAGGGTTCGATTTGTTCTGCCATCGACAGATCACCCCAACAACTGATCCCTACTTTGAAAGATGTAAGTCTGCTATGCCTTCTTCCTAGTATAGTCATTGCACACCAAAAGGTAACCCCTTAGGTCGGATAGTCCTACCTCATGGCAGGTAGACTACTCCTTTGGACTTATAAATCTAAGATAGGCCAAGGCCCCCGTGGCTCCTTCTTAATGTAGTCCATATTACACCAACATGGTCTATAATAAAATAAATTCAAAACCAACCTCTCCAGTGGAGTCAAATTAAACATATCAAACAAACCAAATTTATCCCCAGTGAGGCACAAATTAAATTAGCCTCCCTAGTGGAGCTTATATCTAAATCAAATAAATTCAATTGAGTGTACATCCTTGGCGGATATGCCCTCAATCTAGAACCCTTCTCCCTAGTGGAGCCAGAATAAATTAAAACAACCTCCATAATGGAGTCTAATCAAACAAATCAAAGAAATCTAATAAAATTCTTATCCCCAGGAGATAGCCCGAAGCTGCTTTCCTAGTGGAAGGTTCACATACCCAATCCCTAGCAGATTCGAGCATATATCCCTATAGGATATGACTCCACATCAATTAAAATAAAATAAATTTAAATCAATTTGATCTTGACCCCCATCAGATTATAGATTCTTATCCTCAGTGGATACACATCCAAACTAATCATATTCATAATCAAACTTAAATTCTTATCCCTCAGCGGATAACTTGAACCTGTTTCCCTAGTGAAAGGTTCATGTACTCAATCCCCAGTGGATTCTTTCTAGTCCTCTAATGCCTCTAGCATAAAAAGAGCTGCATTACACTAAGATCATGATTCTATCTACCTTTTGGGTCTAGGTATAGATCACTTTCATTATTTATTGCAATCTTCTGGATGTTGTTGATCATTTCAATCAATGCCAATACGTGAGGTGTGTCTTGCTAGTTACACCACACCTATTGGGGGTCCTTTTATTGACCTCACTTTTGGGGTGAGCTCTCAACTCCATCCTCTTAGACTTAGGAATCTTTTAGACATTAAGAACTCCTTAGTCATAAGATACTTCTAGTGATTAGGTGAACACTTAATCTAAGCCTAGAGACTTAGAAAGGTTAACCATAGGATTAGGCTATGCCTTAGGGCTTAAGGAAATCATCTATCCTATAGCCTAAACCCACTCCATATACACCTTCCTAAATCGAACCCAGATTCAAATCTCAAACCAAACCTCAAATTCAAATTCAAATTCTAAATATAATTTTAAATTTGACTCCAAATAATTGACACCCAAAATCAAATTCAAATCCTAAGACCCTTCCTAAGCTATAAGAACCACTTTCATAAGCTTAGCCAAAACTCCAATTAAATCAATACAAATTCAATTTATTTCTTTATAAATCAATTATTCCTTCATTTATATTCATAAATATAAATGAAATCCAAATTCAAATGACCAAAACTATATCCAAAATTAAATCCAAACCTAATCTAAGCCCTTTGAACCAATTCTTTGGACTTAGCCAAATTCTATCCAGATCAAGTCAAAACCAATGAATTTTCTTTTGAATCAATCATTCATTCAATTATCTATCTAAATATAAATGAAACCTACAATCATCAAATCAAATCAAAGCCAACCCAAGTCAAGCCTAACTTAGCCCTTTTGACTTAAAACTTTTAATTGAGCCAAAACCAATTGAACTCCAAATTGATTATCATTGAATTTATATTTTAATCCAGGGAACATATATAAGTTCAACTAAACTTGAATCAAACCAAAACTAAAAGAATTGACCCACTTAGGTCCACGTGACCTAAAGTGACCTAAAGGACCCATTTGAGCCAACTTCCAATCCAACCCAAATTGGATTGAATTAAGCTCACTAAAATCTTCTACCATGATTATTGATCACCCTAGGATGATCAATTGCAATCAATTGGGTCAAACAAAGTCAACTTAGTCATTTGACCAAGTCAAACCTTAGCCCAAATGAACCAAAACTAGCCAAAACTCATCCTATATCAAATTGATTGAAACCAATGATTTGAATCAATCCAAAATCAATATTTAAATATGACTTGACCACCAATTGAGCCAAACCAAGTCCAATTGGCCATTTGATCCAAGTTGACCCAAATTGGCCTAAAGGACCAAATTAGGTCAAATCATGATCTAACCCAAATTGATTGCAAATAATGGCTCAAGTTCATTCTAAATTGATTATTGAACTTGACTAAAGTCATAATTAAACCCAATTTGATCAATCAAGCCCGATTGAGCCATTAAGCCCAAATAGGCCTAAAGGATCAATTTAGCCTAAATCCAAATTAAATACAACTTAATTCAAACCAAAGGCCACATTTACCTTCAATTAACCAATTGAACATGAATCAACCCATAACCCAAGCCAATTTGGCCAATTTTGGTCAAATTGGTCAACTTGACCCAATATGACCCATATGACCCAAATTGAGCCAAATCCCTTGAAACCAAGCCATGTCCCATTGGGGGCTGATCAAACCTGACCCAAACCCATTTGGGACCAGTCCAAAATCAACACAACTCATTTAAATCCCTCATGGATCCTCCCCCACATAGGATTCCACCCAACCTCATTTAATTCTCCCTCATCACATGCACTTAACTCCTCCCCAACATTTGCATTGAATATAGCTAATCATATGGTGCAAGAGAGGACTTTGGAGTAAAAATCCAAAGTTCTTAATCAATCTATCATCCATCCCAACCACCCCAAGCAAGATGATAATACTTTAGAGCTAAAAAAATCAAAAAGTGGATTTTTGGCCATTATAAAAGGAGGGGAAATAAGGCTTCATTTCTCTTCCTCCCACCACTATTCAACCCCCAAGAGCTCCCCAAAGTAAAAAAGAACTCATCCCCCACCTATTTGAGCCATTTTTTAGCTCAAAAATACAAATAGTTACTTTTTCGATGAGATGACGGTGAATATTGGAGAAGATGACATTCCAAAGGGAGGCAAAGGTTAAAAATCATTCCAAAGCTTCCTCACATACCTAGGAGTTTGCTCGAATCTTCACCGCCGCCAGAAACTATCCCTGGCAAGGTAAATTTTGCCAAACTTTAGCCAACCTTAGGATTTCTCGCATTTTGTGTTAATTTTTTTGTGATTTTAGGAATTTTTCCTATAGTCTTGCACTTTTTACTTTAAATCATCCCAATTAGAAAACTAAATTTTTTTCAGTGTGAATCGACATGAAAATGAGTTCATTTGGACAAGTTTTTACTTAGAAATCCTAATTTTTTTCTTAAAAAAACCTAAAATCACTATTCATCATCGGCGTGCTACATCCATCGTCCGATCCCGCGGTTCACAGGATTGAATGGCTCGGATCGTGTGATCCCCAATCTCTAATGCGATCTAGGCATCGATCATGCAATTTTACTGTCAGGCGGCTTCATCACTAATTGCGTGATCCGACCTCGGATCATGTGATTTGATCGGACCGTCCGTCGATCATGCGGTCGAGCTCCAGATTGCATTCCATTGACCCATTTACCGCTCGTTAACGTTGACACGACACCGTGCGTGATTCACATGGTGCCGTGTAGCGCACACGTGCCATATTCAATCGTGTGGCACCACGTGGCGTCGCGGTGCCACGTTAGCACCGCATAGATTTTCTAATTAAAAAAATTAATTTAAATCATATGAAACTTCAAAAATTTTTCGAAAATAAAATACTTAATCAAAATTACAAACAAGGTTTCGTTGGATTTGTCTTTCTAAGAGGTATCAAACAAACCTAAAATCCCCAAATTTCACTGAGCATTTTGAGCTTAATTTGAGTTTTAGTAAAAATCAAATTTCATTAATTAAACCAAAAAAAAATGTCAAATTAAGTTGAAAATTTTAGGGATTGAAATCAGAGATAAATCACACCTATCATAAAAATATCAAGTAAAAAAGACTTCTCGATTGGGACAAATTAAATTTTGAATTTCAAATTATTTATTTTAATAAAATAAATTAAATAAAAATTAAAAAATTTACAAAAATCTTCAAAATGGCTTAAATCACTTCAATTGACATCTAGGACTCTTAAGGAAATAATGTGATTTTTTGAATTCTAATGAACCCCAAAAAAATACTTAAGATTAAAGTTTAACCAATTAAGGACTTAATTAAAATATAATCTAAAAATAATTTAAATATCAAAATCAAAATCAGGAATGAAATAACACTTAAACAATTATTAATCAAACCTCAAATAAAAAATATCATCCTCCTAAGAAATTAAATTAAATATGATTAAACCTATCTAAATCAATAAAACTCAATTAAATGATTAAATCTTAAATCAAACTTAAAATTCAACAAATCTAGGAAACTTTAACATGGGTCAAACAAGTATTATAAACCTACACTATGCATGGAGTCTTAATCATATGAAACACCTTAATGAATATAAACAAATTCAAAACTAATTAATCATTAAATAAACTAAAAATCAAATTGATTAACAAACCAATTCAACATAATCATTTGATATTAATCAAATTAAACCAAATAAAGTCAAAGTAAACTTAATTAACATATAAATAAATCACATCCATTTGGAATAAGATAATTAATTAGCCATTAATACATAACCCTAACAACTAAATCAAACATGAATGAAATCTAATGAACATAATAAATGAAGAAAACTAAACCTAACTATGATTATGAATAATCAAGTTTAGTTGAAATAAAAATAAATAATTAAATCACTTAATCTAATCAAATGATAATAACAATAATCTTTTAGTCAAATCAAAATAAAACTTAACTAAATCAAATATTATAATCTAAATTAAATAAATAATCAATTAAAATTTAATTAATTAAATATTTAATTAATGCAAAATTAATGAATTAATCTATCATCTTGAACCAAATTAATTTTATAAATCATTAAAATTAATTCAAATCAAACTTAATTAATCTACTTAATTTAATCACCTCCAAATAAACTAATTAAGTCAATCAAATTAATCATATTAAGTTAAGCTTAAATCAAACATAAAATACAATTAAAACTAATCAAATCAATTTAAACTTAAATCATCAAGTCATTAATTAATCTTTAAATAAATGACATCAAATTAAAAATTAAATAAATCTTTATTTAATTTAATAGTTAATCACACCCCTCAAGCAAACCAATTAAGTTTATCAAATTAATCATATTAAACCTAAGATTAATCAAACATAAATACAATTAAATACCGATCAAATCCTAAATTAAACATAAATCATTAAGTCATTAATTACATCATTAATCTAAATAAATATAAAACTAAATTAAAAATTAAATAAATCTTTATTTAATTTAATAATTAACTTAAACACACTTGTTAATTAAACTAATTTCCCTTAAGCCAATCCAACTCAATAAATACCTAATTGATGCAAACTTAATGAATTAATCCATCATCATAATGAACCAAATTAACTTTAAATTAAATTCAAATCAAACACTTAATTAATCTACTAATTAACTTGATCACACATCTTAAATAAGCTAATTAAGTCAATCAAATTAATCATATTAAACTTAAACTTAATCAAACATATATGTAATTAAATACTAATAAAAACCTAAATTATTAAGTCATTAATTACATCATTAACCTAAACAAATATGAAATCAAATTAAAAATTAAATAAATCTTTATAATTAACATAAATACACTCTTAATTAAACTAATCACATAATCACATTGAACCTAAGAAAACTCATAGACTAATAAAGATAACCAAATAAAATTAAATAAAATTAAATTAAATTAAGAAAGATTCCCATCAATTTAATATGTAATCAAATCAAATCTCATTCAACCTATTTAAATAAGATAAATTAATTAACTATCTAATGTATGAAATCAAAATACAAACTAAACTTTGATAAGCATGACAAATGGATGAGATTGAAAATAAAATCCTAATTACAAAGAATAAAACTCAATTAAAATCAAAATAAAATCTCAATTAATCTAATCTGATCAAACTACAAATAAATGAATCATAATCAAATCAGATAAACATAAAGTTAAGTCACATAACCATAATCAAAGAAAAGAATTAAATATTAATTTAAAAGGATATTGAATTATCAAGATTTAATTAAACCAAAATATCTAATCTAAAATTAATCAATCAAAAACTCATGAATTTAAACAAACTTAAACTTCATTAGATATTAATGATATTGAATTATCAAGATATAATTAAACCAAAACATCAAAATCAAAATTAATCAATCAAATACTTAAACAAACTCAAATTCTAAATTCTAAATCAAATCAAATGAATTACACAAATTAAAATGGGCTAATTAAGAAACTTAAGGACCTTAGTTAGAATTTTTTAATATGAATCTTCATTTTAGGAGAAGATTTCATTTTAATAGGAGTTAGGATGTTGAATAGGATGAGTTCCATTTACAAATATAATTCACTCTACTCTTCATTCTCGAAAATCTAAACTTCACTTTAACCAAATCAATGTGAAATTAAAAAAATAAAAAATAAATCATTAAATCATTTAAGTTGAAATCACCCAAAGGTGAAATTTAAATAAATTGAAACTTAAACTAAAGAAGCCTAGTAAAGTCTTGTTAGACAAGCCTTCTTTTCACACACTAGAATACTTGGTCACCGACCCTAGAATTAGGCTAGGTTGATGTATTGATTGTATGTATGATGTTGTATTTTATTTTGTGATGTAATATTTTAGACTGGATGTTAGGTTGTACGCCTCGTAGACTGGATGGTAGGCCATGATTAGCCTAATCATATTTTATGCAGGGGTTGTGTTTAAGGGGCCGCTGTAATAAAAAATATAAATGTGTTTGCTATGCAGGTTGTTTAGCCCCTAAGCATAACTGATATTAGGATATGTGGGCTTGGTTACCCATGTGTGGGGTGCTAAGTCAAAATTATTCATATAACTGCTTGAGTTGTATGGTGTGTTTAGCTAACATTTATTTTGCAGGTGTAGCTAGATTTACTTTTCCTATTTTTGATGTAATTTACATTAGGAATTTGGATTAGTGTTATAGGGGATTAGGATGAGCAGTGGCTAGAAGGCTTAGTCCTTGGGGTGCCCTATGATGCATTTGGAGTAAATCAAATCAAAAGAAAGAGAAAGAAGAAATGAAGAAAAGAAGACCCCCATAACATGTATTATTTTTTTGTAATCCGAGTTGTATAGGGGTAGAGCTCAGCTACCCACATTTTTTCTCTTTTCGGGGTGTACGGTGGAACTCGATCACACTGGCCTTTTATTCTTTTATGGTAGTCTATAAAATTGTTTGATGTTGTGTTTATATTGCGTATTAGAATAGTATGCTTTTCATAGTATCTTTATGATTGATGCTTGAATGTGTGGCTTGAATGCGGTAGGCTCTTATGATGAAATTAATTTTTGTACCCCAATTAATAACTCATAACTAAAATTTTAAAACAACTCATAACCTCACATAAAAGCCTAGGAATTAAATCAAGATAATAAAATTTTTAGCAACCCCTTAGCTGGATGAATGAATGTATAATATCATGCATGTCATATTCTTCCACTCTTGTTAAGAGGGGGCTTTCATTTGAGCTAGAGAATGAAGGCTTAACCTGTGAGAGCCTTTGATGGAAGAACACCCCTTTCTCTCTTAATTTGGCCCATAATCAAGTTCTCATACATTTAGGCATACAAAATCCCATAGCTTGTGTCAAAACAAAGAGTTCAAAAGATTAAAATAAATTTGATAGAATTTGCATTAGATTAAGTCATGAATTCATACCACTCATGCTCTAGTCTCTTAGGGAGTGAGTTTAAGGACTTAGTCTCCTTTCTAAATAAACAACAGCCTAGCCATCTTGCAAAGCATAAAACTTGCCTACATAGATTTAAAGTGTAGGAGGAGTTAGCTGGCTTTCACTCCAGGTAGTAATACGTCCAGTAGTTGGTGGTTTATTCTCTCTTATGGAGGTAAACCATATACCCTTTTTTGCCTTAGATTTAGGTCGTGATTTGGCCTCGCTAAAGCTCTCTAGTTAAGTTCTGAGGTTACTATTTTCCTTTGCAGGCTAAAGCATAAATCCTCACCTCTTAGGTATTTCCACAATCTTATGTTGTGGAATTATAAGCCCTAGTAATCTAATGTAATGTCAACTCAAATAATTAACTCTCTTCAATTTAAAAAAAAATATAAAGCCTAATTATAGGGTAGATTGGATTGTTCACTAAGCTTCCTAGTATCATGAGCATTTCCTACTTTCTCCCTTTGGACTCCAAAAATAAGTATTGTCCTTGATCTATCCCATTTAATTTTTTAAAATAGCCATTTGATAGTCTTAATATTGAAATCTTTGGAGACCCTAATTATCTACTTAAACGAGAGTATTTTTAAGGAATTTCCATTCCTTAAGATGTAATTAGCAATGGGGGCTTGTCTCCATAGAGAACTTAATGAACCTGACTTAAAAGAAACCCTACTTTACTCTTTCATGTAAAGTAGGGAAAATATCTCTGTTATATTCGAAGACCCATCATGCCTTAGGAGTCCTTATTAGGTGATTAGGTCCATTATAGGGTGGTGATTTCTATCTTTTGAGATAGTACATCATTCCTTAATATCATAGCCGATCACTTCAATAAGTACCACCTAAGATCTGCGTTGTGTCCCACATCTCAAAAATAAACACCACAGTGCCGCAGCACTAGTCAAAGGTCAGTTTAGAAAGGCTCACAAATGAATAGACACTTTAAATGGATATGACAAGCTTTCTAACAAGCGCTTGCGACACTGCGTCAGAATGCCGCATCACTGAATTAATGCCTGACACACTTTTTAGTTTTAAAATAAATGGTAATGAATTTCTCTTTTGATCGACATAGTAACCAACATGACCAGTTGACCAGCACCGCGACGTTGCATGTGAATGCCACTGTGCTTGTTTAATATTTTAGAATATGAGAGGTTAGTGCTTCAGCACAAATATTAGAGAATCGAGGTGTTAAGTTGAATTTATAAATAAACCCCTTGGTCTGCTCATTTTCTATTTTGTATTCTCAGAGCTCTCTCTCTTTCTCTCTCCCTCTCTCTCTCTCTCTCTCCCTCTCTCTCTCTTTCTCTCTCTCTTTTTTTCTCTCTCTCTCAGCTTATATTTTCCTCTTTAGAAAAGTCATCATGCTGGTAAAATTCCTTAATAAGGGCAAGAAGAGGTTAGTTTTCAGTGTCACTAAAGATTTGTTAGTTTAGAAGCTGAGGAGAGGTACTACCATGCCCTCATACACAAGCATCTCATCCCGGAGAGGAGTTTCTTCAATCCAGGTGAGCACGTAGAGAGTATCATTACTGAGTGAGGATGGGAGGAGTTGGCCTATGACAACAAATCTGGTGTCATCTTCATGGTGCAGGAGTTCTTCACCAATGTAAAATAGCACTAAAATAATCAAATTTATATTCAGAGAAAAGTAGTAAATTTTGATAGCACTACTATTAATGCATATTATGATTTATCAAATGTAAAATATGATAAATATCTTTTATATTATAATTATCATCCAAACTTTGGATGAAATTCTTAATTTTCTCACTATTAGAAATTCAAACATCTAGTGGAAAAGGCTGAAGGAGAAAATTATCAATTTTCATGTCGTCGGCCTCTCTGCTGAGACCAAAGCTTGGGGCAATATTTCATTTATGCCAAGATAATGCCCATTGAAAATATTAGTGAGATAACTAGGGATAGAACCATTTTAAATTTTGCAATTCAAAAGGGCTTTACCATGGATGTAGAGAAGCTTATTTATAATTCTATCAATAATATGCTTAAGGGTAGTATTATAGTAGAGTTTGGTCATCCTTCTCTTATTTATATTTTATGTGTTGTAATGGGCACATCAAGAGATTCCAATGAGGAAGTCTTTATACAAAAGGCTCCCCTGACTAAAAAAGATATTAAAGGTTTTGACTCGAGGACTGAGGTGGGGAAAAGATCACGCGCTCCTCAGTCCATGCCCAAATTCTCCAAGACCAAAAATGAGCTACTTCAAAAAGGATGGTGAGACTAGTCAGTGTCAGTAAGAATTTGAGAAAAAATTTGGCTATCATATGGGTCAGCAGTAGTAATAGTTTTCATACATGGCCGAGTTTAATGCCTCACTAGTTCACATATTGAAAACTGTGGCTTTTATGCAGGTTCAGGCTTTGCTTTTCTTGCAACACCTCATTATCAGCATTATGTTAGTGCCCTGTTAGAGCCAAAAGAAGAATAAGAGGAGGAGGATGATGATGCTTATGATTATTAGTTTTTCTCTCCTTTTTTATTTTCTTATTTTCTCTTTTTTATATAGCTTATGTAATCATTTTTTTATTTTAATAAATACTTTGATTTTCTTTATATTTTAGTGTATTATTGTGTATGTGATATTCTATTTATCATTTAAAAGTCTAGGATTAAAATCATAAAATTTCCCAAATAAAAAATGACATCATAGTGATAGCATCTTGGCGATGCGAATGCAGCTTTTAGGCACTCCTAGCTTGCATAACATAAGATAAAAAATTGAGAATCTAGTACCTCGATGCTTAATATGAGGCATTGCAACACTGTTATAATAGTTATTCTATCCCATTTACTCGAGAGGTCGGCGCCTCAATGCTTAATATGCAGTGTTGTGGCGCTCTTAAGACCGTTATTTTTGTCATCCTATCTGAGAGTCTAGCGCTCAACACTGTGATGCGGTTATGGACAAGACCCAGACTTATGATTTTCAAGTTTAGTGTTCTAGGTGTGAAATAACTTCAGCATCATGGCGCTTGTGAAATAGCACGAGGGTGCTACTAGATGACTTTTTTTAATCAACCAGAGAGCATGACATCTTGGTGTTGTGACCACGATGCCTTGGTGCTATTTCATCTGTGATTCAAAATTTTGGTAGCATAACGCCTTAGCAATACTAGGTTTTACAATTTTTTAGTGCAATAAGCACTCTTCTTTCATATTCTGGATCTAAGATCAACAGCGGGAGAGTTTCATTTCACACCAGAACGAAGTTATGATGCCTTGACGCTGAATATATAGTCCTGCGGGGTTGTATAAGAGATAGTTGACCCGAAAGCTTAGCGTTGTGGTGCCTGATGTCGGGCACCTCAGTGCTGAGACTGTGTTTTCCCAAGAGCTTGGCACCATGATGCTTTATTTATGGTTCCTTGATGTTCTAGACAGAGTGTTTAAGATTTCTTTCTTAAGAGCTTGGCACCACGGAGTTGCGGGATGAAAATGCTTATTTTTAACCTAATTCTTGAAGATTTTAATAATTTTTATAAAAGTTTGACAACATAACACCTTAGCAGTGCTAGATTTTTACATAATTCTATGCTAAACACTTTTCTCTCTTGTTCTGGATCTAACATCGATGGAGAGTGAGGATGTTTTTTCTCATGCCTGAACCAAGTTCAATAGTGGAGGCATCAACATTCAAGATTTTGATATTTTTTTGGTCTTTGAGAGCATTCTTTTTACTCCGAATCTAAGATCAGCGGAGATCCCCTTTTTTATTTCTCATTGGATCCAAGATTGACAGTGAAAATTTAGTTAAATTTCTTTTTTTAAGAAAAAATATGTGTAAAGAAAGCATTTCCAGAAGTTTTTTACCTGAAATTGATGAGAGTAAGTCTTGATTTCATTTCTTGCATGAAGAGATCGCTCTCATAACTGAGAGAAGTGCGTTGTTAACAATGCAAATGATCAAGATCAAGAACAGTAAAAGGGGGTTAAAGTGAGAGTGAAGGATAAAAGAAGAAGAAGAAGAAGAAGAGGGGCTGCTTTTCTCCTTTTATAGGGATTTCTTCACTAATGGGACGGTTTTCTACCTCATAACAGTTCCCCCCCACCCCCCCTGCTCCGTTTGGTAAGTTAATGCTCATAAGGTGGGAATTGTGATTTTTTTGCTTTTACAATTAAAAAATGTCATTGTAGCACTTCGATGCTGCCTATTTTGATAAGGCAACCATTGCGAGCAGTTTTAGCTTCTAGATGCCTTAAGGTGGTTGGTTGTGCCTAGGCACTACGATTTAAGCACCGTGGCACTGTATGCTGAGATGTTTAATTTTTTTTTTCAACAATTATAGATGCAAACATAATTCAAGAGATTTTATTAAGTGTTTTGGTGGCCTAAGTGTGAGTCCTTATGATGGGTTCAACATGGCTATGTGTTGGGGTAATTAAGAGGGAGAATAATGGGAGAGGCAATTTAGTTTTGTACTTGAGAATATTTTGAGATTGTTGAAAGTTTATATTATGAAGGAGAGAGTGCTTTAGCCTTAGTTTTATGATTACATTTCTAAGGCGATGTGTAAAGATTGATGTTTGTTATATTTTTTACTACTATGTATGCTATTTGATTTGTTAGTTATGTAAGTATGGGAGCATATGACATGCTGATTTAAAGAATTTTTATTTATTCTTATTCTTCATTATTTTGTTGTTAAGAAAGCTTTAGTTTTTTTTCTTGCTCATTTATTATGGGAAGTTAAAAATTGTTAATTGGTTGCATTGAGAAAGATATGTTTAGTTAATTTGATAGCACAACTTGACAACATGTTGAGATTTATTCTGCATTTGATAATTAAACAAATATATGAGTAATAAAATATACAATTATATATTTTTGAGTTGAAAATGAATTTGACCATTATTGTTGATATATAATGCTCAATATAGACAACATTTGTTAGTATATATTTTATGTTTAGTGTAGCATTGGATGCAAATCTCTTTTTCCATTTTTTTGTTCATCAATCATGTGGAGATAAAAACCATCTTTATAATTTTAGTGTTGTATAAAAAAATCAATTTATTGATTAGTTGGAGAGAGAGAAGCATACTTTGCTCAATAAGTAGCTGTTATGCATCATTGCTCTTTTCATTCCCATTTTAACGACTTCTATGGTTAGTTTAATTTCAATATGTCTTTACAATATATAAAAATAATTAGTTTTATTAATCATAGTATAAATTAATAATTTTAGTTTAATTTTAATTTGTATTTAATATACAAATTATCAGGAGGCTATGTTGCAAAGTTTAGATGTAAATATGTAAATATTAATGTTTAGATGTTAGTTATGTACATATATGAGAATTGTGTGTTAAATATGTAAATGCCTCTTTTTTTTTCAAGTAACCAAACAACCCTTAAATGACCCTCATATGCCAAGAAGTAGGGTTGTCTAGTATTGGGATTGTCTTATCTTTTTACGTTGAACCTAACAAATTACAAATATTCCATAAAGTTTCTGAGCTGAATCATGAAATAATAATAACCGAATTCATCCTAATTAATCATGAAAATATAAAAAAAAATTTCTCAAGGTATAAATAATGTTAACTCATTTAATTAAAATTTAATGTTATTGAAAAAATAAAGAGATCCCTAATTTATTAAAAACTTGATGTATATAATTTATGTATAAATTGAAGCAACATTAAAGATCCACTCAAAGCTATATAATTTTCACATGGGTGGGATTTGTCCTTTGAAAAAACTTTAATTTGTATGCTTTTCACACTCAAATTAATTTTTTAAAGTGATTTTTTATTATGATATATTAGGAGCATAGAATAAAAAATACAAAAAAAATTTGAATTTTCAGATTGTTGATTGTAAGTAAAATAAATGATGAAAATTAAAGAAATTAAAAAAAAAAGATTTTTTGATATATTCCAAATTTATTTGAAATAAATAAGTTCAGAATGCACCATTCTAATCATCATGTGTCACAAAAGCCTAACATGCAAACTTATCGCAACCAAAATATTATTTCTAGCAGCGCTAAACCCGTTGTTGTCGTGATCCCATTCACTCCACTTTTCATGTCATCATCGCATCCACAACTCATTGATCATCTAATATTATCATTATCATGTTGCCACTGAAATCTTTGAATCCATTAACCTCATTCTTTTATATATGATTATTGCTAATGCCATCTACCATCACCATTGATTTATCATATAAAAATCACAGATGAATCTCAATATGATGTACATTTTGGAATCTTCTAAAATTAAATGAGAGATTATTTAAACTTTGATTTTAATAAAATTATAGTCTAATTGAACGCCTCAATAAGATAAGCCTATCATCATTACAAGTGGATCAGTCTGAATCCAAATGAACTTAAATCAAGCCTCATAAGTATAATTATAAATTTTAAAGTATTAATTAAAAATTTGAACAATCTCCAAATTTAATATACTTATAGTCACATAGAATGGCTTGATGAGAGAAATCTAATGAGTCAGTGATCATTAAGAAATTAAAAAAGATTAATAATCAAAGGACTTGGCATAAATTATCTAATAGAGAGTTTTGTGATTTAGGAAAAAATTATTAAGATGCCCTCACTCAAAAACTATGAATAAATCTTCATTCTTCCCTTAAAGGGGAGAACATTGTGCAGAGACCTAAATTTGAGGTTATGAAGAAAGCATAAAGCTAATGACTGGTTGCATCCTTTGCCAACCACCACTAAAGATTGTTATAGTTTATTTTTTCTCTAGATGTTACTAGCTGAATTCTCTATTTTGTAATATCATACTCTCCAATTAAGGAGAAGAGTATAACATTATAATTTCAATCATAAAGTAGACTATTTTGGCTAGATAACTCCCCATGAGTATTTCTTTATTGGGCATTTCCACATAAATTTTTTTGTTGTCTTTATTTGTGTGTGTGTGTTCAATATTTTTGTTGAGCTAAGACCTACTTTTCTCTACCATTGAGAATATTTTGACACATAACAAATTGGCGTCATCTATGAGAAAAAAATTTCCCACATTATAAGCTATACAAGACACCTATTATATGGCCAATAAGCATAATGTCTGTAATAATAGAGTCTCATGCTTGAATGCCCATTTCTCTTGAGATTGGTCATTAAATCAAAGGCACCAAGTTTCTAATCTTTTCTATTTGATATGTGTTATCCCACTAACGAGGGTGCGTTAGGCCCTTCTCTAGATGATCGCATCCATAGGATGGAAGAGTCTTAAAATGAGATAATTCAGCTTATGCTAGAAGCCTGGCAGACAACATTAGTGCAACATGAGAGAACTCATCTCCCACAAGATCGATTACTAGTTAGAGGAATTAAATTTGAAAATTCAGGTTGGATTTCCTTAATGCTACAACATGATATTGATCTTCTTAATGCTCATACTGCTACTCATCCATCCCATGCAACCTAAATAGTTCCCAATCTTCTAAAAGTTATTGGAGATTTATCTGATCTTCATTCTATTGACACTCCTCATCAAATTATTTATGATGAACTATAATGTATGATGAGAAAAGAGTTGCCCCTGATGGATAGAAATCATCATCCTTTTTTTTTTGGCTATCAAGAGTCCTCATTACTAGCGAAGATAATCATTAGTGCTTATAATAATTTGATGTTTCATCATAGTGGTTGATTATAAATAATTTGAACCTTATAGAAATATGATGTTTAAATTTAATTTGGACTTCTTCCAGGCTTTAAGTAGCAACTCATTAGGGAAGTAAACACCAAACATCAAAACCTGCCTCCTGGCTTCCATCTAAAGGAACAATTATGCATATTCAACAAGCCACTAATATGTTTTTCTATCATATTTTTCCCATTGCTTTCAAGGGTCAAGCTCATACCTAGTTATACTCTTCATTAAGGGGACTATTCACACTTTAGACAAACTTATCAAGCTCTTTGTGGAATAATTTATTTAGAGCTAAATGATTGTTAAGGACTCTTCCCATCTCTCAATATTCATTAGAATAAAAGAGAGTTTCTCAAGAAGTACTTTTAGAATTCTTCTATGAAGCATACTAAATTTTAGGCTTGATCCTAATTACAAACAAGAATTTTTCTTCGATGGATCCTTTTTTGGCCTTTCTACTATTAATATATGTGAGAGGCAATCCACTTTTATACTAAACAAATCTTTCAAGGAAAACCATTAATTACCATCAGTGTACATCAAAAATAGTTTAAATGCACTTCTAGTAAACTCAAGTATACACAAGAAGGTGTTACAATGATATCTCAGTCGAAAAAGAATAGCATTTGAAAGATCAACGGTGTCCTGCTCATAAAATTCAGCCTAAAATTTATAATTATACTTCATTTAATACATTAAAACTAATATTATAAAGAAGATTCAGAATTTTGAATATCTCAAGTGGTCAAGATCTTTATAAAATCTAAATGAGAAAGACTAATCTTAATACTATCACTTTCATCATCTAAGGGGACATACAATAGAAAAATATGTATATCTAAAAGAAGAAATTGAATATTTAGCTTGTCAAGGATATTTTACTTGCTGGAATAACATGCAGATCAATAACTTCATAATAAACAAGATAAAAAGAATTCTGATAAAATTTTTTTAAGATTATCTAATAACGTTAGAGCAACTTATGTGAGTATAGTTTTATAAAGGTAAAAAATTATCTTAAGAGTAAGTTTTTTTATTAATAAATTATTTATTATAAATTATGTTATATCTTCTCTAATAAAATTTATAGAAGGTACACCCATGAGGTAGCCTTAATGTAAAATTAGTAGTGGACAAGGTCCTCACTAGAAAGATCCCATAAAGGCAGGTGATAGATAAGGTATGAACTAATAACCCTTTGAAGGAATGCATTTAAGAAAGCCTTGATGAGAAGTTAATAGTAGACAAGGTCTTCACTAGAATGACTTTAGAGAGCAGGTGATTGATAGGGTCTCCACTTATCAAAAATCTCATGAAGTTGAAAGCCTAAGAAGATACATGAACATTAAAAACTTTAGAAGGCACATGTATATCAAAAATCTCAAAAGACTAAAAAAATTCTCAAAATATATAAAAATACTAAAAATCTCAATAGATAAAAGTCTCAAAAATTATAGATACATAAAAAATCTTAGAAGAAAAGAGTTTAGGAAGGTACAAGTACATTGAAAATCTTAGAAGCTGAAAAATCTCATAAAGTATTGATAAATATAAAATTTTAGAAGTCAAAGTCTTAGAAGGTATAGGTACAATAAAACTTTAGAAAGCTAAAAAGCCTCAAAAGGTAAAAATGCATTAAAATTTTTAGAAGGCTAAAAGCTTTCAAAGATATAGGCATATCAAAACATCAAAAAGGTTAAACATTTTAAAAGGTATATATGCATTAAAAATCTCAAATGACTAAAAGCTAAAAAAAGAGTATATAATTCTAGACAAAAATAATATTGGGGGAAGAGCCTTAAAAGGCTTAAAATTATATAATTTTTACTCAAAAAGTAATGGTCTTATTGGGGAAGTCTTAAAATGTATAAAAAGATGATCTTAGTAAGAGATTATTGGAGCATGAAAAGTTAGCATGCACTACTTATCTAGGATAACATCATATCTTTATATGGAAGAGAACTAGAGCTTGTGAAGGAGTTAAATCTATCAAATATAGTATCACACCTTTCTATAGAAAAAAACTAGAGTTTGTGAAAGAAGTTGCACGCCGTCTATTCAAGAAAATATCACATATCAATATAAAGAAGGATTGGTGCTTGCAAAGAGGGTTGCACATCACTTATTCAAGATAATATCACACTTTTGTATAGAGGAGGACTTGAGTCTATGAAGGAGATTGCACACCGCATACTTAGAATAATATTAAACCTCTTTAGAGGAGAATTGATGCCTGTAAAGAGAGAAATTCACATCACTATAGAGGGTAGTAAGAAACCTCGCTCAAGAAGAAATCTGAATTTGTAAGGAGAAGACTTGGAGTGTTAACTATTATGCACCGACACTCTTAATAAAAGCAATGTAATGTTGGACACTTGTTGGACATGGACACATGAGCAACATGTGTTAGACACAACAAAATCATGCCCTATTAAAATATTTTTTAAAAATAATTTGGACAAGCTTATTCTTTAAAAAATTAAATTAATAACTTATAAAATTTTAAGAAGTATTTTTTAACCTTAAATATTTTTTCTTATTTAAACTCCAATAATAAACTCCCATAAACTCAAAACTGCATTGTTGTTATTTATCACATCGTACAAGCAACTGGGGCTCCTTTTTTGGTGATTGCATGTCGACGACTTGCTTTGAAAGCTCCCTACTCAGACATCTCATGCTCCATCTCACAATCCCACCAAGCAGTGGTCATTCACCCTTGCTCAAGCCTCACATTAGCATCTAGATACCCTTATTTGTTCTTCGATTCTTCCATTTGAGTTGTTTATGACTTATTGTATTTCACAATTGGGTAACATATTGGCAGTCTTATGATTATGTATATGGATATACAATTATTGGGTGGCATGTTATTTTGTTTGTATTGAAAAAAATTAGTCAAACAAAACTAAAACTTGCTTAAGCTTAGATTATTTACACCCCTATATATCCTTATCTTAGTTATTTTGGGATTGTTACCATGTGATCATTAATTTTAGTGTTCAAAGTTACATAAATTTCTTTGCATTATTTGTGGTGCAAGCTCTCTTAAATCTATTGCTACAAAAGTTTAGATCATTATTTAACAACAATAAACTTTGACTATGTAATGCACAAAGGGATGAGATTAATCAGTTTCTCAAGTTTGTTTTCTTACTTGCAATGTGAATGAAGAATAATTTAGTTATTATAATCCAAATAGTATGTGATTAATTTGCTATGACCTATAATAGTTACAAAGTCATGAGTTTGTGGGTTTGACAATTGAATTAATTTGTTGTTTCACTAGTGCTCTCATTAAGACTTGGCTTTGCTTAGGATATGCAATGCCTTAATTATTTTACTTAAGTATTATATATTATATCTTATTTTTTAATAAGTTTTTAAATAATTTTTACATGCTACATTAATAAAGGATAATGAGCTCTATTGGTGATGCATCTAGAAGTGATGAAGCTTTAACAAAGCCTAATATAAAAGAAAATAAGACATCATGGAATCATATCACTAAGTTTAGAAGATCTAAAGGTGGAGGAAATGCTGCATTAAAATATAATTACTGCAATGTAACTTATGAAGACTCATATTCAAGGGTGAAAGCTCATTTACTTAAGATTATTGGTAATGAAATTAAAGTTTATCCTAAAATAAGTTTCAAGAAAATAAATGAAATGTAAAAATAAGTTGATGAACCTAAGTTATAGATCAAAAAGACTCTTCCTAAAGAGATACCACTACCAAGTACTCAAGTTCATGTAATTTCACCACTTCTTCAATTTGAATTGATGACATTAGTGTAGGCTCATTTATAATGAAAGGGTATGAGCCTAAGAAAATAAACAATATTATAGATGCTAGCTTAGAAAAGATATTTAATTTGTATATAAGAGAATAGTTAGATGGTGAAATAGTAAGGATGTTTTTCTTAGCTAGCTTTCCTTTTAATCTAGCAGGAAATCCCCATTATAAAAAATGCATTTACTTTTACATGCAATAATAATATTACAGGTTATGTGCCACTAGGATAAAATGCCATCAATCAAAACTATTGTAAAACTAAAGATCTAACACTAAAAAATTACTTGAGCTTACAAATGGGACATGGAAAGAGAAAGGAATGAGTTTAAGGTGTGATGGTTGAACTGATCCTCAGAAAAGGCCACTTATTAATTTTATGGTTGTATAAAAGAATTTCCCAATGTTTATAAAGACAATAAATTATGAAAGGCAATATAAAAAATAAAATTTTTATTTTTAAGTTGATTAAAGAGATAATTATGATGATTGGCTGTTCAAATATTGTCCAAGTTATTACTAACAATGCTCTAGTTTGCAGTGCAACTGACTTACATGTTGAGAAAATATATCCTTACATTTTATGGATGTCATGTGTTGTGTATATTCATAATCTTTCTATAAAGAATATATATGACACTAAAAATACCATTTTATGGATGTCGTGTGCTATGCATATTCTCAATATATTATTACAGCGATCCCTTAAGCACAATCTCCTATAGAAAATATCATTAGTCTAGCATCACCCTAATATCTAGACTACACATATACATCACAAAATAAAACATCATCCTAACTTAAGTTTAAGATCAGGACTTAGCGTTCTAGGTGTGCTATGACAATATAGGCTTTTGTGTTTGAATTATTCTAAAGGTAAGCATTTAAATTTACCATTAAGGATGGTTATAGTTCAAATGATTAATGATTTCTTAAAGTGAATTCTAGATTTGCAATTTATTTCACTTACACTTTTTTTAAATTTATAATTCTAGAGATAGAGAGAGAGAGAGAGAGACAGAGAGGAGGAGTGAAATTCATCTCAAATCTTACTTTAAGTTAAATCTTAAAATTTATTTTATGATTTTTAAATTACTTTGATGAAGTGTTACAAATTATTCTATTAAATTTTATATTTGAATTTGATTTAAGTGATTTTTTTCTAAATATGAAAGACATCTCAAGATTAATAAACTCAAACCATGGTCAATTTAGTAATATTTGCTTAGCTTTGCTTCATCACATCTTAATATTGACTTAATAGAATTGTGTACTTGATAATTGGTTAAATTTAATAGATGTATATGTATATATATATATATATATATATATATATCATTTGAATATCTCACACATTGATGCATGAATAAATTAGTATATTTTATTTGTTAATATTTAATGTAAGATTTGAAAAATATAAATATATATGATGCATGAAATTTATAGAAAAGATAATTTAATCATTCTTTACACACACAAACACACACATTAGTATATTGAATTTATATAAGTACATGCCATTATTGAACCAAGAAAGTGAGGTAATCAAAGGCTGCTTTGGGATTACGTAACGTCTCTCGCTCCTGGGATGTCAAGATTATATACTTGTTAATTCATATGCACATATCCATGTAGATAATTATAAGAATGAATTGTAAAGATTTTAATATGCTTGAATATATTTATAAAAAATAACTTAACCTTATTATGTATTTCACTACAAGTTTCTAAGTACGTGTCATGATTAGACCAGGGAAGTGAGGTAATGAAAGACACTCTTGGGACTACTTAAAGTTTTACATTCTCAAAATGTCTAGACTATATATATTTCAAAATTATAGAGAATACACATAAGATTAGATTCAAAATTTAAATTTATACTAATAAATATTTTAGGTTTATTGAAAAAATAAATTGAGATTTACTAGTGATAATAGCCATACTATTAATCCAAAGCATGCAATTAAATGAAATTCTTTACTTATTTTGAAACATAAATGTATGAAGTATATGAAATACAAATTTATAATAAGTAATTGAAGTGAAACAATTAAACATCATTAGATAACCCATTTGAAGTCATTAACTCTTAAGATCATTCATATGGAGATAATCACACTTAAGTTTTATCCAATTTATTAAGTGTTGATTTTTGTAATTTGAGTTATTTAATTATAATGAGGAGACAAAACATTTAAAATTAACCTTTGACAAACATTTGTTCATTAAGTGATTTAAAAGTGATTAGGTGATTTTAATGAATTAATTAAAAATAACTAATTATTTTGGTCAATTAAGTCTAAAAGAGCCCAAAATTTTAATTATTACTTAGATATAAGCTCAAAAATTATGAGGAAATTATTAAATATGAATACACATAAAATAAACATACCCTAAAATTCTAATGCAATTAGGCTTATACTTAGGGGTTAATTGATGAAATGGGGAAAATGCTAAATCATCAATTACACTCAAAATACCCCAAATCAATTTAAGATTTTAATTTCATTAAAAACTTCTTTATTAGCTGAGAATAGAGATGGTTTGTTCATAATTTTTAGAGAGCTGGGTTAATTATTATGTATTTTCTAAATCCTAAGGTAATTAATGATTTAATTAATTAATAAAAGCTCCTTAATGGTGA
This sequence comes from Cymbidium sinense, assembly GCA_021442155.1. NCBI lineage: Eukaryota > Viridiplantae > Streptophyta > Magnoliopsida > Asparagales > Orchidaceae > Cymbidium > Cymbidium sinense. The sequence continues at coordinate 179,363,707 of CM038216.1, read as the reverse complement.
TTTTGAGAAATAATTAGGATCAAAAGTCCTAAATTATTTCTCTGGTCACCATTATCATTCTAAGGTAAGTTTAAGCTTCTATGATTTATTTCATAATTTTCTTAATTATATAGATTTATTAAATGCATAAAATGACCATTTATGGTTTGAAAAATTGGAATTCCTAAATTTCTTCACCAAATGCCTTGAAATAATTATGAGAGGCAGAGGTCATCTCATGGAACAATCACCCTAAATTTCAATCCAATTAACTAAATAATTAGGGCTAAATTTTACTAATTAAGTAAAATTTCAAATTCTAATTAGTCACTTTACACTTAAGAAAATTTGGGGTTTTTATTTTTTCTGGATTCTCCTCTTTCTAAGCTTTCTATTGAGGGTTTATTTATATTATTTATATTTTTCTATAATTATTTAAGAATTTTTGAAGTTATAGCCATTCAATTAGAATTTAAACTTAATCACACAGTTGGTGCCACATCAAGGCTAACACGACAACGCTTTTCACGTGACAAAACATGGTTTGTTACTTAAAATGTCTCGCATGGCATGCAGACTCAGTGGCGACAGATGCGATTTTGTCTTGGGCTATCCCATCTTGGATCGAATCGTTGAGATTAATCCCGCGAATTAAAAGAAATTAAATCAAAAAATGTAATGCATTTAATCAGAGTCATTCATTCTAATCATGTGGAATAGATGATGGATGATCGTTGTTGACCTTCGTTGAAAACATACAGTATTTGTTGAGCTTGTTTGATGGTGGAGTCAACTCCAAAATGATCATGGAATAATTCTAATGGGATCTAACGGTTGGATTCATGTCAAACCATTTTTCACTTCACAAAAGGCCAACGCTTAAGGCAGTATGCCAACGGTTTCAGAGGATTACCTCACCGGAACTAAAGATCAATGGTCCGTTGATTGAGGTAGCTTTGCCTTGAAGAGGCAAAGCCCTGTTGAGAAGATCTTCCATTGCCTCCTCATCAAACGCTCTCGAGACCAAGTTCTGCCGTCACTCATTGGAGTTTGATCAAAATCAAAGTTTTGGTGATTGAATCAAGTTATTTTTGATTCATTTTTATTCATAAATATGTCAGGAAGGTGTGAGAAGAGTTAATTTAAGTTTGACTTTGATTTGGTAGAGTTGGGTGTAAGGGACGTTTGGGCTGAGAGTGGAGTTAGTCTCACAGGAGATGGGGCACACAAGAGGCGCTAAGAACTTGGGGGATTGAGGGTCATTCTATGAGGAAGGTATATGTTTGGTTTGAATGGGGGAGGAGGTATATAACCTCCTCCCCAAGTGAATCAATTAAAGAGGTTGGTTCAGGCCATGACAACTGGTCGACTGAAAATGACATGGGACTGATAAGGTGGATGTTCCCTAATGGCTAGTGAAGTTTGCTAGACATAGGTGATAGAGACAAGGCTTGGTAGCTAAACCAAGATTTTGCCAAGGTGAAGGTGACCTCTCCTTGGTCAATGATTGTGCCCAACAACTTTAAGTCAAGTTTAGTAAGCATGAGTAAGCTCAAAGCATGCTAAGGTGGCTGCCTAATGCAACAAGAGGGGTTTGGCCTTTCTATTTTAATTTTTGGTTCCATATGGGTGGCTTGGTTCACTTAGTTTGGGTTAAAATGGGTTCACCTTAAGTTGGGTCGACTTGGGCTGGTCAAGGAGGATCTAAGGATGAGTCATGCTAAGTTTGGCTAGGTTTGGGCTTCATTTGGTTATGTTTAGCTCAATTAGACTCATATAGGTCATTTTGGGTTCAATTAGGTTAGGTTGACCAATTCATCAAATTGGGTCAATAGGTCTATTGGGTTAATTTCAAATAATTATTTAAAACTCACTGGTGCAATTGATTAGATTTAATTTGGGTGAGATTTAAATTTAGCTCATATGAGTTTATATGAGTCAAATGGGCTCAGTTGATTAATTTGATCAAATTGACTAAATTGGGTTGAATGGAAGTTGAGTCATATTTGATTGATCATTTGAGAGTGATTGAAGGCTATGATTTGAATTGATTTGGTTTAAATTAAATTTTGATTCAATTTAACCCTTTAGGTCAAATTAGGATAAATGGGTTGGGTTGATCAAATTGTCTTCAATCAATGATTGAAAAGTGTCCAATCATTAATTTATGAATGATTGTAACCATTGGTTCAATCCAGTTTAGCTTGGATCAAATTTTGACTCAATGTAATCTTTTAGGTTGAGTTTGGTCAAATTGGCTCAATTGGGTTCAATCATTTGTAATTGGGTGATTGGTCATGATCAATAATTATTTTGGAAGTGATTGGATAGATTGATTTGGTCTAATTGGATTCGATTAAGATTTGACTCAATTTAGGCTTTTAGGCCAAATTAAGTTAATTGGGTAAATTGGCTTGATTTGGTCAATTGGAATCAACTGAAGCTTGGAATATGATCAATCATCAATTTAGAGGTGATTGATGGTTTTGATTTAATTTAATTTGGATTAAATTAGATTTTAGCTCAATTTAGACTTTTAGGCTAAGTTGCATCAAGTTAGGTTAGGTGGATCAATTGATTAAATTGGATTGACTGGAGTCAATTCTAATGTTCAATTAAATGATTGAAATGACCATGAGGCTTAGATTGATTCAATTTGACTTAGATCCAGTTGGATGAGATTTTGGTCTTATAGGGTTCAATTGGGTCAACTTGGGTGGAAGACAATTTGATTCAATTTAATTCAATTTGATCGCAATCAAATTTCAATTAACTTCAATTGAGGTTTAGGAGAGCTTATGTAAGTTCAATTTCAAATGGATTGAATTAATTTTGGATTTAGTCCTTTTAAGCCCAAATGGGTCATATTGGGTCAACTTAGCCAATTGACTAAATTAAACCTTAATGGGTTAAGCTAGGTTTAAAATCATTTGGTCTTAGTTCAGGTTTGATTCATGGTCAATTAGTTTTGATTTGGAGGATTGGTTTAAGTATAGGAATTTTTTTTGGGTTTGGGGTAGGTAAGTCTTTCCTAACCTAAGTTGGAGTTTAAGATTGAACCCTATGTGTCTTCTAGGCTTAGATTGGTGTTCACTTAGCCACTCGAAGTGTCTTAGTCTAGGAGAGCCTTAGTTCCTAGATCGAATTCTAGGTCTATAGAGGTGTTAGTCAACCTCACTCAAAAGTGAGGTCAATAGAATTATTATGTGATAGGTGGAAGATGAATCCAAAGTTGTAGCAGTTGATTCATAGAGCCTTAGCATTTTTACTTGAAACTATTGCTATATTCATACAACTTCTTGGTCAAGTTTTATTTTCTTCTTGTTGTAAAAGAAATTGAAGTGCATATTTATTCATATAATCAATGAAGGTGAACAAAATTACATCAGAATGTGCTGAAGATTTAGTTTGTGTGCACACTAATCTTCGACTTCTGTTAAGAAAGACACTAAATTACATGGACGATGATAACATGATGTGGGATGTTGTAGGTGATGGATTTGAGTCTCTTGATGCTATGATAATTTTAGAGATTGCAAATCTTTTTTTTTTTTTTTTTTGATGAGCTAGAAATGAAGGTCACATTATTTCGTGATGATGATATTAAAGATCAAGGACAAGTGCACACTAAAGAATCTCTTCTCATTACGCTTTTAATGAATAGTAGATAGTAGCCTAGTAGGTCTTGAATTTTGATGTACTAGATAATTTAAATGTTCATGCTTACTTTTTATATCATTAACTATCTATTGGCTTTTCAGTTTCTAAAAATTAATATTACAATTAGATAACTTTTCATTTTTACCTTTATTATTCTAAATATTCTATTTATTTTTAATTTTTATTATAATGTCGCGTTTGATGAGTGTTTGTGTATTTAATTTTTGGGTCAACTTTGAGCTGACCTGCCAACATGAAATTGACTCAATTTTAACCCACCAACTTAAGTTGGAACCATAAACTTACATGTCTACATGTGTCAAACAAGTTGGATTCAAGTTAGTCAGGTTCATGTCGTGTTGAGTTTTAGTTAGGGTTTTCAACTCGTATAGTATTCAAGTTTGGTTTGGATTAAGTTGTTTCTGGTCAGGTCAATTTCAAATAAGACCAAACCTAATCTTTGAACCCGATATGACGCCCCAAGAGAAGACTTAAAAAAAAGAAGAAGTGAGTTTCTTCCCTCCTTAAAGGGGTACTTATACTTGGAGGAGGGATTAATACATTAGAAAATATATATGAATTTTTCTTGATTTTTTAAAATTTTAATGAGTTTTTTTAACATAAATAAATAATAAAAATGAAAATAAAGAATTTTTTGTATTTTAAAATTTAAAAAAAATCTTTGGAAATCTTTACATAATTTTTTTATTTTTAATATATATATATATATATATTAAAAATAATAAAACAATTTAATGGGGGCACAGTGTCCCCCGCTTTCTCCCAGAAAAGCATCCTCCTAGGGGACGTTCGCATCATTACCAAACAAAACGAAAAAAAAAAAAGGATGTGAAAATCTCTCTCTCTCTCTCTCTCTCTCTCTCTCTCTCTCTATGACTTAATGATTTATTTATTTTTATAATATGTCATTATTTTATTATTTACTTCATTTACATTATTATTATTATTATTATTATTATTATTATTATTAAAATTATGAGAGGCGTGAAAAAGCTAAGTATTATATAAAAACCAATAATATAAATACATTCTTGGAGAAAAGCTAAGCATCCTTTGCTGGCTATCATTAAAGATTATTGTAATATATTTATTTTCTTTAAATTATTATTAATTAAATTATCTAATTTGTAATCTTACATAGTCAAATTAAGAAGAAAATAGAATCTTGTAATTCAATTATATAGTAGAATATTTTATCTAGGCAATGCTCCATAATTTTTTAATTATTGAGTTTTATCATGTAAAAATTTTGTTGTCTCTATCTGAGTGTATATACTTGATATTTTTATTGAATTAAAACCTAATATCTTGGCCTAAGAAGTTTTAATAAAAAAGTATATTTAGAAAAATATATTAATAAAAAATTGTTAATTTATTTTAAACTAATAATATAAATAAATTGATTTTTAAATTTAATTTACAATTAACCAATTAATTTTGAACTTCTAAGATCGATAAACTAACCTCTAGATATAACAAAAATTATATTTTAACTCTTGGAGGCGGTGAAAAGGGTTGAATATTTGCTTCGGTTGGGGCCCACTAACTGTAATTTTGTCTTTAAGGCTAAAATTCTATAACAATAATAATAATAATAATAATAATAATAATAATAATAATAATAAGTTAGGAAATACTCTCAGCGACTCAAAATATTGCCTTAAATTTATTGAAATAATAGTATTTTAAAATATAAGAAGTGTAAAAATGTTTAGGAGATCAAATAATTTTTTGGCTTAGAAATCTTTTTAATGTTATTTTAAAGACTAAAAAGATGCTAGATGAGTGGAGAAAGAATTTGTTGGTTTCTTAATTTAAAAATAAAGGTGACGCATAGGAGTGTGCAAATTATAGAGGAATTAAGTTAATGTGTTATACATTAAAATTATGGGAGAGACTAATTGAGCTTAGGTTACAAAATGATACAAAAGTTTCTCAAAATCAATTTGGGTTCATGCTAGGTAGATCTACTATGAATGCTATACATCTATTGAGAGATTTGATGGAGAAGTATAGAGAAAGTAAGGAGGATCTACATATGATATTTGTTGATTTAGAGAAAGCTTATGGTAAAGTTTCAAGAGATTTTCTTCGAAAAGTTCTAGAAAAGAAAGGAGTTGATAATGATTATATTTAAGTCATTAAGGATATGTATACTAGAGTTGTTACTTGTGTCCAAACATGAGGAGGATTGACAAAATATTAGATTACATTAAAGATTAGCTTTAAGCCTTCATCTTTTTTGCTTTAGTTATAGATGTTCTTACTAGGCATTTACAGAAAGATGTACCTTGGTGTGTGCTTTTCACTGATGACATTCTTTTTATTAATAAGACTAGAGAGGGAGTCCAAGAAAAACTTGAATTTTGGAGGTCAACCTTAGAGTCTAAAGGTTTTCATTTGAGTATATCTAAAATTGAATATATGGAGTGTAATTTTAGTTGTAAAAGTTCTAGTGGTGGTGTTGTAATATTAGGTGATCAAGTCATTAAAAAAAGTGAGGGATTCAAATATCTAGGCTCTATTGTTCAAAATGATGGTGAAATAGATCAAGATGTTATTAGTAGAATTCAAGTTGGGTGGTTGAAATGGAGGAATGAATCTGGTCTGTTGTGTGATAGAAAAGTACCGTTTAGACTTAAGTGAAAATTTTATAAGATGGTGGTAAGACCTGCAATGATTTATGGTGTAGAATGTTGGCCTATAAAAGAGAAGCCTAAGACTAAGTTAAGTGTTGCAGAGATGAGGATGCTCAAGTGGATGAGTGGCTTTACTCTTAGAGATAAAATGTGAAATGAGTATGTTCGGGAAAAAGTTGGAGTAGCTCCAGTGGCAGATAAGATTAGAGAGAGTTGCCTTATATGGTTTGGCCACATAAGGCGTCGGTTGTCTGATGACTCGATTAGGAAAGTAGATGTATTAGATTTGCATTATGTTAAGAAAGGTAGAGGTAGACCTAAAAGGACATGGTTAAGATGTATAAAAATTGACATTAGTTTATTAAAATTAAATGAGAATTCAACATATAATAGGACACAATTGAGAAGAAGGATTCATGTAGCTAACCCCACATAGAGGGATAAAAGCTTGTTGTTGTTGTTATTGTTGTGGATTGTAAGTAAATAATTTATAAATATTTTTAAAGAATTTTAAAAATTTAAAATATTTTAATATATTTTAAATTCACTTGAAATAATAAATTTAGAATGTGCCATTCTCATAATCATGTATCACAAATGCTCGACACGTAACAATATCATTGCCATAGTATCATTCCTAGAGCCTTTGGATTAGTTGTCAGAATCCCATGCATGATTGTGATTCTTTCTCACTATGGGCAAGCTACATGATCTCATGCTCATGACCATGCAATTGTTTGACATTATATGCCACTATTAAAACCTTCACTTTTTCCAAGTACATCACTATATTTATGATCACCACCATCCTCATTTGCCATCGACGCCATCTCAGTCAATCATGTAGCTCCTATCCCATATAAGTTTAAGAAAGATTAATAAATTATATTTAAAAGATTATATCAACAAAAATTATATTTTATTTTTTTACCTAATCAAACCAACAATTAATTTGGTGAATTTAATTTACAATAGATCAACTAATTTTGAGCATCTTGAATGCATATTATTTAATTTATAATGCTTTTAAAATGTACATGCATATATTTGCAACAAAATAGGCACCTATAGAAAATATACTCTCGTGAAGTAAATCTCAAGATGAGTGACTCATTAGATTTCTGAATTCCAATCCAATTTCAACACACACACACACACACAGATATAGATATATATATATATATATATATATATATATATATATATATAAACTCAATTCATGGTTCCCTATAGAGACAACCCCTATAGTTAATTACATCTTAAGAAGGGTCTCTTGCTAAGAATACTCTCGATTAAAGAAACGAGTTGCTATTTCTAAATATTTCAAAGTTGGTTTTCAAAAGAATGAATTTTGAAATTTCAATTGGGATTGATTCAAAATGGAAAGAGTTCATTTTTAGGCCAAACAGGATGAAGTAGAAAATGCCTTTTGATACTGGGAAGCCCAATATGCATTTTAACTATCTTATAATTGCTTTAAGTTTAGAATTTAATTTAGATTTTGAGTTGACATTTTCTTATAAGTATAGAACTTAGATTTTAGTGGCATAAGACTGTAGAAATACCTAGAGTTGAAGACTTATTCCTGAAAAAGATGCTTCAGAACCTGGTCTATAGATGCTTCTCACTTGAGGAAACTAATCTATTTATGACTCTTCTGGACTTACCACCCACCTAGAGATGGCTATTAGCTAGCACCACATAAGTGCATTTTAAATTTATAATGCTAAGTCTCATGAATAGAAGATGGTTGGACTGTTATATTCTTAGGAAATGAATCTATGAACCTAGACTCACTCATTAGTACCTAGAATCATGTAGCCTATGAGATGCATCTAACTAATGCATATTTTTCAAAATTTAAATATTTTAATTTAATATTCTTTTAAGGTCTTGGGTCTGCATTTTTATGCCTAATGCCATACAATTAAAAATGGTTATAGGCTAAATCAATAATAGAAGGTAGGCTTCCCCAAGAAAATGGTCATCCTCATAGGTCATATGCCCTTTATGTGCAATGGGAGAAGTTGCTCAATTCAACGATTGGATCAATATGATTTCATGGTTTCAAGTCCTGATTGTTTCTATTTGATTTTTTTGTTTTGCCTAAGACTTTAGTTTATGTGAGGTTTCAAGTTTTCTTTAGTTTTGTTTCAGTTGTTTAGATTTAAGTTGTGTATAAAATTTAATTTTTTCTATGAGCCTAATCGTCAGGCATTCATTCATAGGAAAACACAACACAAAAATAAACTTAGAAAAGCTGGTTGATTCTATTGCACACCAAAAATAATTCAAGCCAATTTAAATTTAAGAAAAAGGCCAATGCGGCCGGGTACCACTGTACACCCCGGAAGAAAAGGCAAATGTGCTGCCGAGCTCTGCCTTCATACAACCCTACCTAAAACTACAAGTATAGATCTATGGGTCTTCTTTTCAGGATAGTCTTCTTCTTCAGGGACATCCATTGGACATCACAAGGGACCACTGCACCTTTCTTTTAGTAGGGTCAGCTCTTGTTAATCCTAGACCCCCATAGATCCTAACCTAATTCTAAGCTCAAATTTACATTTTGATTTCTAAAAAGCCTTGCAAAATAAATGTTAGGAAATACAAATAACACATAGCAGTTACATTTCATAAATATGCGGGCTTAGCATTAGTTTCCTTGCCATGCCCACCTGTCCTATGGGCTATGCTTAAGGGTTTAAGCATACGTGCAAGAAATAATAATTTTAATTTTATTTATGATAGCAATCCTTTCTAGCATAGCCCCCTGCAGAAGATAATATTAGATCTGGAAAGAACATCACACCATCCAGTCTAATGAGCGAACAATCATAGACATGCAATTTAAAATAGTACACCACAAACGCATGTGAAGCACATTATATAAAAACACATCATAAGGAATCGTAAAGAATCGTAGAATGGCTTAACCTAAGTCTAGGGTTCATGACCTAATGATCTAGTGTGTGAAGAGAATAGGCTTGTGTAGAAAGACTTTGCTAGGCCTATTTAGTTTAAGTTTCAAGTTGGAGTTTGGGTTTGTTTGAATTTTACCTTTGGAAGGTTTCAATTCAAATGATTTAGTGATTTATTTCCATTTTTATTTCACTTTATTTGGTTAAAGTGAAGTTTAAGTTTTCAAGAATGAAGAGTAGAATGAATTCCAATTTTGGATGGAATCTATTCTATTCTACATCCTAACTCTAAATGAAATGAAATCTTCATCCTAAGATGAAAAGCCATCCTAAAGGTCTAACTAAGATCCTTAAGTATCTTAAATAATCCTTTTGATTTCATTTATTTTGTTTGAATTTGGATTGAGTTTTCATTTCTTTTCTTTGAAATTTAGATTTGATTTGATTGAATTATTTCATTTGATTTTATTGAATTGGTCTAATTCATTTAATTTATATATTTCATTTGGTGTTTTGACTTTGGTTTGTTTCATTTGATTTGTATTAATGTTTTGGATTAAGTTATGTTGGTTTCATTTAGTTTAGTTTAGGTTAACTTAAAGTATTTAAGTTAAGGTTTGATTTCATTTGATTTGATTTATATTATTTAATTATTAATTTATTAACTCAAGGTTTAATTACTTTTAATATGATTTACTAATTTATTTAATCCCTAAGTATGCAAATGATTAAGTTCTTTGACTTAGGATGTTGGAAAAGTTTACTAAGAATTTATGATATTTGATTGAAGTTAGTTTAAGTTGTTTCATGATTTCATGGATTAAGAAATTTTCTTTATTCATTATTTGATTAATATTAACTTAGAAATTTGGAAATTCAACAATTCCCAATCCAAAGATTTAATTGAGTTTAAAATTTTTATGGAAAGTCAGGTTACATTGAAATTTCATGTTTCCAAGGTTTCAGCTTGATTAGATTCATAATTATGGTGTAATTAAGGTTTTAATTATTTCATTAAAATCTAAATTAAACCTAATTTGATGCAAATTATTTGAGGGTTTCATTTTTCATTGATTTCTCTTTGATCGATGTTTCCAACAAGGATTTATTCATAATTTTTGGACATTTGGTTGATTTATTATGGTTTAATTAAGTTATAATTAATTATTTGATTTATTTCATTCAATTAATTGCTTAATTAAGCCAATTTGTGATTTATTAAGTTTGGATGAGTTCCATTAGTCTTTTAATGTTTATTAAGGTTCATTAAGTTGATTTAAGGTTGTTTAATTCATTTTCATTAAAATTTATTTAATATTAATTTATATAATTAAAATTGAGGTTCAAGATTTGAAATTTCATTTCTCATGAATTACATTGCAATAACTCATGAACAATTTTCATAATGTGTGTTTTAACAACAATTTTAGTTCCCCAAAGTTTCATTTCTAATGGATTAAGGGTTTGTGATTAATTAAGGTTTAATGGATCTCAGTTAAACCCAAATTAAGACTAAAATACTCAAAAATTAATTGGGGGTTTTAATTTTTATAGATTTCTCTCATCAAGTTGAATCCATAGAGCCCAAGTTTGTATTTTTTGGAGTTATATTTATTTTCTATGAATTTTTAAAGTTTATGTAATTTTTAATCAATTTTTAAAGGGATTTACTGTTTGGTAATGGTGGGCTAATGTGGCAGTCGTTGTGGTGCCTCCGCCACATGGTGCGGCACAAGTGGGCCATGTAGATCCCGTGTAGCATCCTCATCAAAAGTGGTGCCATGCGGGATGATCTTTGACCATCTAATCAAAGATTGGGCGGTCCTGATCGATTCGTTGCATCCTTATGGGCTAAAATCAAAAACTAATAGAAGGATCGGATGACAGGAATTCAATCTCGTAATCCGCCGACGAGAGATGGATGCCATCCATCTTTTTCACCTAGTAGCTGGTGATTGCCGATGAATTGCACTGTGATTTCAATTCCAAATCGATTATGATTGATTTATGACCCATCTATATAGTTTGGTCCAATTGGGAATCAAATTGCCCTCGAAAGGGGCCAAAATTAATAGGCTAGGGAGGTGGTGAGGGAGCATACCTTGATTCTGGTGATCACCGGTGATGGGATCAACTCCATTAGCTTTGTTTCTCCTTGACAAAGGTGTGGACAAAGTTTGGCAGCTTGCCTCCCTATGGATATTCACTAGACTAACAATGGTTCAGTGCAGCGAGGGGTCAGGGTGGCAATTCGTTTGAGGTCACCTCGACCTCTAGAATGTGTTGGAAGCTTCAGTTTGATGAAAGAGACCCCCTTTGGATTTCACCATTAGAGGGATTTAGTTTCCATACGTTTGCCCGCATGCTGATGGCGAGAGTCCAGGGGAAGGACCCAGATCTTCATCTCTTACCTTGGTGGACGTTTTGGAATGAAAAGGGGAAGGAAATAGGCTCCCCCTCTCCTCTTTCCATAGTTGGTTGAAAGCCTCTATTTTGGGATTTTTGGTGGCCAGAATCTAGCCACTGGTGGTGGCAAGGCCAGCCAAGAGGTGGATTCAATCCCCCTTAGCCTTGTGAACAAGCTTAGATAAAGATTAGTCAGGGAGGATGTATTCTTGCTTGTTTTCTCCCCTTGACCAAGCCCCTTTTTTCTTCTTCTTTCTTCTTCTTGTTCTTGCACTTTTCTTCTTCCCTTTGCAGAAGGAGAAAGAAATTTTTTTTTGCTTTTTGCTTGATGGCCTTCAATTAATGGCAGCCATCTCCTTCTTGTCTTTTAGCCAAGAGAGGAGATGTAAATGGTATAAAAGATCAAAAAAGGAAAAGTGTACTTTGCTTCACATGATCTCTCTTTGCCATTAGATAAGTTTATTATTTTGGCTTGATTTAGAATTGATAAGTTTAATTAAGATTACTTCACATAAACATAGATTTCATTTCAATTTGAATTCAATTGATGATTAATCTTGGCATTGGAATTAGTTTCAATTTCAAATGCTTTAACCACCACTAATTGAATTTAAATTTTGATTTGGATCATCCTTAATTGTTCATTGGATGATTGACTTGGTTTTGATTTAACTAATTCATTCAGATTTAATTTAATTTTTGATTTCATTTCATTTCAACCCATTGAATTTTAAATGGGTTAAAGATGATCCCAATTGGGTTCAAATGACCAATTTGACCCAGTTAGATTGAGTTTGGACTCCAATCATGTTTGATCACATGTGTGAGATGACTTGAAGTAATTGATTTCATTTAATTTTAATTGGATTTGAATTTGAACCCATTTGACCCAAAGTGGGCTTAATGGGTTAATCTTGGGTTTCATTTGGGTCAAATGACCAATTTGACCAAATTAGACCTAATGGCAGGTTGGATCATGTTTGATTATCATTTTAAAATGATTTTGAATAATCAAATTAAATTAATTTCAATTTGATTTGGGTTTGAACCCAATAGGACCCATTAAGGGTTATTTTTAGACTAAGAGATCTAATTAACCCAATTAAGTCCTAAATGAATTTGAATTTCTTTAGATTCATGATCAAACATGTTTATTTGATCATTTGAGGCATTTGGAATGATTTAATTTGGTCAAATTCTTGATTGGTTGACCTTCGACTTGGTGGGACTTACCTAAGTCAAAACTATGTTAAATTAGTTGACTAGATTTGACTTTGGATTTGTTTTATTTTTATTTTAAATTTGATTTCATTTTGATTTATTTGGATTTGATTTGGGTTAATCCAAATTTGAAATTTGGCTTGATTCCACCTAAGCCAATTAGGTTAGATCAAACCCAAGGAAGGTGCCCTAAGTCACTAGGTATAGTGTCTTAAGCACTAAATTAAAAGATTCCTATTTGAGATTAGAACATCCTAATTACTAATTTTAGAGTTTAATTTAACCTCATCCAAAAATAAGGTCAACAAATGGACCCCCAATATGTGTAGTGGATCGGCCAGAGTACACTACACATATTGGCATTGACCAAATTTATCAACATTACAAGCATAAGCTTGGAAGGGTTCGAATGCAGAATTTTGATTTTGATTTTAATCTATGTTTTGATTGGATTTGATTGTGAAAAATAGGCATATGTATGCCTATACTTATTTTGAAATGATTCACTCTTAGGAACTTAACTTCATTAAGTTCCAAGATGAATATGGATGTCATTAGGATTGGACCCAAAGAATTGGCTAATCCTAATGCAATCACTGTGCTAAAAAAAGATGCCATCAAGGGACTTAATCTTATCTGAGAATAGTAGTTGGAAAGGATGCTAATGTGGACACTTACTCCTATTCCATTCTACATGATGTTTTAACCAAGAAAAGATACCACTAGGGGATTTACTCTTATCTAGTTAGATATTAGGAAGGGGTCTTTTAAGACTTGATTCCAAATTAGATAGCTAAGATGGGGAGAAGGAGCTTGAATAGCTTAATTCTAATCCTCACAATTTTGACTACTAAGTAGGAGTCACATGGACTTAATTCATGGTTTGAGTAGTCAAAAGAAATGGGGCCTTCAATGGCTTAATTCTATTTCTTAGTTTATTTTGTTTTCATTAAAAAAGGAATCACAAAATAAGGATCCTATTCTAATGAAGTAAGCTAACAAGAAGGGGCCTTCAATGGCTTAAATCCAATCTTGGTAGCTTTAAAAAGGAAATGTGTCGTAATGACTTTATCCTATCCTTATAAGGATGTCTACTAAGGGACTTACTCCTTTATGATTTCCTAATAAGAAGCGGTCTTCATGACTTCATCCAACTTAAATAACCATAATGAGGAAGAGGGGTCTTAATGACTTATTCGTAGACCTCAAATTTTGGCTAATAGAAAAGGGGTCTTCATGACTTATTCCTAACATTGGTAGCCTATGTGACAAGAAAGGGGTCTTCATGACTTATTCTTATTTTTGTCTTTTAAAAAGAATGCCTACTAGGGGACTTATTTCTTTCTAGCTAGCTATTAGGAAGAGGCCTTCAATGGCTTAGTCCAACCTAAATAGTTTGGGTGGAGGAAAGGGTCTTTGATGACTTGATCCTAAATCTCACATTTTTATTTTGACTTAAGGATAGGGTTCTTAATGACTTTATCCTAACCTTAGTCATTTTAATAAGATGCCTACTATGGGGCTTACACCTATGTGATTAGCTATTAAGATGGGGCCTTCAATGGCTTAATCTAACTTGAATAGCTAAGGAGAGGAAATGGGACTTCTTGACTTTACCCAATCCTAAAAAATTTAGCTAATAAGAAAGGGGTCTTCATGACTTATTCATATCCTAAATAGCCTATGTGACATGAAGGGGGTCTTAGTGACTTTATCCTATCATGTTAATAATAGGAATGGTGCCATGAAAGGCTTGCTCCATACCTATGGGATGTTATAAGAAAGGTGCCATAAATGGTCTTACTCCCATCTTAAGGAAAGAAAGAGTTATGCCAAAAAAGCCCTACTCTATATGATAATGGTGCACAAAGGTTTACTCCAAACTCATATGGAAAATATGAGAAAGTTCCATGAAAGGCTTGCGCCCAACTCAAGGTATGTATAGGAAAGGTAATGTGCTTACTCCTAACCTATTGAAAGAAAGAGTTATGCCATTGTGGCGCTTTATTTATTTTGGTTGTTGATTGTTGGACACCATGTGGATCCACAGATGTACTCATTAGGGTGATCGGGTGTGACATTGAAGAATGATATACTATCTTGAGAGACAGAAGTCACCATCCTATAATAGACCTAATCACCTAATATGGACTCCTAAGGATAATGGGTCTTTGAATGTACCAGAGATCTTTTCCTTACTTTACATGAAAAAGTAAAGTAGGGTTATTTTAAATCGGGTTCTTTAAGTTCCTTATGGAGGCAAGCCTCCATAGTTAATTACATCCTAAGGAATGAGATTCCTTAGGAATACTCTCGATTAAGGTAAATGATCATTGTCTCAAAAGATTTAAAAGATAGGACTATCAACAAATTGGTTATTTTTAGAAAATCAAGTGGGATTGATCAAAAGGAGGGAGTTATTATTGAAACCAAAGGGAGATGAGTAAGGGATGCTCATGATACTAGGAAACTTAGTGAGCATCCCAAACTATCCTATGGTTAGGCTTTATATTTTTGAAATTTGAAGAGGATTATATGTTTGAGTTGAATTTTTATTAGAAATCTAGGGCTTACAATTCTATAATACAAGATCATGGAAATGCCTAAGAGGTGATGATTGATGCTTGTAGCCTGTGAATGAAAACAACAATCTCATATTCTAAATCTACGGAGCATTGGCGAGGGCCAAAGTACGACCTAAATTTAAGGAAAAAATGGGTATATGGTTTATCTCTATAAGAGTGAATAAATCACTCTACTGTTAGACTTACAACCGCTTGGGGGTGGCCACAAACTAACTCCTCCTATGATTTTAAATGCATGTAGGCAAGTCTTATGCTTTGCAAGATAGTTAAGCTATTGTTTATTTAGAAATGAGACTAAATCCTTAAACACACTCTCTAAGAGACTAGATCATGAAGGGTATAAATAAATAACTTAATTTAATACAAATTTTGTTAAGTTTTAATTTTTTGGACATTTTGATTTGTATAAATGCTATGAGAGATTTCAAAATAGAAAGAATGAGGTGTGTGTTTTCACCATGGCTCTTAATGGTCATTTTTTTCTAGCAAAGGTGGAAGCCCTCCATTAGCAAGAGTGAAGCAATATGATTTTATGCATGATGTGAGACATACAACATCCAGCTAAGGGGTTGCTAAATCATTTATTATCTTGATTTATGTCTTAGGCTTTAGGTGAGATTATGAGTTATTTAATTTCATTTTAAGTTGATTAATTGGATACAAAATTTATTTTTTCTTAAAAGCCTAATATCATTCAGGCCATTCATCAAATAATGAAGAAACTAGGGAAATCGTGTCATCCTAATTGCACAATCATAAACAAATCAATCAATTTATAAAATTGACTCAAAAGAATAAGAGGTCGATGTTGTCGGGCTCCATTGCACAATACCAAAAAAAGAAATGGGCAACCGAGCTCTACCCTTATACAACCCATAGTACAAATAATTATTACAATTTAGAAGGAATTTATGTTATGGGGGGTCTTCATTCTTCTTTCTTCATTTCTTCCTTTCTTCATTTCCTTCCTTCTTCATTTCTATCTTTCTTCATTTATTTCTTTCTTTTGGTTTGACTTGGGATGTGGTTTGCTCCAAGGCTTCACATGGTGCATAAGACTTGGTCTTATGACCAATGTTCATCCTAAACTCCCATAACATTCATTTCAAATCTTAATTGCAAAATTTACATCAAAATGAGAAAGGTAAATCTAACTAAACCTACAAAATAGAGATTAGCTAAACATACCACACAACCCAAGCAGTTATATGAATAAGTTGGACTTAGCACCTTACACATGGGTAACAAAGTCCACATATCCTAGTTTAGATTATGCTTAAGGGGTATAAGCAACCTACACAGCAAAAATATTTATATTTTTATTACAACGCCCTTAAGCACAATCTCCTACAAAAGATATGATTAGGCTAGGATTGCTCTATCATCTAGTCTATGTACATACACCCTAACTTCCAGTCTAAAAAACATTATATCATAAAATAAAATCAGGCATCAAACCATACATCGCCCTAACATAGAGCTAGAAATTATGACTTAGCCTAATGTGTGTGCCATTTAAAGCTTGTGTGGCATGTCTTAGCTAAGCTTTAAGATTAGAATTTTCTAAGTGTGAAAGATTCAATTTAGAGGGTGGTTTCATTTCAAGTAATTTAGTTGATTTGTTAGTTTTAGCTGATGATATGATTTGATTTGAATGAACTTCCACTTAGTTACTAAATGTTGTGAAGAGAAGAAAAAGAAGAGAGCTTCTATTTCATCCCTACCTTAAGATATTTCTAAGGTAGATTCATTAATGATTTTTCTTTAGTGAATATTTTATTATGTGTTTTAATTAACCCTAAGTTTAGATTTTCTCTAAATAGCCTTATTCAATAAGAAATATATCTTAGAATTAATTAAGGTGAATTACTACCACATGACACACAACCATTTATTTCTTTCCACCATGTATATCATGCATATGATTGATCCTAAGCATACCTATACATGCAATGCAAAATTTAGCACACTTTGATGATGAATGCTAAGAGATATGATTTGAAAATTTGGATATTTCATTTATGCATATTTTTATTACGTAGAAAAGGGGGATTTCTTATCCATTTACAAAATGCACATCCACATGTATAAAAGATATAAGTGAGTATGACGTCATTATTTTCTACACCAGGGGTGTAAGGTACAAGACCTACTTAGGGCTACTTAAAGCCTCACAGCCCCGGGATGACCAGCTAATATACATCTTTTCTTAAATACATGTGGATGTACAAAGAAAAATAAATGAATGAAGAATCATGCAAAATATTTTTGTTTGATTTGGTTATATAATTTACATGTGTGAATGTGAGGACCCTTCTTAAGCCAAAACATAGAAATGCATAGGAATAGATTTAAGCAAGTGTTGTGTTCTTTTTAAATAAATTATACACTTTTCAAATCCTATTCAAATCTATGTTAAGGGAAGAGAAGAAAACAACATAAAACACATCTTATGTTATAATGACATGCAAGCTTATAAGTACTTATAAGTAGCATCACTTCATTCATAATCTTTGATTTATATGTTTTGGAAATAATTTTTGGTTTAATAGTGATAATAGCCACTCATATTCTTAATTTTAACCAACACATGCAATTTGACATGAAAAGAAAACATTTTATTTAATTATTTTTTTAAAAGAAATGAATGCATGATTTCATATGGAAAACAACATTTAACATGCTTGGAAAGAAATAAAGTGATGTAAACATATGACTACATTTACCCTAATTAATTCCTAAATACAATCCTATAAGATAAGATCATTTAAAGTGAATCAAAATTCTTTAAGGAGATTTTTATTTTTGAATTTTGATTTGACTTAGGAAATGTGAGAAAGAGTTTGCTGGTCCTAACCCATTTCCCACATGTGTGAATTAATTTAGTTTAATTTTAAAATAATTAGGCTAATTTTATGCTTTATTTAGGTTAAGGTGTGAATTAAATCCATTAATTACCTACATATACCACTTTAATAAAATTATTCAAGTAATTATGAGCCAACATATGATATGCAATCACATGGAATTTAAATCAGCAAATGCACCTAAGAAATAAAGGGGCCTAATGCAATTAGCTCATAATTATTGATTAATTAAGCTAAAGGATTTAATTAAGTACTTTCATAACCATATGACACATTTAGTTTGATTATAATTTCTTTTGAAGTGTCTTAGGTTATTAACACCTAAGAATTTACGCAAGAATCAAGTGATAAAATGCTGAAGTGATTTAATTTTGAATTTGATTAATTAAGCTAATTAATGAAGTGGTTAAGTCATTAATTAATTGTGAATTGATTAAAAATTTATCCAAATGAAATAAACTTAGGGGAAAAGATTGGAAAAGAAATCCTAATCTCATTCCCTATGTAATCCACTATTTCATGATGATTAACAAGCTTAAATAATAAATTTATCACTACTTAATAGGTTAATTAATCATTTAAGTAATTAAGAGAAGGATTAAGGATAAAATAAACAATTCCCCTATTAATCCAATAATAAATTCCAAGAAAATCATGGGAGGAAGAGGTCATCCCACTAATTAACCCTAGGAAGTTTGGAATTAATTGTTGAAGTAATTAAGGAGTAATTAGCCTAATTATATTTCTAATAAAACCAATTGAGTGAAAGTTACTATCCAAAATCAATTGATTTTTATTTTATATTATTCCTCATTAAATTATATTTAAAATGAACTTGAGTTTGTACTTTTTAGATTTTTCTACATTTAGTTATAAATTTTAGAAGTTTCAGTATTAAAAATGAATTAATTAGAGCTAATTAACCCGGTAATCCCGTCAGGCCATGTGGCAGCTGATGCGACACGCTTTCCACGTGGCGCAATATGATAGGTTATTTAAGTTGTCACATCTATGGTTGAGTCAGCCGATGGCGGACACACTTTCTCCACGGGCCATCTGATCTAAGATCGGACGGTCGCGATTAATCTCATAGTTTAGGCTTAAATCAGAGAGGGATCTATCGTGTATTAATCACAACTGTCTGTTCCATTCACATGGAATGGATGGTGTGTGATCTGTTTCCTCCCGAGCGGCAAGAGACATATGCCGTCCGTCGATCGTCGCTCGATTCATGCTCACCCAAGCTCGGATGCAGCTCAAACTCACTCCACACCTTTAGAGAAGCACAAGCAATGAATCCAATGGTCAAGATCTCAAGGGATTATAATTTTCTTCACAAAGGACCAAACAATTATTATCTTAAGATAAGTTTTGAGCAATACCTCACTGAAGGCTATCACTGGCACTTCCAATAGAGGAGGTAGTTTCGTCTAGTGGAGATGAAGCCCTGTTGAAGGTATCAAATCACCATTTGAAGTGGATGGCTTGGATGACCAAGCTCCCCTTCAATGGTTATTGGCTTCGATCAAGGTCCTCCTTCCCGGGGCTTGGTGAGTTGGGAAATAGCTTGATTGAGCTTGAAAAATTCCCTTGATGGTGCTTGCAAGTTTAATTTGGTTTTGGTGGAGAATTGAGTGACTTGGAAATGGGATGAACCTCCCCTATTTTAGTTTTGAGCAAAACTGAGAAGGACAATTCAAGGGAGCTTGTAAATGGCTAAGGGAAGCTTAGGGATGCATGATTTTTATTTCTAGAGCTCAGTTGAATTTAGTGCTTATCATTTGAGTGGAAATGAGGAGGGGTATATCTCCCCCCTCCTTGGATCAGATGGTGAAGAGTAGAGTTGCCATTTTTGATCAATTGCTAAGATCAGTTGGTCGGTTTGGGCTATTTGGCATCTCATGTATTTTAGGTAGAGAGGGAAGGAGAGTGAGTGCCCATGTGCTAGGTGAGTGTATGGGGTGTTCCAAGTATCCAATTTCCATTGAAGGGGTCGATTTGGCCTTGGGTTGGGTCGTGGCCAACCCAAGCTCATTGGGTCATGTTCATGACCCTCCTTGGTGTCCATGTGGACCACTAGGAGGATGTCAAGTGGTTTTGAGGAAGAAATGACCAAATTCTAAGTGAATTTGGTCATAAGATACCCTTTAACTTATGGGTAAAATGGTCATTTGGCCTTAATTTTGATTTGTATAGATTTAAAATGATTTAAAAATGGGTTGGGCCATATTTCAAGTGATTTGGAGTTCATTTGGTTTGAATTGGTTCAATTTGATCCATTTAGGTCAAGTTGGGTCAAATTGGGTTAGGTTGACTAATTGGTCAAATTGGGTGAAACCATAGGTTAGGTCAAGTTCAAATGATCATTTGGAGCCTATGGGTATCATTGATTTGGTTCAATTTGATTTATATTTAATTTTGGTTTATTTGAGTTTATTTAGGTCAAATGGGTCAAGTTGACTAATTTGACCTAATTGGGTTAGGTCATGGGTTGGTTTAGGCTTGGTTGATCATTTGAAATGTATTGCAAGCTTTGGTTTCAATTAATTTTGATTTGGTTTGATTTCAAGTTGATTTAACCTTTTAGGTCAAGTTTGGTTCATGGTAAATTAGGCTAAGTTGGGTCCAATTGGTCAATTGAAGGTTTGGTTAAGTTTAACATGTGATTTGGAATGAATTTGACCCATTGGTTGCAATCAACTTGGCTTAGATCAAAATTTGACCCATTTTGAATTTTTAGGTCAACTTGGGTCAACTTAGGTCAAGTGGCCAATTAGGCTTGGTTTGGCTCAATTGATGGCTTGATCATGTTCAATCATTAATTATGGATTGGTTTAGATTAATGGTTTCAATCAATTTGGCTTATAGTGAATTTGGCTTGTTAGGTTTCATTTGGGCTAAATGTTGACTTGGTCAAAGGCTAGGTTTAACTTGGTTTGACCCAATTTGAGTGATTGATCATCCTAGGATGATTGTTGCTCACAATGTGAGGCTTATATGGGCTTAGTTCAATCTAATTTGGGTTGGATTATAATTTAGATCTAAAAGGTGCTTTAGGTCACTTTGGGCCAAGTGAGCCTAAATGGGTCAATTGACTTGATCAAGGTTTGATTCAAGTTTTGTTGAAGTCACATATGGACTTATGGTGGAAATATAAATCCAATTGCAAGTGATTTGGAGTCGAATGAGTTTTGGTTCATTTGATAATTTCAAGTCAAAAGGGTGAACAAGGGTTTGACTTGGGTTAGTTTGATTTTGGTTTGGAGATTGTAATTTATGTTTATGTTTGGGCATATGGTTGAAGGAATGATTGTTTGGACAGAAAATCCAAAGGTTTGAATTGATTTGAGAATGATTTGGCTAAGTTCAAGAATTTGACTTGAAAGAGCATAAGTTGGATTTTGGTTAGATTTGGATTTGGGTTTTGAATTGATTTTGGTTATTTGAATTTATATTTCATTTATATTTATGAATATAAAGGAGGATATAAATGAGTTATGAGAAAATCTTATGAGTTTGGAGCAATTTGATTTGGTTTGTGCTAAGTCCATAAGATGAAATCAAAGGGCTTAGGAAAGATTTTGTGATTTGAATTCAATCATGAATTTCAATCATTTGATTTGGATTTGATTCATGATTTGGATTTTGTAATTGATTTGATGATTTGATAAAATCAATTGAGTTGGAATTAATTTATGATTTGAATTTGAAGTTTGAAGAAGAAGGGAAGCAAGGATTGGGTTCAAGCTATATGGTGGACAAGTTTTATAAATACCCCTAAGGAATAACCTATTCCTATGGCTAACTCTTCTAATCTCTAGGCTTAGGTTAAGTGTTCACCTAATCACTAGCAGTGTCTTAAGATTAAGGAACTCTTAGTGTTTAGAGGAGTCCTATGTCTAAGATGGGGAAGTTGAGAGCATATTCCAAAAGTGAGGTCAACAAAGGGCGCCCAATAGGTGTGGTGTGACTGACAAGGCATATCTCACGTATTGGTGTTGACTAAGATGATCAACAACGTTTGAATGATTGCAAGCACTAACAGAAATGATCTCCTCCCAAACCAGAGGTGTAGAAGGAATCAAGAGCTTAGTGCAATGCACTCCACTCATGTCAAAGACATAAGAGAGTGAAGGAGAAATCCATTAGGGATTGAGTATGTGAACGTTCCACTAGGGAAGCAAGTTCAAGTCATCCACTAGGGGATTAGAATTTGGAATCCACTAGGGATAGAATATGTGAACCCTCAACTAGGGGAGCAAGTTCAAGTTGGATTGAATCAGTTCCACTAGGGGAATTGGAAAGATTTGCATCTCACTGAGGAGAAGAGGTTGGTTTGATTGTTTAATTTGGCTCTACTAGGGAGGTTGATTGGATTTATTTCAGATTTTAAAATTTTAAATTTTTGATATAGACCCTGTTGATTTGCGATGGATTGCATTGAGTAGGGACCATGTTGTCTTTATTCTACTTCAGATTTACCAATCCAAATGGGTAGTCTACCAACCACATAGTAGGACTATCTGACCAAAGGGGTTTCCTTTCAGTGTGCAGCAGATGTACTAGGAAGAAAGCATAGTAGACTTACATTTTTCAAAGTGGGGATCAATCGTTGGGGTGATCAGTTGGCAACACAATGAATATAACCCAACCTAAGGCTGACTACTGAGTGAATGTTGCAGAGGGACTGAAATCATCTCAAAGATACTCAATAGTAATTTCATTTTCTAATTATGTTTGATGGATCCCATTGGTTTGCAATGGACCGCACTGAGTAAAGGCCGTGTTGGCCTTGATCTATCTCAGATTTACCAATCCAAAGGGAGTAGTTTCCCAGCTGAGGGGAGAACTATCCAACCAAAGGGGTGCCTTTCGGTTTGTAGCAGTTGATTTAGGGAAGAATGTACGGGGACTCTCATCTTTCCTGAATAAAAGATCATTGAGGTGACATATTAGCAAGGTAACATGTCAACCCGACCTAGGGCTGCCCATCAGTTTGTGACAATCATGCTAGAAAGAATGCGTAGTATACTTATATCTTCCATAATGAATTGACCGTCGGGGTAACCTATTTATGGCAAAATAGATTGAACTCGACCTAAGGGAGACTACTGAGAGAGTGTCGACTCAGGAACTTATCTCTACTTAAGAGTAGTCAGGGAATTCCTATAGGGATTTTTGCTGACACTACCCTAAAGATAGGATGCCTGCTTGGGAAAGGGGCCGCTGGGGGCTTAAATTTCTAATCCACAAGTGAATTAATTTGTTTGTTTATTTTTTTATTTATTTTTTTGTTTTTTTTGTATGTTTGTTTGTTTATTTACCGTGGACCCTGTTGGTTTGCGAGGGATCATATAGAAAAGGAGCTTATATTAGCTTAGACCTATCTCAGATTTACTGAACCAAGGGAGAATCTATGTATCCGTTAAACAAATTCTCTAGCCACTCGAGTGGCTACTAGGAAAGGAGGACTGTCTAATCCATGAGTAGCCTGGGTAGTGTCTAGATGGGGTCACAAAGGATGTGATCCAAATAGAATGCCAGTAGGGGAGGGGCTACTAAGGGATTTATCCAAAACCCTGGAGAAGATAATGTCTATAGGTATTCAGTGGCCAATTCAAGGAGAAATCATGAGGATTCATATCTGCCGAGAGTGGTGTATCCACCGAGTGAGTTTCTGTCCGTATAGTGAACACCAACCAACCTAAGGTACCCATCAGTTTGCAACAATTAGCCTAGGAAGAAAGCACCGGGGACTCAAATCTTTCTACAGCAGAACTGATTGCCAGGATAGTCTATCTTTGGCTCGACAGGTGCTATCCGACCTAGGGTGACTATTGAGTGAATGCCACTAGGGGACTTATATCAACTCAAAAGTAGTCAAGAGGAAAGAAGCCTCTAGGGGACTTATCCTAAACTGATAAAGCCTCAACTAGCTGCTCATGCCACTGTCGCTTGTTATCATCAAGTGTCTTCTTTAGTATATGGATGAGAGTTTTGTTGAATTCTTTTGCTAATCCATTTGCCCTGAAATAGTAGATATTAGAGTATCTCCAATCTATACCGTGTCTCCTGGCAAAGCTGTTGATCTTGGTGTTCTTGAATGCAGTACCATTATTGGATATAATTCATCGAGGCACCCCAAACCTATATATGATATAGTTCATGAAAAATTAGAGCACATGTTGAGCTGTGACCTCTCTAAGTGAGATTGCCTCCACCCACTTGGAAATGTAGTCAGTGGCACCTAGGATGAACCGGTGACCCTTGGATGAAGGAGGATCAATCAGACCCATAATGTTAGTACCCCAACACTTAAATGGTTATGAGGCCAATATAGAATGTAGAATATTGGGTGGTTGATGTAGGACCACACCATGTACCTGACACCGATGGCTTCTCCTAGCTACATTCATGTAATCTATGATCATCGAAGGCCAGTAGCATCCTAATCTATTGATCTTTGCTTTCATCTTCAGACTGGATTGATTCACTCTGCATAGACTTGAATGTGCCTCGGTCATGATCGTATAAGCTTTGTGTTTTTCTAAATAATGTAACCACATTTTATCAGAAGATGATCGGTATAAGGTTCCATCCACGAGAGCGTAGGAGAGAGCTCTCTATTTCATCTAACGGGCTTGTGATTTCTCTTGAGGTAGTTTGCCTCTAGTCAAGTAATCTATGAATGGTTGCCTCCAATATGGATCCTCATCTTTTTTGGTGATGGCAACCTCCCCTTCAAGAGAAAGTCTCTCGATGAGTTCAACATCATTATGGGATAGGACTTGTCTATTTTGGACCCTTATTGGAATGGACTCATCTTTCAGACATAGCAATTCTTTAGCGAGTTTGGCCAAAGCATCTGCTACTGTGTTCTCTCTTCAAGGGACCTTATAGATGGTGACCTCAGAGATTCATGCCAACAACTTCATGGTGTACTCATAGTAGTGACGAAGCTTAGGTTTTAGAACCTTATTAGACCTAGCAATCTGGTTGATACCAGCTGAGAATCTCCATAGATGTTGATGCTTTTGACACAAACTGTAATAGCTAACTCCAGATCAACAATCAAAGCCTCATACTTAGCTTCGTTGTTGGTGTATGGATTGGAGAGATGGTATGAGAAATTCATCACATCACTATCTAGAGTTAAGAAAACTATTCCTACCCTTGCCTTCCCTGGAAGAGTAGATCATGGTTCTTCTATAGTTTGAAAAGAAGTCTCATGATCAAAATACATCTTCCAACGATGATTGTCAATATCCTCTAAGTTCATGATTTGTTCATCACTAAGTGAGGAATTAGTAGAAAGTGGGTGTGCTGCTAAGAAATCTGCTAGTGCCTATCTTTTCATCGCACAGAGGGGTATGAATGTAATATCAAACTGTGAGGGAATCATGGACCAACGTACCAACCATCCAAATAATGTCAATCGTGTAATGAGATACTGCAGTGGATTGATTCTTGAAATCAAGTTTCCCTTATGAGAAAGCATGAAGTGCGATAGCTTTTGGGATGCAAAGATTAAAGCTAGGAAATGTTTCTCAATAG
Source organism: Cymbidium sinense (assembly GCA_021442155.1). Taxonomy (NCBI): domain Eukaryota; kingdom Viridiplantae; phylum Streptophyta; class Magnoliopsida; order Asparagales; family Orchidaceae; genus Cymbidium; species Cymbidium sinense. Next base: position 179,337,854 of record CM038216.1, on the reverse strand, counting down.
GTGGGTAGTTTGCTTCAGCAGGGATCAGATGATGATCAAGGTAGTAGAGAGTGTTCTCCTTCCCTTCGTCATTTGTTTGTACCAACAAAGCACCAAGGGAGTCATCCAATGCAGTAGTATAGAGGATCAACGGCTTGCCCAAGGTAGGGGCTACTAGAACTAGTGCCTTCTCCAAATATTATTTGATGTCTTCAAAAGTAAGTTGACACTTGTCATCTCACTTGAACTTAGACAAGTGCTGAAAATGGCTTGCATCTCCTCGATAAATTGGAGATAAAGCGTCTTAGATACACTAACTTCCCTTAAAATGATCTAAGTTGAGTTAGACTTTTAGGGGGCGGCATTTCTAAGATGGCTTTGATCTTTTTTGGGTCTATCTCTATTCCTTGGTGTCAGACAACAAAACCAAGGAACTTTCTTGAAGCTACTCCGAATACATACTTCAGGGGGTTCATTTTGAGATTGAATTGTCTCAACCATTTGAAAACTAGCCTCAAGTCAAAGAGATGGTCTTCCTTTTCTTTGCTTTTGACTACTAGATCATCAACATAGCATTCAACTTGATGATGAATGAGTTTGTTGAAGATCTGAGTCATGGCCTGTTGGTATGTAGCACCAACATTTTTAAGGTCGAAAGGCATGACCTTATAACAATAGATTTTTCTTGGGGTTTGAAAAGTAGTGTTTCTTTCATCCTCGAGGGCCATCTTGATTTGGTTGTAGCCAGATGAGCCATCCATATAGGAGAATACTACATGAGATGAGGTGATGTCCACCATTAATTCTAGTATAGGAAGTGGAAATTCATCCATAAGACATTCCTTATTTAAGTCCCTGAAATTGACGCATATGCAATTTGGCCTTTCTTTTTCTTAACTAGGATGACACTGGCTAACCAGGTAGGGTATTTTTCTTCCCTGATAAAACCAGCATCGATCAGTTTCTTGATTTCAGAAATGATCTATTGTTCAATTTCTAATCGCATGCGTCTAGGAGCTTGCTTGATAGGGTTAGCGTTATGGTCTATTGATAGTTTATAGACTGCTACATCATAAGATAATCCGGGCATCTCTTCATAGTTTCATGCAAAGTAGTCTTTAAACTTAGTAAATAGCCTAACTAAGTCATTAGTTTCATCTTCGTTCATAGAGAACTGATGTATGTCAGACGTGGATCTTTTTCTATCCCAAAATTAATTTATTTGAGCTTATCGATAGTTGAATAGATTTCTTCTTCAAATTCTGGAGGTGTATCTTTGATTTGGAGATCATCAAGATCATCTGAAGTTTCTAAACACACCTCCTCATAAGAGTTAGTGTAGTTTGAGAAGATCCTATCAGACTCTAGATGATTGGTGACAACTAAGCAATAACCATTATCATCGACTGGACCCACTATACTAAATCCTAGTCTTGGTCTTGATTGTGCATCCTTGCCTTTGTTGTTGACTTCTCAAAAACTACACTAGACCATGTATAAGGAATCAAACCTTTCTTTGTAATATTATGAACATAAGGCAAGTACTAATCAAAAAGTAATTCCATTAAATATTTATATGAATTATCCTCAAGTTCTACATCTACTTCTGGACTTGAGGATGATGATCCTAATAGGAATCTCTTTGGTTTGACATCCATGGAAGACCTCAGGGCTTCCTTAACTACTAAACCTTCAACTTTTGAGAATAAAGTGAGGTTAGAGCTAAAGTTCTAACCTAATGGTTTTACATAAACTGATTGACATTCATGCTTTGCTTGGAGGCCTGGTCTTCATCACTATCTGGCTCGAGTGTCACCTCCAATGAAACCAACTGAGAGGGTTTGGCTGGTGTGCTAATCACATGAGACTCATCCTCCAAGCTAGATTCCAATTCTATGTGAATAGCAGAAGTACTCCTATGAACTGGAACATGGCCTCTATTGGCATGCCGCCAACCAGGGGGTCTTCCACCTCTGGAACTGCCTCTGTATTTGCCTCTGCCTCTACTTGGTGGAGGTCGAGTCATCTTACCCATATGTCCATATGGTGGAATGAACTGTGGTTGGAATGTGACTTGCGACTCTACCTCTTCCTTAGTGTCTCTTTCTCGCACACTTGTACTTTCTTTCTACTTTTCTGTTTCTTTTTCTTTTTCTTTTTCTTCATTTTCTTTTTCTTTTGTATTTAAATTTTAACCAAGTTCACGAGAGTAGGCACTATGTTTTTGAGTAAGATAGTAGGTCGCATCCTCATATATCTCAATCTCTATAACTAAAAATGGCTTTTCATCTTCTTTGACATAGCATTCGATTCCTTCTCTTCAAAATTTGATGCACTAATGAAGGGAGGATGGAATCATCTTATTCTAGTGTATCCAAGGCCTACCGAGTAAAGAAGTGAATGATGTACTCGAATCAATTATATAGAACTTGGCTTCAGTCTTCCAGTCCCCTATTTCCAAATATAACATTATGGAGCCTAAAGTCCTCTCGCCCTATTCTTTGAATCCTCTCAACATCATCCGATCTCCTTGGAGTGTAGAGATGTCAATATTTAAATAGGAAAGGATCTTTAGACTCATAATTTTCACTGATGCACCTAGATCAATGAGAACTCGCAATCAATCCCATGTCAACTATGAGGGACTGTGCTCACCCCGAAGAAGGTCTTCATCTATGAAGGTGATCCCCTGAGCTTCTTTTATTAAGAAATGAAGGAGACATGAAGACTTGAAGATTTGAAGACCCCCCATAGCATTTATTATTTGTAAATTGTAATTATTATTTTATTTTTTGGGTTGTATAAGGGTAGAGCTCGGTTACCCATTTCTCTTTTTGGGTTGTACGGTGGTACCCGACCGCACCGCCTTTTATTATTTTATGGTAACTATAAAATGTTTGATGTTATGTTTAATTACATAATAGAAATCACATGTTTTTCTAAGTTTCTTAATTGATTGATGCTTTAATATGTGACTTGGATGTGATTAGGCTCTTAGGAAAAAATAAATCTTACCCAACTACAACTTATAATTAAAAACTTCTATATCTCTTAACCTCAAATTAAAGCCTAGGGCATAAATAAGATAATTAAAAGATTTAGCAACCTTTTAATTGAATGTTGTATGTTTAACATCATGCATTCATATTGCCTCACTCTTGTTAAGAAAAGGTTTCCATCTTTGCTCGATAGCGGAAGACTTGACCTTTGAGGGTCTCTTTTATGGTGAAAAATACATCTTTCTCTTTCATTTAGCCCATAATCTTATTTCAACATGCATTTAGGCATAAGAAATCCTATGACCTTTGTCAAAATGAAGAGTCAAAAAATTAAAATAAAAATTGAAAAGATTTGCATTAGACTAAGTCATTATTCATACCGCTCATGCTCTAGTCTCTTTTGGGAGTGGGTTTAAGGGATTTAGTCTCTTTCTAAATAATAATAATAACCTAACTATCTTGCAAAATCATATGAATTACCTACATAGTTTTAAAGCGTGAAGAGTTAGCTGGCAGCCACTCTAGGTGATTTTAAGCCCAGCAGTCTAGTGGTTTACTCTCTCTTGTGGAGATAAATCTTGTACCCATCTTCGCTTAGATTTAGGTTGTGCTTTGGTTCTTGCCAAAGCTCCTTAAATCTAGGATCTGAGGTTGTTGTTTCCTTCAGTTTACTAGCATAAATTTTCACCTCTTATGCATTTTCACAACCTTGTATTGTTGGATTATAAGTAATAGCTTTCTAATAAAATGTCAACTTCAATAAAAATAATCTCTTCAATTTTAAACATATAAAGCCCAATCATAGGATAGATTGGAATGCTCACAAAGTTTCCTAATATCATGAGCATTTCCTACTCATTCCCTTTAGCTTTGATAATAAGTCTTCTCTTTGAGTTTTCCCACTTGATTTTCCAATACAAATAATCCTTTGATAGTCTAGCCTTGAAATCTTTGGAGACCTTAATTGTCTATTTTAATCGAGAGTATTCCTAAGGGATTCCATCTCTTAGAATGTAAATAACTATGGGGCTTGCCTCCATTGGAAACTTAACAAACATGGCTTAAAATAAACATGTAAAGTAGGGGAAAAATCTCTGGTAAATTCAAAACCCATCATGCCTTAGGAGTCTTTATTAGGTGATTAAGTCCATTATAGGGTGGTGCTTTCTATTTTTTTGAGATAGCGCACCATTCCTTAATGTCATATCCGATCACTTCAATAAGTATCCCCTAAGATCTATATGGTGTCCCACATATCAAAAGTAAATACCACATTACTTTATGTGGTTTAAACCCCACTTGGCAATCATTTTAGAAGGAGGGGATGAAGGGAATGATTCAGTTTGCTAACGTTGTTCTTGCTTTTCTCTCTATTATTATCATCAAGTCAATGAGCTTTTGAAGTGCAATCTAAAATGAAGTTTCATTTGCATAGAACCTAACGGTCATCATCCTTTGTTGCTTGAATTAATAATTTGATAAGGCTTATAATGGCTATTTATTATCTTGCTCAACTAAACTTTGCTTAAACTCTATCATTATTGTGAAATTGAATGAAAAGAGTTAATGCATGAAATTAGCATCAATTCAAAGCTCTCTTTTTGTTGATTGGAATTTATTTTGTTATATTTTGTGATTTGGTTGAGTAAAATCTTCTTATAGTGAGATGTTGAAAATTATATGTTTATTTCTTTTTCTTATCTTTAAGTGAATGTGAAGTGGGATGTGATTATATTTTTATATTTTAGAAACCCTCATATGGTCATTTTTTGAATTTGATTTGGCTATTGACTTACCACCTCATTTGCTTGGATTTGGAGAAGATAGATTAGGGTTTATCAAATAGCAATACGTAACTGAACGAAGTACAACAAAATCAATAAACTTTTGAAATAGAATGTGAAATGAATCCCCATTTGCATGCAACTTAAGGTTGTCATTCTTTGGCTTTCTAAATGAGTAATATGGCAAGGTTTTCACTTGTTATTTATTGTTTCACTTGAGTATCTTGCTAAAATTTTGTTGCTCTTGCCTTATTTGTTGTCTCTTCCTACCATTTAGAAAGATTCAATTTGATTCTCATTCAAGTCTTATTGTTATATAGATGCTTTACTAAATATGAAATTTTCTTGGGTTTATATAAGATCAAGCCTAATATGGTTGTTAACTTTAAGTGGCTTAAAACCCTTTTCGGCTATCATATTAAAGAGAGGGGGATGAGGGGGTGAATGGATTCTCTAACCTCATTTTTATTTCTCTCCACTGTGGTCTTCACCAAGGGGATAAAATTATGAAGTAAAGTGTGAGATGAAATCTCATTTACATGCAAAAAAAGATGGATTAATACTTGAGAGCTCTTTATGGTCCAATATGAACGCTTTTGTTGTCCCACGTATTATGAATTAAACTTCATTCAGATTTTTATGTTAATGTGAATCATTTTCTATGATAAATGAGGTACTCCAATATTTGATGAATCAAGTCTTGCATTCTTCATTGATTGGAAATCAAATTTGCTTATTTTTGTCTACTAATTTTTTAGAATAAAAGTTGTTATTTAACATTTAAGGTCATTGCTTATGTCTTGATTGGTTAAATCTTACCTACATCATTTTGTCATTATGGAGTTAAGGTGAAACAACATGTGATTAGCATTGATTTGAAACCATTACTCTATTGCTTGACTTCTCTCATTATGTTAGGTGGTTTGATTAAATAAATCATCTTTAGAAGTCTCCCTATAATTTGTGGCATTAAAGTATCAAGTTAATGCCTTAAGCTTGTTGAAAATTTATGATTCTATTTATTATTTTAATTAGCCAAATCCCTTTTCAAGTTGCTAATTCACTTGATTGAAATTGATGAGGGTAATGGCATCTAAATGTTGAACAAAAAGTGGAATGTAGTTTCAGATTATCTTTTCTTTCTTCAAATATTTGTGTTATGTTGTATGATTGAAATAAGGCAGTGCGTGAAGCTTGATATGAATTGAAGACTTTCATTCTTTTGAAGGAGCTTAATCTTATAAGTTATCACTTCATTATGGTATCTTTTTATGGTTGTTTGCCTTATATGAATTGAACTTTACTCTCAAAGTAGTTATTATGATTAAATAAAATGGATTCATGCCTTGCTTTTCCTTTCATCATTTTGGTCACTATAAAACATTCAATTCATTGTTACTCTAATATGAAGTTTGTAAGAATTAAAATCATGAAGCATGAAAGACACTATTTTGACTTTTTAATAAAGAAACGAAGGAACGAAGTCTGAAAACTCCTTGTAGTTTAATCTAGTTATCTTTCATTGTTTCATATGATATGATTTGAATAAGCTTCAGATTTCTATATATCAAATCAAATGTTCCTTTAGGAAAACAAGTTGATAAGTTTTCAATCTTTGAAGAAAATTAGCTTTGCACCTTTTCTATTGTTGAAAACTAAAATTTAGCTATGTTTGGCCATTAAATCATCATTTTGTTTGCTGATTTTTGAGAAAGATGTTGCCAAGTGCTATGTAAAGTTGTTATTAGATGCTTTATTCAATCAAATCTTGCATAGTTTCAATTCCTAATGATAATTAGAGGCTAATTATAAACTGCAATGTCCTCTTTATTATTTGATAGAAAATGATGAAATACATGTTTATGTTTTGAGACATAATTGCTATCTTACTTGCTAAATTTCAGAAGGATGTTACATTTCTTATGATAAAAAAAAAGAGAGAAAAAATGATAAAAAAGTGAGTCTTTTACATCCACATGTGATTGAAAGCTTATGTAGTAGCTTACTATTTGGGATATTTCAAAATCAAAGTTTAATTGAGATGATGGACATCATATGCCATGCACATGTAAATGTAAGTTTATAAAATTATTTTGTAATATAAGTACTTGTTCACATTGTTCCAATGTGGTGGTGAAACCTGTTATAATATAAGTACCCGTTCATATTGTTCCATTGTGTGTGTCTGTGGGTGGGGGGGAATTGTTGTGATATAAGTACTTGTACACATTATTCTAACATGGTAAGGAAATGTGCTTCAAATTAAGTACTTGTGTTAGTTGTGCTAATGCAACAACAAAATGTTATGCTACACAGATAAGATTTGAAAAAACTATGCAGACCTTCCTTGGCGTGGTGGGCAAATAATACTTTTGGTTGTGGTGTTTAACGACACCTAACATGCATGCCTTTCTTGGCATGGTGGGAAGGCGTAGTCTTCTAAAGTAGTCCCCTACACGGGGATGATGCCAAGAGGCTGCCAAAATTTTTATAAATTATAATATCTAAGCTCCTAATTTAACATGATTTGTTTTAAGTATTCAATTTTTTGTGGGATGCTTAGTGACATTTTTAAATAATAATTTGACTTTACACTTTAATGGTGAATGTGAGTGATTTCTCCTTTTCTCTTTCATAATTCTTTGAAATGGCATGCATGCTTCAATGAAAGGGTAAATAAAAAGGGGGTGAAAGAAAAAAAATGAAAGGAAAGTTTAAATGAATTTTTCATTTAAGAAATACAACACTAAGTTGAAAAGTGAAATTGAACTTATAACTTCAAATTAAATATGACTTATGGGTTGATATGATGGGATTTGATTCCAATTGTATGCAAAACTCTTTAATACTCTTAAGCTCACAATACCTTTTGTTAAAGAGAATGTGAGAGAACCTCTTTGAAAATTCTTAAACTCACAAAATATTTTGTATAAAGAGAAAGTATGGAAGAGAGTGGAAGGAGAAAGAAAGTAAATCCTGATGAGAGTGTGGTGTTTTGATTCAAAGTTATTAGGACACCATGCAAATCTTAGGGGGTACTTATTAAAGTGATTAGATATAATATTAAGGTATGATGTACCAACACAAAAGATGGAAACATCACCCTATAATGGACATAATCACCAAATAAGGACTCCTAAGGTAGATGGGACTTCGTATATACCAAAAATCCTTCCTCTACTTTACATAGAGATGTAAAGCAGAGTTTATTTTATGTTGGGTTCTTTAATTTCCTATGGAAGCAAGATTTTATAATTAATTATATTTTAGGAAATAAGAATTTTCTAAGAACACTCTCAATTAGAGTAATTAATAAATATCTCTAAAGATTTCAAAGCTAGACTATCAAAGAATTAAGTTTTCATGAAAGTCAAGTGTGAGAGTTCAAGTGGAAAGACTTATTTACGATTTCAAAGGAGGATAAGTAGGGAGCACCCATGATACTAGGAATCCTAGTAAGTGCTCCAATCCACCATATAGTGAGGCTTTACATATTTGAAAGAGAGAATTTACTTTTTCTTAAGTTGAAATCTTTATTAGAATGCTAAGGCTTATAGTCCTTCAACACAAGATTGTGGAAATGCCTAAGAGGTGAGGACTTACACTCATAGATTGAATGAAACAAATAGCCTTGGAACTTAAATATAGGATGCTTTAGCACAAGATAAAAGCATGACTTAAATCTAATAAAAAAATGGGACATAGTGTTTTACCTCTACAAGAGAGGATAAACTTATCCCAACTCTTCTGAACTTAAAATTGCCTGGAGTGGCCACCAAATAACACCTTCTATGCTTTAAAATCATGTAGGCCAGTCTTATATAAGTGCAAGATAGCTAGGCTATTATTTAATCAAGAAGGGAAACTAGAGTCCTAAACTCACTCCCTAAGAGACTAAATCATGACTGGTAAGAAAGCATGACTTAGACTAATGCAAAATTTACAATATTTAACACCATTTTGGCACATTCATTTGGGTAAAGGTTTAGGACAATTATGCCTATATGCATGATGAAATAATATTATGGGATAAATCAGCAGGAGAAGGTGTTCTCCACTACAGGGGATGCCGTGAAAGGTCAAGCATTCTCCAATCATGCAAGAATGGAGACCCTCCCTATTCAAGAGTGAAATAAGACGTTATGCATGATGTTGTAACATTCAACATTAAACTAAGGGGTTGCTAAATATTTTATTTATTTTGATTATAAACCTAGGCTTTAAAGTGAGGTTGTGAGTTATATTTAAAATCTGATTATGAGTTATTTAATGGGGGTAGAAAAAATAATTTTATCTTAAAGAGTCTACCCCATCCAAGCCACACATTCAATCATCAAACTTTAAAAAACCTATAAAAATATCATTTTATTACACAAATTAAACACAATAATAAACATTCATAAATTTTGTGAAAGAATAAAATGCCAGTGCGGCGGGGAACCGTCGTACACCCCGGAGAAGAAAAGAAGTTGGGTAGCCAAGCTCTAGCCTTATACAACCTGAATTATAAAATAATATTATAATTATAATAAAGTAAATGCTATGAGGGTCTTCATTCTTTATCTTCATTTATCTTCTTTCTTTTGGATTAGTTTGCTTTAGGCTTCATAGGGACTCCCGGGTCTTCGTTGTCTAGCCACTGCTCATCCTAAACCCTATAGCACTAATCATAATCCTATTTGCAAAAAATACATATGTATGAAAAATAAAATCTAACTACACCTACAAAATAGATAGTAGCTAAACAAACATACAAACCAAGCAATTATATTTCATATATTTGGACTTAACACCCCGCACATGGGTAACCAAGCTCACCTGTCCTAATTGGATTATGCTTAGGGGCATAAGAAGCCTGCAAGTAAGAATATTTATATTTATTTATTATTTCAGCAGCCCCTTTAGCAAAATCCCTTGTAGAAAATAACATTGGCTAACAATAGCCTAGCATCCAATCTATGCATAAATAATCCTAACATCCAGCCTAAAATATTACATAACAAAATAAAACATAACACTATAATATACACCAACCTAACCTAAGGCTAGAATTGGTGACTTAGTATTCTAATGTGTACGATATGATTTGGTGTGGTATGTCTTGATTGGGACTTAAAATTATGATTATCTAAAGTTTGGATTGTTCAAGTTACACATTGTGGGAGTTTTTACTTCAAGTTGTTAAAAAGATTAGTAGATATTAATTTATATTTATTTATTTATTTTTCTTGATATTTAATTAACATCTAGTTATTATAAAGAGAGGAAAGAGGTTTGACCCTCTTCATCCCTATCCTAAGTTACTTTCTAAAAATATGCTGTTATGGTTTTAGTTTCTCTTAGTCAATGATTTATTAAATATTTTATTAATCCTAAATTTGGGTTAATCTTAAAGAATCCTATTCAAACATGAAAGACATCTTAAGATTAATGAGCTATCACATGGGTAACATTTCATCATTCGTTTTCATCATTAATAACATGCATATGCTTTCATTTTTATTATTTGTGATATTTAATTTAACATATCTATACATGCAAATATATATATATATATATATATATATATATATATATATATATATATATATATGTGTGTGTGTGTGTGTGTGTGTGTGTGTGTGTGTGTGTGTGTGTGTGTGTGTTTGTGTGTGCATGTGTGTTTTTTTTGGCATACTTGAATGATTGTTAATGCATGTATTTTGATAGAAAAGAGAGATTTCATTATTTAACAAAGTATACATACACATATATTAGAGATTTAAGAAAGTACGTGCCATTATTAAACTAGGGAAGTGAGGTAATCTAAGACCTCCTTGGGGCTACTTAAAGCCTCATGTTCCCAGGATGTCCAAACTATATACTTATTATCTTAAATACATATGAATCTATACACAAGTATAAGAATGAAAATCATGCAAAGATTGTATTGTAACCAATTATTTATTCATGTAAAGTAAATTTCTATACAAAATTTAATACATGTACACATGTGAATAAATTAAGCAAGTATGTGTCATTATTAAACAAAAGAAGTGAGGTAATCTAAGATCTCACTGGGGCTACTTAAAGTCTCATATTTCTAGGATGTCGAGACTATAAACTTGCTAATATTCAAGCACATGTAAACATACACATGAATTATGGAAAATAGAACAATCCTTTGACATGTTTAAACTATAAGTGTAAATTTTTTAGGGTATTTATAGCCAACATTTATTTAGACTTTCATTATTGATTTATAATTCTAAAAATAATTTGAGATTTATTAGTGATAATAGCCACATCATTTAAGAAGATCAATTCAACAAACACACAACTTACATATATATAACGATATTCATTTGATTCTTTTATTTGAAAATATGAATATATGATACAAGTGGCATGCAAATTTATAATGATCGAAAAGGAATAATTAAACATTGCCACATAATACATTCAACCACATTAATTCCTAAGGACAATAAAGTCAAATAAATATTCTTTAAGATTAACCAAAGTTATTTTATGAAGTTTGATTTTGGTGTTTGAATTATTGAAACTTAAAGAGGAGAAATGACACTTGGTGTTTACCCCATCCCACATTGGTGACTTGATGTGTTTAAAGAGAATGATTAAGTAAATTTTATATATTTGTTAGGTTCAAATCATTAAGTAATCAATTTAATTATCCTTCCATTAGCATATTTAATTTAATTAACCATCTAACTATGAGCCTCCAATGATATGCTTATGAGAAATTAAAATTTGCAATGCTCCTGAGGGACCAAATGTAATTAGACTCATGCTTAAAAGTTAATTAGATTAAAGGAAGAAATTATGCTAAGTACTCTTATGGTTTTCCCAGACCTATGGGTAAACTATAATTCCCTTAAGGACTTTATGCTATTAAAAATATAAATGGAGGATTAATAAATTTAATTTAATTTATCTGAGCCCATTATTATTTAAATTTGATTTCTAATTTGATCATTAATTCTTCTTATTTAAATTTTATGTGTTGGTTAGGTTCAAATCATTAAGCAATCAATTTAATTATCCTTTCCTAAGTTTCTTTAATTTAATTAACCATCTAACTATGAGCCTCCAATGATATGCTTACGAGAAATTAAAATTTGCACTGCTCCTACGGGACAAAATGCAATTAGACTCATGCTTAAAAGTTAATTAGATTAAAGAAGGAAACTATGCTAAGTACTCTTATGGTTTTCCCACACCTATGGGTTAACCATAATTCCTTTATGGACTTTATGCTATTAAAAACATAAAGGGAGAATTAATAAATTTAATTTGATTTATCTGAACCCATTATTATTTAAATTTGATTTCTGATTTGATCATTAATTCTCCCTAATTCGTGCCTAATTATTCTATGTTAATTAACCATCTTATGGAAATACATTTAGGAAAATAAATAGGAATAGGGTCCTAATTATTTCCCTTCACCATTCCCATTGTTAATCAGTGATTCAACATCATTAACTATTTAATTTTTACTATTTAGCAATTTTAATAAACATAAACTTGATTAAAGAGAGTAATTAGGATTGAAGTTTCAAATTCTTTAAATTACATGATCAATATATTCCAAGAAAATATAGAGGTAGAGGACATCCCATAGAATCAACCTATCAAAGTTGAAATAAATTGGCAAAGTAATTAAGCCATAATTTAGATAATTAGCCAAAAATTCAAAGCTTAATTAAGCACTATTCGTTGATCAAACATTATGGATTTTATTTTTATTAATTTCTCCTCTATTTAACTTTTCCAAAATGGGTTTATTTGTATTTTTGGATTTTTTATAATTAGTTATGAATTTTCAAAGTTATAGCCATTTAATCTTATTTTTAATGCTTAATTAGCCTCTTAAACTGTCGGCGCCATGTGGATGCTGATGATGTAGCACTTTCTGGTGATGCCACAGGATAGGTTATTTAAAATGTCCAACATGGTAGCTAACTCAATAGTGGCTGGCGCAATTTTGTCTCCATCGTCCGATCTCAAATCGGACGATCAAGATTAATCTCATGGTTTTTAAAAGAATAAATTAAGAAATCTAGTGAATTTAATCATGACTATCCATTCTAATTACAGGTAATGGATGACTGATAATCCGTTGTCCATAGAACACCAGAAGACAAACATCGTCCACCTTACACTGCTTGATTCGAGCTTACTAGAGCTTGTGGGACAACAAGATCGACTCCAAAACATTCAGGGAAGAGACTTAAGGAGATCCTACGGTAGAAATTGCATAAAATAATAATTCATTCAATAAAAGACCAACACCTAATAGGAAAATCTACGGTTGCAAAATTTTTACCTTGTCAGAGTTAAAGATTGGCGGTCCGTCGACTGAGGTAACTTTGTCTTTAAGAGATGAAGCCCTATTGAGAAAATCTCAAGCTGCCTCCTCATCGATTCTTTTATGGACCAAGCACCACCGCAAAGCTCATCAGAGTTAGTCTTGGAGTGCCTTCCAATGATCAAATTGATCGGGATCGATTCATTTTGACTCGCCAGAGTGAGAGGAAGGTATGGGGAGAGTTAATTTTGATTTGGTGAGGTTGGACAGATGGGGCTCTCAGTTTCGCTCATTGGTTGGTCTCACCAATGCTGGAGTGCACTAGGGATTCAAGGAAGGGGAATCACGTAAGCTCTTTAAGGAAACCTCTCAGAAGATTCCTGAGATAAAGAAAGTAATTTTACCTCCTCATGGTTCACTTGGAGGAGGAGGTACAATTGGGTCAAACCAAGGGTTTAGGTATGTTCAATTAGTAAAATTGGGTCAAACCAAGGATTTAGGTATGTTCAATTGATCATTTGGAATGTATTGGTTCAATTGATTTGATTTAATTTGAAGTGGATTTGATTTTGGCTCATATGGGTTCATTTAGGTCAGATAAGCTAAGTTGACCAATTTGGTAAAATTGGCCACATTCACTTGGGTAGGTTCAATAAACCATTTTAGAATGATTGTAGGTGTTGGTTTGAATCAATTTGGATTTGGGAAGGATATGGTTCAATTGGATCCGTTAGGATAATTTGGGCTAAAGGGGTCAGTTGGGTTAGGTTGACCAAATTAGGTTTAATTGAAGGTTGGATCAAGTTCAATAATCAATTTATGATTGATTAAAAACATTGGTCTCAATAAATTAGAGTTGGAATGAGATTTGGCCCAATTTTCCCCTTTTGGTCAAATTTGGTCAACTTGGGTTAATAGGTCAAATTGGTTTGGTTTGATTTAATTCATTGAAATTTTGCTATCCAAGATGATCAACAATCATTATGGAAGGGATTAGATGGGTTCATTCAATCCAATTTGGGCTGAATTGAAGTTTAAGTCAATTTGGTCATTTAGGCCACATTGGGTCAAGTGGACTGTTGACCTCATTTTTGGATGAGGTTAATTTGAACTTTGAAATCAATAATTATGATGTCCTAATCTCCAATAGGAATCTCCTAATTTAGTGCTTAGGACACTATACCTAGTGACCTAGGACACCTTCCTTGGGTTTGATTTAACCTGATTGGCTTCGATGGAATCAACCCAAATTTCAAATTTGGATTAACTCAAATCAAATCCAAATAAATCAAAAATGAAATCAAATTTTAAAAAAATACAAAGTCAAATTAAATCAACTCATTTAACATAGGTTTGACTTAGATGGGTGCCACCAAGTCAAAGGTCAACCCACTAAGAATTTGACCAAATTAAATCATTCCAAATGCTCAAATGATCAAATAAACATGTTTGATCATGAATCTAAAAAAATTCAAATTCATTTAGGCCTTAATTGGGTTAATTATACCACTTAGTCTAAAAATAACCCTGAATGGGTCTTATTGGGCTCAAACCCAAATCAAATTTAAATTAATTCAATTTGATTATTCAAAAAGTCATTTGGAAATGATAATCAAACATAATCCAGCCCACCATTGGGTCTAATTTGGTCAAATTGGTCATTTGACCCAAATGAAACCCAAGCTTAACCCAATAAGCCCACTTTGGGTCAAATGGGTTCAAATTGAAATCCAATTAAAATTAAATGAAATTAATTACTCCAAATCATCTCACACATGTGTTCAAGCATGATTGGAGTCCAAACCCAATCCAATTGAGTCAAATTGGTCATTTGAACCTAATTAGGATCACATTTAACCCATTTAGGCTTAAATGGGTTGAAATGAAATGAAATCCAAAATTACTTCAAATCTAAATAAATTAATTAAATAAAAACAAAATCAATCATCCAATGAACAATTAAGGATGATCCAAATCAAAATTTAAAATCAATTAATGGTGGTTAAAGCATTTGAAATTGAAACTAATTCCAATGTCAAGATTAATCACCAATTGAATTCAGATTGAAATGAAATCTATGGAACATATTTAAATTCATCCTTGCATTGATTAAGAGATGTTTTCAAGTAATCTTAATTAAAATAATCAATTCTAAATAAAGCCAAAATAATAAACTTATCTAATGGCAAAGAGAGATCATGTGAAGCAAAGTCCACTTTGGCTTCCTTGATCTTTTATACCAATTACATATCCTCTCTTAGCTAAATGACAAGAAGCAGATGGTTGCGATCAATTGAATGCCATCAAGAAAAAAGCAAAAAAAAAAAAATTTCTTTCTCCTTCGCCAAAGGGAAGAAGAAAAGTGCAAGAAAAAAAAGGAAGAAATTAGAAGACAAAAGGGGCTCGATCAAGGGTAGAAAATAAGCAAGAAGCCATCCTCCTTGCCCAATATTCATCCAAGCTTGCTCACAAGGCCAAGGGGGATTGAATCCACCCCTAGGTCGGCCTTGCCGTCATCGGTGGCCAGATTACGGCCACCAAAAATCCCAAAATAGAGGCTTTCAGCCAACTATGTAAAAGGGTAAGGGGAGCCTATTCCCTCCCCCTTTTCAATCCAAAACATCCACCGTGGAAAGAGATGAAGATCCAGACCCTTCCCCTGGCCTTTCATCGTCGGCACGCCGGTGAACAAAAGGAAACTGAACCCCTTTAATAGCGAAATGTAAATGGGGCAGGGGGGGAGGGGGAGTCTCTTTCATCAAATTGAAGATTCTTGCATGTTCTAGAGATTGGGACGACCTCAAATGAATCACCACCCGACCTCTCACAACCAACAAGCATGACAAGAACCAACGTTGCTGAAAAACTGAACCATTGTTAGTCTAGGGATCAATCGATGGGGAGGTAAGCTGTCAAACTTCATGTACACCTTCGTCGAGGCAAAATGAAGCTAATGGAGTTGATCCCATTACAGGTGACCTGTAGAATCAAGGTATGCTCCCTCACCACCTCCCTAGGCCATTAGTTTTGGCCCTTTTTGAAGGGAATTTGATCTCCAATTGGATCAAACCATATAGATGGGTCCAAAATCGGTCACTAATAGATTTGGGATTGAAATCGCGATGCAATTTGCTAGTGATTAGTCAAAAAATATGGACAACATCCATCTTTCATCGGCAAAATATAGTATTGAATTCCTACCGTTCGATCCCTCTATTAGGATCGGACGACTAGATTTAGATGGACAGTTCGATTTAAGCCCTTAAGGATGTTGTGGATATATTTGAACTATCCGATCTTTGATCAAACAATCAAGGATCATCTTGCATGGCATCGCTTTTGATGTGGAGGACATGCGGAATTTGCATGGCCCACTTGCACCGTGCCATGTGGCGGAAGCACCACAGCGACTGCCACATCAGCTCGCCATTACCAAATGGTAAATCCCTTTAAAAATTGATTAAAATCACAAAAACTTCAAAAATTCATAAAAAAATAAATTTAACTCCAAAAAATGTAAACTTGGGCTCTATGGAATCATCTTAATGAGAGGAATCCATAAAAATTAAAATCCCCCATTAACTTTGGGTATTTTAGCCATAATTTAGGTTTAATTAAAATCCATTAAACTTTAATTGATCTCAAACCATTAATCTAATTGAAATGAAACTTTGTGGAACTAAAATTGATGTTAAAACACACATTATGAAAATTGTTCATGAATTATTGTAATGTAATTCTTGAGAAATGAGATTTCAAATCCTAAACCTCAATTTTGACTAAATAAATTAATTAATGAAAATGAATTAAATAACCTTAAATCAACTTAATGAACCTTAATGAACATTAAAACACTAATGAAACTCATCCAAACTTAATAAATCATAATTAGCTTAATTAAGTAATTATTTGAATTAAATAAATCAAATAATTAATCATAACTTAATTAAACCATAATAAATCATCCAAATGCCCAACAATTATGGATGAACCCTCTTTAAAAACATCGTTCAAAGAGGAATCAATGAAAAATGAAACCCTCAAATAATTTGCATTAAATTAGGCTTAATTTTTAATTTTAATGAAATAATTAAAACTTTAATTACACCCTAATTATGAATCTAATCAAGGTGAAACTTTCAAAACATGAAATTGGCATGTAACCCCACCTGTCATAATAATTTCAAACTCAATTGATCTTTGTATTGGTAATTGTTGAATATCCAAATTCCTAAGTCAATATTAATCAAATGATGAATAAAGAAAAGTCCTTAATGCATTAAATCATGAAACAACTTGAACTAATTTCAATCAAACATCAAAAATACTTAGGAAGGTTTTCCAACATCCTAAGTCAAAGAACTTAATCATTTACATACTTAGGGATTACTGAAATTAATAAATCATATTAAGAGTAATTAAACCTTAAGTTAATAAATTCATAATTAAATAATATGGATCAAATCAAATGAAATAAAACATTAACCTGAATACTCTAAGTTAACCTAAACTAAACTAAATGAAATTAACATGATTTAATCCAAAATATTAATACAAATCAAATGAAACAAACCAAAGTCAAAACACCAAATCAAACTAAAACCAAATAAAATAAATGAAATAAATTAATTAAATGAATTAGACCAATTCAAATAAAATAAAATGAAATAATTTGACCAATCAAATTAAATCTAAATTTCAAAGAAAAGAAATGAAAACTCAATCCAAGTTCAAACAAAATAAATGAAATCAAAAGGATTAATTAAGATACTTAAAGATCTTAGTTAGACCTTTGGGATGGATTTTCATCTTAGGATGAAGATTTCATTTCATTAGGAGTTAGGATATAGAATAGAATAGATTCAATCTAAAAGTGGAATTCATTCTACTCTTCATTCATGAAAACCTAAACTTTACTTTAACCAAATAAAGTGAAATAAAAATGGAAATAAATCACTAAATCATTTGAATTGAAACCACCTAAATGTTAAATTCAAAAAAATTGAAACTCCAACTTGAAACTTAAACTAAACAGGCCTAGCAAAGTCTTGCTACACAAGCCTAATCTCTTCACACAGTAGATCATTAGTTCATGGACCCTAGACTTAGGTTAGGCCATTCTATGATTCTTTATAATGTGTTTTGATGTGATGTGCTTTACATGTCTTTGTGGTGTACTGCTTTAAACTGCATGTATATGATTGTTTGCCTGTTAGACTGGATGGTATGATGTTCTTTCTAGATTTAACATTATCTTCTGCAGGGGGCTATGCTAGAAAGGATTGCTATCATAAATAAAATTAAAAATATTATTTCTTGCATGTATGCTTTAATCCTTAAGCATATCCCATAGGACAAGTGGACTTGACAAAGCGACTAATACTAAGCCCACATGTTTGTGAAATATAACTATTGTGTACTATTTATATTTCTTGACATTTATTTTGCAAGACTTAGGAATTAATTTTGAAAACAAAATGTAAATTTGAGCTTAGAATTAGGTTAGGATCTATGGGGTCTAGGGTTAACAGAAGTCGATCGTACCAGAAGATAGGTGTAGTGGTCCCTTGTGATGCCCAATGTATGTCCCTGAGGAAGGAGACTATCTTGGAAAAAAGACCCATAAATCTAGACTTGTCATTCTAAGCCGAGCTGTATAAGGGCAGAGCTCGGCTACTCATTTGCCATTTCTTCCAGGGAGTACCCCGATACCCAGCCGCATTAGCCTTTTTCTTAAATATTTTGGGTGCACAATAGAATCAACCTACTTTTTTTTGGTTTCTTTCTATATTGTCCTTTCCTGTGAATGAATACTTGGATGATTAGGCTCATATGAAAAACTAAATTTTATACCCTACTTAAATCTAAACAACTTAAACAAAACTAAATAAAATTTGAAACCTCGAATAAACTAAAGTCTTAGGTAAAACATAAAATCAATTAGAAATAATCAGGTCTTGAAATCATGAAATCATATTGCTCCAATCCTTAAATTGGGCAACTTCTATGATTGCACATAAGGGGCATCTAACCTGTGAGGATGACCACTTTCTTGGAGAAACCTGCCTTCAATTATTGATTTGTCCCATAACCATTTCTAATTGCATGGAATTAGGCATAAAAATGCATACCCAAAACCTTTAAAGAATCTTGAATTAGAATATGTAAATAATTTAAAATTGTGCATTAGTTAGATGCATTTAATACCTTACATGATTCTAGGGATTAAAGAGTGAGTCTAGGTTCATAGATTCCTTTCCTAAAAATGCAACAGCCTAGATATCTTCCATTCATGAGACTTAGCATCATGAATTTAAAATACGCTTAGGTGGTGTTAACTGATAGCCCTCTCCAGGTGGATTGTAAGTCTAGAAGAGTCAAGGATAGGTTAGTTCCCTCAAGTGAGAAGAATAGCTGATAATTCTCGAAAATGAAATTATGTTGAGCATTTGATATATGTTAGAAGCATCTGTAGGCCAAGTTCTAAAGCATCTTTTTTAGGAATAAGTCTTCAACCCTAAGCATTTATGCAATCTTGTGCTGCTAGAATCTAAGTTCTAGACTTCTATAAAAATGTCAACCCAAAATCTAAATTAAATTCTTAACTTAAAGTTCAATTATAGGATAGTTGAAATGCCTACTAGGATTCCTAGTATCAATAGGCATTTCCTACTTCATTCCGGTTGGCCTCCAAAAGAACTCTCTCCACTTTGAATCAATCCCAATTGAAATTCCAAAATTCAATCCTTTGAAAACCAACTATGAAATCTTTAAAAATAAAAACTCATTTCTTTAATCAAGAGTATTCTTAAGGAGAGACTTCTTCTTAAGATGTAATTAACTATAGGGGGTTGCCTCTATAGGGAACCATGAACCCAGTTTAAAATTAAATCATGTTCTACCTTTCATATAGTTCAGGGGAAAAAATCTCTAGTACACGAAAGACCCATTAGCATTAGGATTCTTTAATTAAATGATCAAATCTATTATTGGAAAACATGTTTATCTTCCAAGATAATATATTTATTTCTTGATGACGCATTTTATCATCCAAATAAGAAATTCTTAAACTCTATGTTGTGTCACAAAATTTTTCTCACAGAGATTTTTTCTAGCAACTTCGCTGGTGATGGTTCCTCTCTCCATCTTTAGAAATAAGTTGTTGTTTCTATATCGATAGTGTACTAGTGCCACTCACAGGTCAAGACTGTCTTTCTTTCCATTTCATTCTTAGTTGAGCCTATCCAACATCCTGAACTAAGGTCCTAGAACTCTTCATTTGCCACGGTTAAATGATTGGGCCCTAGAACCAAATCCTGAAGTAAAAAAAGGGGAGAGAAATAAATGAAAACCAACTCATTTCTATTAAGACCAAAATCTGGTCAAGATAAGATTTGAAACCATTCCAATGTAGAAAATAAATGTTAAATTCAAAAAGTTTGAAAATTATTTCAAAATTTAAAAAATAAATCTCAAGAATAAAATCTCAAAGTTAAATTTATCCTTGATCTTACTTCAGCTTTGTACTAAAGCTAAAGAGAATGAGTATAAGGTCCTAAGTTGATACCCTTTATTCTACTACATTCAAAGGTAAAAAATACCTAAAGATGTATATTGAAATGAAGGAGTTCCTTCAAATCTAGAGAAAATCTAAATCAAAAGGAGGCATAGTTGTGCATATTTCCCCTTACCATTATTATTGAAGCTTGAATTGCATTTAAAGAAGAATCAACTCAAAAGAAAATAAAAAGAGGGATAAATAAATAAATAAATCATCTTGAAAGAATATTTTATTGTCCTTAGGCAGAGGTTGATTAAGAAAGTAGATGTAAATCTTCTATCCTTATAGAAGAAAATTTAACATAAATGCAAATCAGCTAATCTTAATTCATCTTCACATGTCCACTAGAATATTGGAAAATCAACTACTCAAGCTGATTAGCTAATTCTAAGGAGTGACTTGGAGGTATCCCTCTTTTAGACCTTCAAAAACCTTAAATTCTTAAGAGTTAGGAGAAAGTCAAAAGAGGAAGATGACATGAAATAAATAAAAAAAAGTGAGAGGATTCACTATTTCTCATAATCAATAAAAGAAAAGAGAGGGTAGTGAAAGAGAATTCTGATTCTCCTGATAAAGTTGAAATGAGTGAAATTTAAACCTAATAAATTTAATTCAACTTTCTTAATGGGAGTTTTCTCCCATTGAATGAAATGATATTTCATGAATGACATTAATTAGTTTTTAGGATAAATCATGAAAAGAAAATAAATGAAGATTTTAATCTTTCTAAATAAATCATGACCTTAGGATTGGGCCCTAAGGGTGATATTTCTATCTCTTAGAGTGAAAGTATGAAACTTCTACCTTCAGTTTGATAGAAAAATCACTTAGGATTTTGTTAGTCCAAATGAATAAAGAAAGCCTTAGTTTTCTCCGTTCAAAGACTAAGGCGTTATATAATTTCAATACAAATTGAATCTAAGGAGAATCCTTTGCAATTTCTTATGACTCACTTAACATTGTCTTAATGTCTAGTATGGTGGTCAAAGATTTTATTGCAAGCTGAGATTACCTTTAGTCTTGCATGTGCTATAAAAAAGTACAAGTCAAACTTGACTTTCTAATAGTACATCATCTGCCCTAGAGGGTCTTCTTTTAAATGATGATCCTCCAAATCATGAGGTCTATAATCTATTAAGGATAGAGTTAGACCTACCTTCCCTTCATATCAAAAGGGAAATTCTTGAAATCAAATTCGAATTGGTAGAGTCATACCTCCTCAAATGACATTGAAAAGAAATGGCAAATAAGTCATCTTCAAAATGTGATATCTTACCCACTCAGAGAAATTGCATGCAAAATCAAGCATCCTAATGCTCTCTTTAAAAAAAAAAAGAGAAAAGAAAATAAAATGAAATAAAAGAAATAAAAAATGAAAAGGAATGAAAAATAAATTACCATTAAGCAAGGCATTACATAATCCTGTAATTTACCTTCTTTAACTATAGGCAACTCCCAGATGTGGCATTCCACTATAAAAAAGGTTCTAGGGTTATCTTCTATGATGAAGATAGACTACTAAGAATTTATTAACATCTTGGTCGATGTGGAAAATTCTAAAGAAGAAAATTTTGAAAATACTTGTTGATCCGGGTGCATTGGTCAACATCAATTATAAACACGAAAGTGAATTTATATAAGCCCAATTCTAATCAAGCTTTGCTAAGATGGTGCCATGAAAATTCAATCAAGTAATTAAATGAGTTTTCAAATTCAATGAAAATTTAATCTTGAAAACTCAACTTCAAAGAAAACCTTAATCTCAATTACATAATTGGTTGAAGATAAAAATTCAAACATGAAAAAAAAACTTTGGAATTCAGGAACATCTTTAGTACTCTTGGATGGTCCTATCCAGCCCAAAAAATAAATAATTGATTTGAAATGGAAGAAAAAAAAGACAAATAATAATTTAGAAATGATGTTTGTATCCATTCTATGTTCATAAGTGTAGAGTCTTTAAGAAAATGACCTCACTAAATCTTTTGTTCAATCAAGGAATTAAAAAGGATCATATCAAGTAATATGACCAGTCAATCAAAACAAAGACTTGGATCATATCAAAAAGTCAATCATATCAAATGTTGTATTTGGACAAAAATTCAAATACATCTAATTTCCTAGTAAATCTTATAACCACAAAAGATGCTTAATGTAACATTTCATAAAGAATGAAACATTATGGTCAAAAAGTTAAATACTTCTCATTTCCTAGTAAATCTTATAACTAGAAAAAATGTCTAATGTAACATTTCACAAATAATTGAAATGTTATAGAAATGTTGTCAAAAAAGAAAGAAAGAAAGAAAGAAAGAAAAGTAAAGGGATGGAAGGACTATATCCAAGAGCAAAAGGATGAAGTCTGAAATTTCTAAGCATGTGGACATTTTGACTTTAAAATTCTCCATATAAAAAGTAAAGTGGAAGGGTTAGAAGTCAAGAAATGTCCTTAACTAAAATAAAAATAATCAGATATCTCATACTTTGTCATCATAACCTTTGCCATGTTGGGTGAACTCGCATGGTAAGTTAAAAGAAATAATGGATCTTCTTTTCCAGGGGTCCATATCTTTTGTATGTCAAAGATTCAATTGAGTATATTTTGATTCCATTGTAAGTGGCCTATAACCATAAACAAGAAAAGTTATGGAACCATGGAGCCATTTCAAGTTGAAAATTGTTAAGTAATCAGGGTCCTGACTTTCTCTTCAAAAGGCACTCTAACATATTGAACGAATGTTGTTTAGATGAGTCTAGGGATTTATATAATCTTCAAGTTCGGGATGTGCCCCTAGAATTTGAAGAAGAATCCAATTCCACAATTGACAAGTTGAAAGAAACAAACAAAATAATAATAATAATAATAATAATAATAATAATAATAATAATAATAATAATAATAAGAATAAGAATAAGTTAATTTACAACTGATATCAATTGTCTAACACTTTAATGAGTCAGATATTTATGACTTGATCAAGTTATCCTTCTAGTTTAAAGACTACTTTATTTGGAAATAAATTGAAATGATCTCTAGATGTAGCGATCTATAAACTTGAGCTTCATGTTATTTCAATAAACTAAGTCCTTTGATGACTACAGCCAAACTCTAAAAGAAAAGCAAAATTTTGCTAAATTGAAAGCTAGAAAATGATGGCTTTATATGAGAAGAAAACATTCTTCTTATTTAGATAACATCATAAAAAAATGAATGATAAAAAAGAAAACAAAAAAAAAAAAGAAAAGATCAAATCCATGTGACCCACCTCTTGGGACTATGATAAAATCTTTAATTTGAAAATGGGTTCATATTACCCATACTTCATTTTAAAATTAAAAATGCTTTCATGCATAAGATTATCCTTCTTAAGGATAACTTATCTAAAAATTGTCAAATCAAAATAATTCTAGAAAAGAAGAATTGAAAGCATATGATATGGCATTCAGAATCCTTACAAAAATGTTTTATTACATAGTCACATCATTCAGTCTCAAAATATTCAGATAATTTCTCAAAAGTTCATGATCAAGATTTCTTATAACCTCACTTTCAATTAAGTGGAGAGTTATATTGAAAATCTTTCAAAAAAAAAAGAATAAATGAAAAGAAGAAAAGGAAAGAAACTTCAATGTGATGTGACAAACAATTGAAATATACCTTTAAAGTAATTTCAAGGACCTCATAGTAAAATTTAGAAAGATCAAAAATACAAAAATAATAAGTTAATCAAAGCCATTTACGAAATATCATTTCATAAAACCTTTAAAGAATAATAAATTAATTTAAGAAATTCAATTTGAAACTTATCAGGAGAATCTTAATTACTCTAATAAGTTAATCTTTCAATTCCCTTATTGATTAGGGACAAAAGAATAAAATATAAAAATGTATCCATGAGAATCCAAGAGTTTCTTTATCTTGATTCTCATTCATTTTAGAAAGCTTCAAAGGAATCTTCTGATCTTTATTGAATTTAAGAGAAAGCCTTGTAAGCTATTGATTCATGTCAGTAAAACAAAAATGAAATACATGTCCAAACAAAAAAGAAAAAGAAATTTTATTTGAGAAGCACTAGTTGACTTTGGTTCTTACTGCCTAAAGAAGTACACAGTCACATGCAAGCTCAAAATGGTAGAATTCTCAGGTTAGTACCCTTTGATGTCTTGCCTAGAGTGAATTAGACATCTAGCATGATTATATGTTGAGATATAAAAAAAAAAGTGATGAACTTTTATGCTCATGGCATAGTATACCCAAATCCTCCTTCAAAAATACACATCAAACCTTTAAACCTTTTTCACTAAACTTCTTCATGTGTAAGAAGCATTAGTGGACCAAGAAATGGAAGCAAACCTTCCAACACCTTTCACTAGTTAGACTAATCAAGTAAGGATTAAGTCCATGAGACTCTTGCTTATTAGTCAAAAGAGTTGAGGATTAGGAATTAAGTCACTTTGACCCCTTTCCTCACCCATATCATCTATAGCTTAGGAGCAAGCCCATTTGCGATACCTTTTCTACATATACCTTGAGTTGGGAGCAACCTTTTCATGGAACCTTTCACATATTTTTCTTATGAGTTTGGAGTAAATTCATGCACCATTCTCATAAACTTATAGGAAGCCTTTTATGGCTGTTGACCTCACTTTTGGAGTGAGCTCTCAACTTCCCCATCTTAGACATAAGACTCCTCTAAACACTAAGAGTTCTATAGTCTTAAGAAATTGCTAGTGATTAGGTGAACACTTAACCTAACCCTAGAGACTTGGAAGAGTTAGCCATAGGAATAGGTTATGCCTTAGGGGTATTTGGAAAACTTACCTACCCTATAGCTTAAACCTAATCCTTCATTCCTCCTTCAAACTGCAAATTCAAATCATAAATCAATAACAACACAATTGAATTTCTCAAATCATCAAATTAATTCCAAAATCTAAATCATGAATCAAATCCAAATCAAATGATTGAAACTCATGATTGAATTCAAATCAAAAAAACTTTCCTAAGCCGTTTGATTTCATCTTATGGACTTAGCTCAAACAAAATCTAAATTACTCCAAACTCAAATCCTCATAACCTATTTATATCCTCATTTATATTCACAAATATAAATGAAATATAAATTAACATAACCAAAATTAATTCAAAACCCAAATCTAAATCTAACCAAAATCCAACTTATGCTCTTTCAAGTTAAATTCTTGAACTTAGCCAAATCATTCTCAAATCAATCCAAACCTTTGGATTTTCTCTTCAAACAATCATTCCTTCAATCACATGCCCAAACATAAACATAAACTACAATCTCCAAACCAAAATCAAACTAACTGAAGTTAAATTCATGTTCACCCTTTTGATTTGAAATTGTCAAATGAAACCAAAACTCATTTGACTCCAAATCACCTACAATTGGATTTATATTTCCATCATAAGTCCATATGTGAGTTCAACCAAACTTGAATCAAGCCTTGATCAAATCAATTGACCCATTTAAGCTCACTTGACCCAAAGTGACCTAAAGCATCTTTTTGAGCCAACCAACCCAAATTGGTTGAACTAAGCCCATATAAGCCTCACATTGTGAGCAAAAATCATCCTAGGATGATCAATCACTCAAATTGGGTCAAACTAAGTCAAACCTAGCCTTTGACCAAGTCAACATTTAGCCTAAATGAAACCTAAACAAGCCAAATTTCACTATAAGCTAAATTGATTGAAACCATTGATCTAAACTAATCCATAACCAATGATTGAGCATGATCAAGCCATCAATTGAGCCAAACCAAGCTTAATTGGCTACTTGACCTAAGTTGACCCAAGTTGACCTAAAAAGTCAAAATATATCAAATCTTGATCTAAGCCTAATTGATTACAACCAATGGGTCAAATTCATTCCAAATCACTTGTTGAACTTGACCAAAACTTCAATTGACCAATTGGACTCA
Source organism: Cymbidium sinense (assembly GCA_021442155.1). NCBI lineage: Eukaryota > Viridiplantae > Streptophyta > Magnoliopsida > Asparagales > Orchidaceae > Cymbidium > Cymbidium sinense. The sequence continues at coordinate 179,311,274 of CM038216.1, read as the reverse complement.
ACCTAGCCCATTTGATCATGAACCCAACTTGACCTAAAAGGTCAAATAAATTTGAAATCTAACTAAACCAAAATTGATTGAAACTAAAGCTTGTAATATATTTCAAATGATTAACCAAGCCTAAACCAACCCATGACCTAACCCAAATGGGTCAAATGGGTCAAATTGGTCAACTTGACCCATTTGACCTAAATGAACTCAAATAAACCAAATCCAAATATAAATCAAATTGAACCAATGATACCCATAGGATCCAAATGATCATTTGAACTTGACCTAACCCATGGTTTGACCCAATTTGACCAATTGGTGAACCTAACCCAATTTGACCCAACTTGACCTAAATGGGTCAAATTTAACCAATTCAAACCAAATGAACTCAAAATCACTTGAAATTTGGCCCAACCCATTTTTGAATCATTTCAAACTTGCCCAAATCAAAATAAAATCTAAATAACTATTTTACCCTTAGTTCAATGGGTATCCTATGACCAAATTCACTTGAAATTTGGTCATTTCTTTCTCAAGGCCACTTGGCATCCTCCTAGTGGTCCACATGGACACTACGGAGGGTGGTGAACATGGCCCAATGAGCTTGGGTCAATCATGACCCAACCCAAGGACAAATTGCCCCCCCCCCCCCAATGAAAATTTGACACTTAGATCACCCCATACACTCACCTAGCACATGGGCACTCACTCTCCTTCCCTCCACTACCTAAAATGAATCACATGGGATGCTAAAAATCCCAAATCGACCAACTAATCTCAATAATTGATCAAAAATGGAAACTGTACTCTTCATTGTTCAATTCATGGAGGGGGAGATATACTCCCCCTCATTCTCACTCAAATGATAAGCATTGAATTCGACTGAGCTCTAGGAATCAAAACCAAGAATCCCTAACCTTCTTTAAGCCATTTCCAAGCTCCCTCGAATTCTCCTTCTTGGTTTTGTTCAAAACTAAAATAGGGGAGGTCCATCCTATTTCCAAGTCACTCAATTCTCTACCAAAACCAAATTAAACTTGCAAGCACCATCAAGGTACTTCGTCAAGCTCAATCAGGTTATTTCACAAGTCACCAAGCCATAGGAAGGAGGACTTTGATCAATGTCGATAGCCATTGAAGGGGAGCTTGGTCAACCGAGGCATCCACTTTAAATTAAAACTCGATACCTTCAACAGAGCTTTTTCTCCACTAGACTAAGCTACCTCCTCTATTGGAAGCGTCGATGATTGCCTCTAGCGAGGTATTGCTCAACACCGATCTTAAGATAAAAATTTCTTGGTCCTTTATGAAGGAAATTATAATCCCTTGAGATCTTGACTGTTATATTCATTGCTTGTGCTTCCCCAAAGGTGTGGGGTGAGTTTGAGCTCCATCCAAGTTCGGGTGAGCTCGGATCGAGTGACGAACGATGGACAACATCTGTCTTTCGCTGCTCGGGAGGAGACAGATCACACACCGTCCATTCCACATGATTGGAATGGATGGTTGTGATTAATTCATGATAGATCCCCCTCTGATTTAAGACTAAACCTCAAGATTAATCATGGCTGTCCGATCTTAGATCAGACGACCCATGGAGAAAGCGTGTCTGCCGTCGGCTGACTTAGCCATGGATGTGACAACTTAAATAACCTATCTCATCGTGCCACATGGAAAGTGAGTCGTGTTAGCCTCCACATGGCTCGACGGGATCAGGGGGTTTAATTAGCTCTAATTAATTCATTTTTAATGCTGAAACTTCTAAAATTCATAACTAAATGTAGACAAATCCAAAAAAGACAAACTCAAGTTCATTTTAAAGTTAATTCAGTGAAGAATAATATAAAATTAAAATCAATTTATTTTGAATAGTGACTTTCACTCAATTTAGGTTTTTATTGAAACTATAATTAGGCTAATTACTCATTAATTACTTTAGCAATTAATTCCAAACTTCCTAAGGTTAATTAGTGGGATGACCTCTGCCTCGCATGATTTTCTTGGAATTTATTATTGGATTAATTAGGGGAATTCCTTATTCCATCCTTAATCCTTCTCTTAATTAATTAAATGATTAATTAACCTATTAAGTAGTGATAAATTGATTAATTAAGCTTGTTAATCATCATGAAATAGTGGATTGACTTAGGCAATGAGATTAAGATTTCTTTTACAATCTTTTCCCCTAAGTTTATTTCATTTGATAAATACTTAATCAATTTGCAATTAATTAATGACTTAACCACTTCATTAATTAATTTAATTAATCAAATTCAAAAGTAAATCACTCTAGAATTTAATCACTTGATTCTTGGGTAGATTCTTAGGTGTTCAATAACCTAAGAGACTTTAAAGGAATTTATAATCAAACTACATGTGTAAGATGGTTATCAAAGTACTTAATTAAACCTTTTAGCTTAATTAATCAATAATTGTGAGCCAATTGCATTAGGCTCCTTTATTTCTTAGGTGCATTTACTGATTTAAATTCCATGTGGTTGCATATCATATGTTGGCTCATAATTACTTGAATAATTATATTAAAGTGGTATAGGTAAGGGGCAATTAATGGATATAATCCACACCTTAACATAAATAAAACATAAAATCAACCTAATTATTCTAAAATTTAATTAAATCAATTCACACATGTGAGAAATGTGTTAGAACCAGCAAACTCTTTCTCACATTTCGTAAGTCAAATCAAATTCAAAAATAAAAATATTCTTAAAGAATTTTGATTCACTTTAAATGATCTTATGTTATAGGATTGTATGTAGGAATTAATTAGGGTGAATGAAGTCATATGCTTACATCACTTTATTTCTTTCCAAGCATGATAAATGTTATTTGCCATATGAAATCATGCATTCATTTGTTTTTGAAAAATCAATTAAATAAAATGTTTTCTTTTCATGTCAAATTGCATGTGTTGGTTAAAATTAAGAATATGAGTGGCTATTATCACTATTAAACTAAAAATTATTTTCAAAACATATAAATCAAAGATTATGAATGAAGTGATGCTACTTATAAGTACTTTTAAGCTTGCATGTGATTATAACATAAAATGTGTTTTATGTTGTTTTCTTCTCTTCCCTTAACATGGATTTGAATAGGATTTGCAAAGTGTATAGTTCATTTGAAAAGAACACAATACTTTCTTAAATCTATTCCTATGCATTCTTATGTTATGGCTTAAGAAGGATCCTCACAGTCACACACGTAAATTATACAACCAAATCAAACAAAAATCTTTTGCATGATTCTTCATCCATTTGTTTCTCTTTGTACATCTACATGTATTTAAAAAAAGTGGTATATTAGTCTAGACATCCCGGGCTGAGACTTTATGTAAAGTAGGCTTACCTACCCCGGTGTAGAAAATAATGGCACCGTACTCACTTATGTCTTTTATACATGTGGATGTGCATTTTGTTAATGGATAAGAAATCCCCCTTTTCTACATAATAAAAACATGCATCAATGGAATATCCAAATTTTCAAATCATATCTCTTAGCATTCATCATGAAAGTGTGTTAAAATTTGCATTGCATGTATAGGAATGCTTAGGATCATCCATATGCATGGTATACATGATGGAAAGAAATAAATGGTTGTGTGTCATGTGATAGTAATTCACCTTAATTAATCCTAAGATGCCTTTTTTATTGAAAAGGTATATTTATAGCAAATCTAAATTTAGGATTAATTAAAACACATAATAAAACATTCACTAAAGAAAAATCATTAATGAATCTACCTTATAATTGTTTTAAGGTAGGGATGAAAGAGAAGTTCTCTTCTCTTTTCTTCTCTTCACAACATTTAGTAACTAAGTGTAAGTTCATTCAAACCAAACCAAATCATCAAATAAAACTGACATATCAACTAAATCACTTGAAATGAAACCACCCTCTAAATTGAATCTTTCACACTTAGAAAATTCCAACCTTAAAGCCTAGCTAAGACATGCCACACAAGCCTTAAATGGTACACACATTAGGCTAAGTCACCATTTCTAGCTCTATCTTAGGGCGATGCATGGTTTGATACCTGATTTTATTTTTTGATGTAATATTTTTTTAGACTGGATGTTAGGGTGTATATTTGTAGATTAGATGATAGGGCGATCTTAGCCTAATCATGTCATTTGCAGGGGATTGTGCTTAAAGGGCACTGTAATAAAAATATAAATACTTTTGTTGTACAGGTTGTTTATACCCCTTAAGCATAATCCAAACTAGGACAAGTGGACTTGGTTACCCATGTGTGGGGTGCTAAGTCCAACTTATTCATATAACTGCTTGGGTTATGTGGTATGTTTAGCTAATCTCTGTTTTACAAGTTTAATTAGATTTACCTTTCCCATTTTGATGTAAATTTTGCAATTAAGATTTGGAATGAATGTTATGGGGGATTAAGATGAGCATTGGTCATAAGGCCAAGTCTTATGCACCATATGAAGCCTTGGAGCAAACAACATCCCATGTCAAACCAAAAGAAAGAAAGAAATGAAGAAAGAAAGAAATGAAGAAGGAAAGAAATGAAGAAGGAAAGAAATGAAGAAAGGAAGAAGTGAAGAATGAAGAATAAAGACCCCCCATTACATAAATTCCTTCTAAATTATAATTATTCATTTGTAATCTGGGTTGTATAAGAGTAGAGCTCAGCTACCCATTTTCCTTTTCGGGTTTGTGGGGTGGAGCCCAACCACATCGATCTCTTATTCTTTTGTGCCAATTTTATAAATTGATTGATGTTTTCTTTATGATCGCGCAATTAGGATGGCATAATTTTTCTAGTTTCTTCATTGTTTGATGAATGGCCTGGATGCGATTAGGCTCTTAGGAAAAAATAAAATTTCTATCTAATTAATCAACTCAAAATTAAATTAAATAACTCATAATCTCACCTAAATCCTAGGACATAAATCAAGATAATAAAAGATTTAGCAACCCCTTAGCTGGATGTTGTATATCTCACATCATGCATAAAATTATATTGCTTCACTCTTGCTAATGGAGGACTTCCACCTTTGCTAGAGAAAATGGCTTGACCTTTGAGAGCCATGGTGGAAGCACGCCTCCTTCTTTCTGATTTTGGCCCATAATTAATTTTCTCATGCATTAAGCATATGAAATCCCATAGCCCGTGTCAAATAAAAATGTCCAAAAAACTAAAACTAAATAAAATTTGTATTAGAATAAGTCATTTATTCATACCCTTTATGATCTAATCTCTTAGGGAGTGTGTTTAAGGATTTAGTCTCATATCTAAATAAACAACCGCTTAACTATCTTGGAAAGCATAAGACTTGCCTACATATAGTTAAAATCATAGGAGTTAGTTGGCGGCCATCCCCAGGAGGTTGTAAGTCCAACAATATGGTGGTTTATTCTCTCTTGTAGAGATAAACCATATACCCATTTTTTTCTTAGATTTAAATCGTGCTTTGGCCCTCGCCAAAGCTCCCTAGATTTAAGATATGAGGTTGTTGTTTCCCATTGTGGGCTACAAGCATAAATTCTCACCTCTTAGGCATTTCCATGATCTTGTATTATGGAATTGTAAGCCCTAGATTTCTAATAAAAATTTAATTCGAACATATAATCCTCTTCAAATTTCAAAAATATAAAGCCTGACCATAGGATAGTTTGGGATGCTTACTAGATTTCCTAGTATCATGAGCATCCCCTACTCATCTCCCTTTAGTTTTAATAATAACTCCCTCCATTTGATCAATCCCACTTGATTTTCCAAAAATAACCAATTTGTTGATCGCCCTATCTTTGAAATCTTTGGAGACAACGATCATTTACCTTAATCGAGAGTATTCCTTAGGATGTAATTAACTATGGAGGCTTGCCTCCATAAGGAACTTAATCAGCCTGGTTTAAAATAAACTCTACATTAATTTTCCATGTAGGGGAAAGATCTCTGGTACATTCAAAGATCCATTATTCTTAGGAGTCCTTATTAGGTTATTAGGTCCATTATAGGATGGTGACTTCTGTCTCTCGAGATAGTACATCATTCCTCAATGTCACACTCGATCATCCTAATGAGTACATCTACGGATCCATGTGGTGTCCAACAATCATCAACTAAAATAAATAAAACACCACAGTATCTTTTTAGCGACTCCACTGGGGAATATTTCTCTCGCCATCTTTGGTAAATGATCGTTGTCTCCAAGTATTGATAGTGGATTTGTATTTCATATGAGTCTGAGACTATCATTCTTTTCCATTGGCACTTAGCTCATTTCATTCTTAAGCTAAGCTAGCTAACATCATTTAGGTTTGAGGGCCTCACTCCATGTAGGTCTTAAAACCCCTATTGGGTCCACCAATAGGTGAAAATAAACTTTAATAAAGTGATGATTAATGACCTTTCTCTTACCATCTTTATGGTAAGGTAAAAGCTCAATCCAAAAATAAAGAAGAATAAATCTTTTATAAAAATACCACTTTTCAAAAAGCACATATGAACATCCTCATTCAATATACCCAAATTTATTGAATGAAGATTTCATTTCCAAACAAAATCAAAAATCATCTTTCAAAAAGCACATATGAACATCCTCATTCAATATACCCAAATTTATTGAATGAGGATTTCATTTCCAAATAAAATCAAAATCATCTTTCAAAAATCACAAATGAACATCCTCATTCAATATAACCAAATTTATTGAATGGAGATTTCATTTCCAAACAAGATCAAAAATCATCTTTCAAAAAGCACATATGAACATTCTCATTCAATATACCCAAATTTATTGAATGAAGATTTCATTTTCAAACAAAATCAAAAATCATCTTTCAAAAAACACATATGAGCATCCTCATTCAATATACCCAAATTTTTTGAATGAAGATTTCATTTCTAAAAAAAATCAAAACCATCTTTTAAAAAGCACATATGAACATCCTCATTCAATATACCCAAATTTATTGAATGAAGATTTCATTTTCAAACAAAATAAAAAATCATCTTTCAAAAAAAACACATATGAACATCCTCATTCAATATACCAAAATTTATTGAATGAAGATTTCATTTTTAAACAAAATCAAGAATCATCTTTCAAAAAGCACATATGAATATCCTCACTCAATATACCCAAATTTATTGAATGAAGATTTCATTTTCAAACAAAATCAAAAGCACCTTTTCAAAAAGCACATATTTGAAAATGAAAATCCTCATTCAATATACCCAAATTTATTGAATCAAGATTTCATTTTCAAATAAAATCATAACATAAAATTGAAACTCCATTTCAATATATCTTACATATGCTGAATTTGGAGTTTCTTTTTTTTCAAAAATTACAAATTTGAATATAAGCCTCTTCATTCAATATATCCAAACTTGTTGAATGGAGGCTTTGTCTTCAAACAAAATCACACCAATTGAAACTCCACTCAACACATTGCACATGTGTTAATTTGGAATTTCCTTATTTTCAAAAAAAGCAATAATCATAGACAAAAAATTTCATCTTTCAAAAATAAAACATGATTGACTTCCATTTTACATACCCAATTTTGTTAAATGGAAATCTCCTTTGAAAAAAATCATGATAATTAAAATACATTGTAATTCCATTTGATATACCCAAAATTGTCAAATGAGAGTTTCATTTTTCAAAAGAAAAATTGAAAAAATAAATTATATTCCATTTAACACACCATGTTTGTTAAATAGAAATCCCTCCTTTCCAAAAATAACACAAAACCGAAACAAAAATCAAACACATTGGACTTTATATAGCATACACAAATTTGCTAAGTAAAGATCCTATTTTCTGAAATCAAAGCAAAAATAAAATAGAGTTGGACTTTACCTAACATACACAAATTTGCTAAGTAAAGATCTTATTTTCTAAAGAACAAAAATCAAACATATTTGGATTTTTATTTAGCATACCCAAATTTGTTAAAGTAAAGATACCATTTTCAAAATAAAAAAACAAAAATTAAACACATTTGGATTATTATTTAGCGTACTAAAATTTGCTAAGTAAAGATCCCATTTTCAAAAGAACAAAAATCAAACACATTTGGGTTTTATTTAGCATACACAAATTTGCTAAGTAAAGATCCCATTTTCAAAATAAAAAAAAAAGATTAGATATGGGTTTTATTTAGCATACACAAATTTACTAAGTAAAAATTCCATTTCTAAATTCACACATGATTCACATCATGAGAAAAAAAGCAAAAGAAGAAAATTACTTTCAAACATCTCACTTAGCATACCCAAATTTGCTAAATAAGTAAATCCCAAAATCAAATCCAAAACAAAAATCAATTGACCCTCTATTTAACATACTCAAATTTGATAAATAAAGGGTCCCCAAACATAAAAAATCAAATTCAAATATGAACCAATGGAAGCATCATAAATCTCTTCAAAATATTTGAACCCATTTTCAACATACATAAATTTGTTGAAAATGGATTCTAAACTCAAAAAATCTCTTCTCCAATTAGTTCAAAATCTCTCTCCTAAATTGAGCCCCACTTAACATATTTAAATTGTTGAGTGTCGGTTCAAATTCTAAAGTAAATTCACAAAAGTTAGCAGAATACAAAAGTAGAAAATCTGATTTGAGTTTATTTCCAAAGATTGTAGAACTTTAGCTTAGTTTCAGTCAGTTCTTACTCAAGTTTAGTACAATACAAATGGATACCCAAAAGTATGTGTTCACTTTCCCCTTTGGGATGGATTTGGCCTTGGATCATGTCAGCCTCCCACAAACTGATTTCTCTCATCTGATATACTTTGGTTGAGGATTCGAGGGGGCCAGGATCACTTGTGAGGGGGCAACCTTGACAACTATCAATAGAAATGTGGTGACTGGGTAGAAGCTAGGCATCTATATTAAGATGCTCCCTCACCCAAGAGGAAGGTCAGAATTTCCGTAGAATAGTTTGGGGTCGGGTTGTTCCCATCACCCTCCTAGGACCCACTCAGGCTTCCAAGGGGAAGGCTACTGCAGAGGGATAGTATCCCCTACCTTTAAGATAGGGTCTATCTCATGTACTTCTCCTCCCAGCATAACTCAGTGTCGTAATAAGAGCTACAAGATCAAGCAACATCATGTGACATCTCCAAGGAGATGGAGACATTGTCTCACATTGTAGTTGAGGAGTCACCCAGAGTAGTCTCCCTTTTACCCACTCAGAACAAGTTCCATCCTCTTTTTGGTTTTGATAGAGAGGAAGATGTTAGGAGGATCACAGTGTCGCCTCCACCAGCAGTTCATTATGAGGCACATATTAGAGATAGGAGGAGGTCCTATGCTGGCCTTAAGATAGTTCTGCGCCAGGTTGGCAAGGCTTCTAAATGATCAGAGTCCAAAACCCAGTTTGATCTACGATCAATCATCTCTCGCAACGCGGGTGAGCATATCCATTAGGAAAGGGCCAGAGAGGCCCACATATCAGTTCGTGTTACTAGCATAGAGAGGCGAAGGTATGTCAGATAGTCAGTAGCCTCAACCCTCATGGATTTCCCCAATCGGTGGGCTACCCACACCAGTGATACAAATAGTATTCAATTGACTTGTACCACCCATCACAGGAGGGGAGCCCCCGCATAGACAAAGTAAGTGTTGCCTCCATCACATCATTCTACTCCATGTCTGACATCTCCATTGCAAGTTCCATCTTTTATAGTTCCATCTAAAGCCATGAAGGCAGCATCAGAGGAAAAGAAAACCCCACTGGTGATCCGACTATGGCCAAGAGATCTTATTTCATCTACACCCCCGATTGAGGTAAGACCAAGCTCTCCTGCTTGACCTCCTATTGTAGTTGTAGTGAAAAGCGAGTGGCAACCTCATAGCATCGTAGTTGTGCCATCACCAACACCACCTCAGCAAATCATAGACATAGCAATAGTAGAGGGAGAAGGAGATAGTACTATTGTCCCCATGGCAATAGATCTTCCCGGGAGTAGCACTCCACCCACATCGGGTGACTGCCATGAGCATGTATCCTCCAGTGAGCGTAGCCCTCACAAGGTTAATAATTAAGTGGTTGGGGAGGTTAGATGTATCTCTGTTCATGAACACGATCCCACCACCGGTCAACCACGATCATTTATGCCTGCACAGTTGGACCGCTCCTTAGATGACATCATAGCACAATATCTTATTGAGAAGAAGGAAATCCTAGAGTGTGCCTGGTCTGACCTTGAGGAAGAAAAGGTTAGCTTTGATCCCAATGAAGATGATTTGTTGGAAGACTCAACAGAGGTGCATATGGTTGAAACTAGAGATTCTCTCCTTTGGGATCAGAGTTTGAGTTGGTGAAGTGTGACAACCTATTCGACAACAACCTCTCAAACAAAACAAGGATGAGATTGACAGGATGGGAAAGAGACTTGAAGATTTTTTTAGCAGTAGTTCTAGCACTTCAGAATCAAGCCCCAGCAGCACATCCTACTATTATGGAGACCGATCAGCCTGAGTTGTTGCATGCCTTGGATCAAGCCAAGAGTTCACCTCCAATAGAGTAGGGCAGCACTAGCTTGTATAGGAAGGTAGTGGACAGTACCTCCGTACAAGAAAAAGATATTAGACTCATGGTTGAACAACAAGTGAGAAAAGCACTGGCGCAAGCCTGAGGTGGTTCATCAGTTATAAAGGGTATACCCTACCCAGAGGAATTCAATGTTACCCAATATCCTAAGGGTTTTGTGCCTCCTTCTTTCAAGAGCTTTGATGGCAGTGGTAACCCTCACTAACATATAGAGCACATCAGGGCCAGCTGTTACAATATTGGTGGCAATGATGCATTATTATTCCATCTCTTTGTCAGCAGTTTAGCGGGCATAGCCTTTAATTGGTATGCTAAACTCTCCAATAGTTCAGTGAAGATTTTTGTTGAGTTAGAGCAACTCTTTATTAAGAGGTTTGCTGGAGCTCAATAAAGGGTAACTGTGGGCAATCTCGTTGTAGCACAGCAACACCCTGGAGAGTCCCTCATTGATTATATTCTTAGATAACACAATTTGAGTATGAGATGCTAATCGTAGCTGTCTGAACAACATGCTATTAAAATTTTACTAAAGAATACTCATGTCTCGGTCACCTTCATGCTCAAAGGTTTCACCATCAGGACATTTGAGAAGCTAATCAACAAGGCGACTAGTCTACAATGAGAGGCCAAATAGTTGCCTTTTCAAGATCAATCATCAAAGCTAAAGTTGCAAAAAGCCTATGAAAAGAAGCTAGGGGCAGTTGTAGCATTGGACAAGGGGAAGCAACTAGCTAGAGATTAGTATGAGAGACTTTGAGATCCACAGCCATTACTTCCACCTTCTTTACCACCACCTTGGCCATCTTATCGGTCACCGCAGTAGCCTCTACAGTCTTCACTGCCTCCTCCTTAGCCATACTTTTAGCAGCGGTACACATACCCACCCTCAGATAGCTATCATCTACTTACTCTTTTGGATAAACTAAACAAACCTTATTCATTTAAGGGAGAGGTGGTCAGGAAAATATTTGAGAACCTCTTAAAGAAATCCAAATTTTAGCTACCTGAGCTTAAAAAGCTGGAGGAAGTGGGCAGAAGTAATGATCCTAACTTTTGCCCCTAACACCGCATGCTAGGCCATGTTTTGGAGGATTGCTTTACATTTAAGGACTGGCTTGAGCATAGCTACAAGTCAGGCACTATAGTTATCCCTAAGGAATATCTATTAGAACAACCATCCAGTTATATTAGGATAATCCTTGGGGATACATGTGATCCTCTCAAAATAAAAGAAGGTTGGGATATCTCTTTATCCCGAACCTCTAAAGAGAATATTTCTAAAATCAAGAAACTTTCCTTACAGGTGCCTAAGGCAGCTCAAACCTCCAACATCAAGGAAGGTTCGCAAGTTGCCAAAGATAACTTGGGAAAAGTGGGAGTTCAGTAGCAGCAATAGTAGCCCATACTTTCCTGGCATAGCCAAGTAGTGCAACCACGATCAGCCCTCCATTCCATTTTACTATACTTCTACTTCTAGTTTCTTCTAGTAGAAATCTTATTAGTGGATGAGGGCATCAAATCCCTCACCCCACTTACTTTACTAGATTTCTACTATGTACCTCCTTCTAAATCCAAGAAATTGAGAAATAAAGCTAGTTTGAATTACATCTGTCACTTCTGATGAGTTATGTTACTCTACTCTTTTATAAAACTCTTCAAGTCTAAATAATTATAATAACTCTAATCATTCTCTTTCTGATTTAGAAATAGACTTTTCTTCTCTGAATAATACGGGTTCATCTCTTGAGATAGACTTAGAATCATCTGATTCTGAGGTTCTTATAGGAGAAGTTGTAGGTATGCCTGACGAGCAAGTAGAATATTCCAGAATCACCAAGGATCCAGTGGTAGGTTCCCCAGGATAGCACCTCAAGATAAGGAAAATAAATTGAGCACTCCATGATGCTCCACCCATGAATATGCTTATGGAGGATCAGCCCAAAGTTGATTACAATGTCCTCCCTCACCTAAGAAAGTTGCCAGCGAAGTTAAGCATATATGATGTGTTGACCTCATTTTTGGATGAGGTTAATTTGGTAATTAAGAGATCCTAATCTCAAATAGGATTTTCTTAATTCAATGTTTAGGACACCTCACCTAGTGTCCTAGAATATATTTTTGAGTTTATTCTAACCTATTTGATATAGGTAGAATCAATCCAAAATTTCAATTTGGATTAACTCAAATAAATCAGATTAAAACCAAATTAAAATGAATGAAAGAAAACCCATTTCATTTGAATTAAATTAATCATTTGAACTCATTTGAAATCATACCTAACCCATTTAAGCTAAATGAGTTAAAATAAAATTAAATTCATATTAAATGGATTAAATCAAATCATAATGCAATTGATCATCAATTGCATTATGGTTTAAAAAAATAAACTAAATCTAAAGGGTAAAATTAAATCCAAATACTTTGCATCAAAGCATTTGATTGGATTTAAATTCCCTAAGAGAATTCAAATGGAATTAAGTCGAATCTCAATTCCATTTTCAGATTAATTTAGCCATATCATACTTAATCCAAAGTAAGATGATAATGCCATATTGCATGGAAAAAATAAAAATGAAATAAAAGAAAATGGGAAAAAATGAAGGGAAATGCTAATTTTCTTCTCCCATCTCTCCCCATGCAAAATCTCTTCTTCCCACCTCATCCACTCCAAGACAAAAGCCGCCTCTTAAGAGGTGGCTACCTTCAAATGAAGGCAATGGCTGCCTTCAAGGGAATCAAGGAAGACCTCCAAAAGTTTGCCAAAAGGCTTAGCCAACAAATGAAAGAAGAAAAAGATAAGAAGAAGAAGAGAGGGGGAGCTCTCGGCCATGCATGGAAAACATGCAAGGAAACTCTCCACCTCTGAGGTGAACACTCTAATATATTCACAAGGCTAGGGGAAGTTGACCTCACACCTTGACCGGCCTTGCCACCGCTGGTGGCCGGAGTTCAATCTTCAAATTTCTTCCATATAAAGCTCTCGGCCAATAATGGAAAATGGGATAGGAGATACTATCACCTCCCCATTTTCATTCTAAATGCATCGCCAAGGAGAGTGATGAAGTTTCCAACCATCACCGGACCTTCTCGCCACTGGCAAGCCATAATCCGGGTATGCAATTTCTCCCTCCCCTTTGCATTCAATTTTGGAGCTTTGTGAAGAAAGTTGGATCCTCAAATGGATCCAACCATATGGATTGACCTTAATTCGATCCCTGATCATTTTGGGATCAATATCCTGGCTTGATTCACCGACGATCATCGATGATTGGCAAGAAATCACGTATGGTGTCCATGATTCACCAGCTAGCCTCGGGATTTAATCCCGATTGTCCGATCCTTCTCTTAGGATCGGACGGCTCCGATTTAGGCGCATGATTTGAATTAACTCCCTTAAGGACCATGGGGGCAATCTGGACTATCCGATCTGCGATCAGACAATCCAGGATCACCCTCATTTTCAACCCATGCGATTTTCATCCAGCGTGACATGGCCGCCACACGTGGGACCACGCAAGTGATCGTCGATCTTTATCGGATGGTTCAAAATGATCTCGCTCTTTTAACTCATGCCGCCTAGGACCTTCCCTACTTAAAATCGTTAACTTTAGTTAATAAATGGTTTAATTAATTAATTAAAATCCTAAAAACTTCAAAAAAATCATATAAAATCATAAAAAAATTAGAAAATTACAAATAAAAGTTCTATGGATTCATCTTGATGAGAGGAATCCATAGAGATTAAAATCTCCAATTTTTATAAGGTAATTTTGCCTTTATTTGGGTTTAATTAAAAAATATTAAACCTTAATCACTTTCAAATTAATAATCCAATTAATTTGAAACTTTAGGGAAATAAAATTAAGCTTAAAACATACCTTAGAAAAAATTTTGGGGATTTAATTATCTGAATTCAAGGGAAATTAATTTCGTGTGTTTGAAGTTTAAATTAATTAAACTAATTACCCTTTAATGAAATAATTAGAAAACTTTAATATAATAACCTTAAATCAACATAATAAATATTAATGAATATCAAAATACTAATTAAACATAATCAAACATATATGAACCTAATAGATCACTAATTAACTCAATTAGGTAATTAATAGAATTAAATAATTCAATTAAATAACCTAAACTTAATTAAATCATAATAAATCAACCAGTTAATCAAAAATTATGAATAAACTCTCATTGGAAAGGTATTTTAGTGAAGAATAAGTGAAAAATAAAACCTTTTAATGAATCTTAATAAAATAGGCTTAATTTAGGTTTTAATAAAATAATTAAAACTTTCATTACATCTCTAATCAAGCTGAAACTTTAGAAACATAAAATTGGCATGTAACTCCACTTGCCATAATTATCTCAAACCCAATTGATCTATAAACTTGGAATTCTTGATTTTCCAAATCTCTAGGTCAATATGAACTAAATAATAATTAAGAAGGATCATTGATTCATTGAATCAACAAATAAATTGAACTAATATGAAATAAACATCATAAATACTTAAGGTAATTCATCAAAACTTCTTAAGTCAAAGAATTTAATCAAATATCAAAATTTTAAGAAAATCAATACTTTAATGATATTCAAACATAATTAAACAACTTAAGTTAAGTTTAATGAAATCATTCATCTCTAATAAATTTAAATAATGAATCTATAACCTAGGTTAGTCAAACCAGATCAAGTAATTAACCTAAGTACTTTAGGTTAAGAATAATCTATGAACAAACTTAAGGTATTAATTCATATTAATGGACTTAAAACTTAAGCTTATAAATTCATAATTTAATAACTTAAGTTAAATTGAATAAAATCAAATTCTTCAAAATAACATAAGCCAAATCAAATGAAACCCATATAACTTAATAAAAAATGAAACAAATCATAACTTAAATAAATCAAATAAAGTAATTCAAATAAATGAAATAACATAAATCAAGTCCAAACATAAATAAAATCAAAAGGATTAATTAAAACACTTAAGGATCCTAGTTAGACTTTTGGAAACTTCATTAGGATTTAGGATGTTGAATGGAAAGAGCTCCATCTAAAAATGGAATCATTCCATTCTTCATTCTTAAAAACCTATACATCTTTAACCAAATAAAATGAACATAAAATGAGAATTAAATCACTAAATCATTTGAATTGAAACAACCCAAAGGTAAAAATTAAACAAATTCAAACTTCATATTAAAACTTAAACTTAAAGGCTTATCAAAGACTTACCACACAAACCCCATTTCTACACACACTATATTACTTAGGTCATGGACCCTAGATCTAGGTTAGATCATTTTGTGATTTTCTTTTAATCTCCTGTAATATGTTGTGTTGTGCTTCACATGTCTGTGTGGTGTATCATTTTAGATTGGATGCCTAGACTTGTTTGTTCGTTAGACTGAATGTTAGAGTGTTTTTTCTAGATTTAACATTATTTTTTGTAGGGGACTTTGTCAAAGGGATCGTTGTAATGAATAAATCATAAAATTACTATTAGCTTGCAGGTGCTGAAAATCCCTTAACATAGTCCATAAGATAGGTGGGCTTAGCAAGCAACTAATGCTAAACTCGTATGTTTGTGAAATATAAACTACTTTGTGTGTTGTGTGGGGCTTAGGATTTCTTTTTTGAATCCTAAATATAAATTTAAGCTTAGAATTAGGTTAGAATATATGGGTTTTAAGATTAGCAGGAGCTGACCCAACTAGGAGATGGTGTTGTGGTCCCCTGTGGAGCCCAGTGGATGTTCCTGAAGAAGGAGACTTTCCTGGAAAGAAGACCCATAGATCTGAACTTGTAGTTCTAGGCTAGGTTGTATAAGGGTAGAACTCAGGTGCCCATTTTTCTTTCTTCTGGGGTGTACAATAGTGTCGGGCTGCATTGGCCTTTTCCTTATATAATTTAATTTGGCTTGATTTATTTTGGGTGCACAACAGAAACAACATGCTTTTCTTAGGTTTCTTTCTGTGTTATATTTATGATATGATGTATGCCTGGACATAGGCTCATAAAATAAACTAAATTTTCTATCCAACTAAATCAATTGAAACATAAAAATAAATATAACTCAGAATATTCACATAAAAGCCTAGGCCATTAAAGCAAGATAAAATATGTACCAACCCCTTAGCTAGATGTTTTAATATCATGCATAAATCATATTATTTCACTCTTGATTAATGAAGGACTTCCATCCTTACCAGAGAACCTAGGCTTAACCTTTGAAAGCCTATGATAAAAGTACACCTTATTTTATTGTGATTTGGCCCATAATCTTTTTCTAATTGCATGCATTAGGCATAAATTATATTCTTATAACCTAAATGAATGTTGAGTAAAAAATTATAAAAATCTAAAAAATATGCATTAGTTAGGTACATCTTCATACCCTACATAATCTTAGGGATTAGGGAGTATGTCTTGGTTCATAGATTCTTTTCCTAAAATTGCAACCAAATATCTTGCATTCATATATGACTTAGCCTCATGATTTTAAAATGTGCTTAGGTGGTGTTAGTCAGCCTTCTCCGTGCATGTTGTAAGTCCAAGAGTCGTGGATTGTTCCTCAAGTAAGGAGAATGGCCAATGATTCTCAAGGATAGAATTAGGTTGAGCATCTGACATATGTTAGAAGCACCTGTAGACTAGGTTCTAAAGCATCCTTTTAGGAATAAGTCTTCAACCTTAGGTATTTTTGCAGTCTTGTGCTGTTAGAATCTAAGCCCTAGAATTCTAAGAAAATAATAACTTGAATTCTAAAATTAAATCCCAAATTTGAAGCCCAATCATAGGATAGATGAAACGTTTACTGGGCATCCCAGTATCAATAGGCATTTCCTACTCTTTTCCATTTGACTCTTAAAAATAACTCTCTCCAATTTGGACCTCTCCTAATTGAATTTCCAAAAATCATTCCTTTGAAAGCTATCTTAGTAGTCTTTAGGAATAACCACTTATTTCTTTAATCGAGAGTCTTCTTAGGAAGAGACCCTTCCTAAGATGTAATTAACTATGGAGGCTTGCCTGTATAGGGAACCATGATCCCAGGACAAAATAGATCATGTTCTACTTTTCCATGTAGTTCAGGAGAAAATACTCTGGTACACGAAAGACCCGTTAACCTTAGGAGTCTTTTATTGAAATGATTCAATCCATTACAGGAGAGCATGTTTAACTTTTGAGATAATATATTTATTCCTTAATGCCACGTTTGGTCATCTAAATAAAATATTCCTAAACTCTATGTGGTGTCATTTCTTTTCTCTATTACATAGAAAAGAACCAATATGATGCCCTTGTCTTATCCAAAGAGATGAGGGAATCATTAATCAAGGCTCTACTTGATCCAAAGATATGCTTAGCTCAGCTGACCGCTATTAGAGAGGAGACACATAATTCAAGAGAAACCTAGGGAGTCACATTCATTGATGAAGACCTTCTTCTAGGGGACATGGAGCACAACCGTCCCCTCTACATCATAGTGGATATGCGCAGATTCAAATTTTCCAGGGTTTTAGTTGATTTAGGTGCATCAGTGAACATTTTGAGTTTAAAGACTCTTGCCTATTTAAAGATTGACATCTCTAGACTCTAAGGAGATTGGATGATGTTGAGAGGATTCAATGAATAGGGAGAGAGGGCTTTAGGCTCCATAATGTTTCATTTGAAAATAGGCGACTGGAAGACTGAAACCAAGTTCTATATAATTGATTCGAATACATCATTCACTACTTTACTCGGTAGGCCTTGGTTACACTAGAATAAGATGATTCCATCCTCCCTTCATTAGTGCATCAAGTTTCAAAGAGTTGGAATCGAATACTTTATCAAAGGAGATGAAAAGCCATTTTCAGTTAGAGAGATCGAGATATATGAGGATGCAACCTACTATCTTCCTCAAAACCAAAGTGCCTACTCTTGCAAACTTGGTCAAAATTCAAATACAAAAAAAAAGAAAAAGAAGAAAAATAAGAAAAAGAAAAAGAAAAAGAAAAAAAAAGAAAAGTTGAAAGAAAGTACAAGTGTGCGAGAAAGAGACACCAAGGAAGAGGTAGAGCTGCATGTCACATTCCACCCACACTTCATTCCACCATATGGACATATGAGTAAGATGACTTGACCTCCACTAGGTAGTGGCAGAGGCAGTTCCAGAGGTGGAAGACCCCTTGGTTGGTGGCTTGCCAATAGGGGTCATGTTCTAGTTCATTGGAGTACTCCTACTATTCACATAGACTTGGAATCCGGCTCAAAGGATGAGTCTCATGTGATTAGCACACCAGCCAACCCCTCTCAGTGGATTTCATTGGAGGTGACATTCGAGCCAGACAGTGATGAAGACTAGGCCTCCAAGCAAAGCATGAATGTATTCGAATCAGGCTTATGTAAAACCATTAGGCAGCAGTTGGGAACTTTAGCTCTAACCTCACTTTCTTCTCAAAAAGTTGAAGGTTTAATAGTTAAGGAAGCCCCCAGGTCTTCCATGCATGTCAAACCAAAGAGATTCCTATTAGGATCATCATCCTCAAGTCTAGAAATAGATGTAAAACTTGAGGATAATTCATATAAAGATTTAATGAAATTACTTTTTGATTGGTATTCGCATTGTGTTCATAATCTTACAAAGAAAGGTTTGATTCCTTATACATGGTCCAGGCATAGGTCAGAGTATTTCAAGAAGCTGGGGAACAATAAGGCAAGGATGCATAATCAAGACTAGGACTAGGATTCGGTACAGTGGGTCCAGTTGATGACGATAATTATTGCTTAGTTGTCACCAATCATGTGGAGTCTAATAGGATCTTCTCAAACCACATTAACTCTTATGAGGAGGTGTGTTTAGTAACTTCATATGATCTCCAAATCAAAGATGCACCTCCATAATTTGAAGAGGAAATCCATTCAACTATCGATAAGCTCAAATAAATCAACCTCGAGATAGACGAAGATTCACGCCCTACATACATCAGTTCTCTACTGAATGAAGAAGAAACTAATAACTTAGTTAGGCTATTGGTTGAGTTTAAGGACTGCTTTGCATAGAACTTTGAAGAGATACCCAGATTATCTTCTGATGTAGCAGTCCACAAACTAGCAATAGACCCTAATGGTAACCCTATAAAGCAAGCTCCTAGACACATGCAATTAGAAATTGAACAACATGTCATTTCTGAAATCAAGAAACTAATCGATACTGATTTTATCAGGGAAGAAAAATAACTTACCTAGTTAGCCATTATCTTCCCAGTTAAGGAAAGCAATGGCCAAATTCTCATATGCATTGATTTCAGAGACTTAAATAAGGAATATCCTAAAGATGAATTGCCACTTCTTATACCATAATTAATGGTGGACATCGCCTAATCTCATGCAGTATTCTTCTTTATGGATGGCTTATCTGCTTACAACCAAATCAAGATGGCCCTCAAGGATGAAAGAAACACTACTTTTCGAACTCCGATCAGAATCTATTATTATAAGGTCATGCCTTTCGACCTTAAAAATGTTGGCGCTATATACTAACGAGTAATGACTCAGATCTTCAATAATCTCATTCATCATCAAGTTGAATATTATGTTGATGAACTAGTTGTCAAAAAACAAACAAAAGGAAGACCATCTCTTTGACTTGAGAGTAGTTTTCAAACGGTTAAGACAATTCAATCTCAAAATGAACCTCATGAAGTATGCATTCAGAGTAGCTTCAGGGAAGTTCCTTGGTTTAGTTGTCCGACACCAGGGAATAGAGATAGACCCAAAAGAGATCAAAGCCATCTTAGAAATATCGACCCCTAAAAGTTTAACTCAACTCAGATCGTTCCAAGGGCAGTTGGAATATCTAAGATGCTTTATCTCCAATTTATCAGGGAGATGCAAGCCATTTTTAGCACTTGTCAAAAAGGACACTAAGTTCAAGTGGGATGACAAGTGCCAACATGCTTTTGAAGACATAAAATAATATTTAGTGAAGCCACCAATTCTAGTAGCCCCTATCCTGGTCAAACCATTGATCCTCTATACTACTGCATTGGATGACTCCCTTGGCACTTTGTTGGCTCAAACTAATGACGAAGGGAAGGAGAATGCTCTCTACTACCTCAGTCATCGTCTGATCCCTGTTGAAGTAAACTACCCACCTTTTGAGAAATATTACCTAGCTTTAATCTTTGCATCCCAAAAGCTACCATACTTCATGCTTTCTCATAAGGTAAACTTGATTTCAAGAATCAAACCACTACAGTATCACATGAAATGACAGACATTATCGAGATGGTTGGTATGTTGGTCCATGAATTTTCACGGTTCGATACATTACAGCAGATGTGAAAGGACGGTGCGCGATTTCTTAAGACACACCCACTTTCTACTAATTTTCCACTTAGTGATGATCTCCATGATGAACAAATCATGAACTTAGGAGAGGTTGACAATCATTATTGTAAGATGTATTTTGATGGTGTGGCTTCCTTTCAAAATGGAGAGCAACCATGATCTACTCTTCTAGGGAAGGCAGGGGTAGGATTAGTTCTCTTAACTCCAAACCACAATGTGATGAGATTCTCATACCATCATCTCAATCCATACACCAACAATGAAGCCAAGTATGAGTCTTTGATTGCTGGTCTAGAGTTAGCTATTACAGTTTGTGTCAAAAGCATCAACATCTACGAAATTCTTAGCTGGTCATCAACCAGATTGTTGGGTCCTATAAGGTTCTAAAACCTAAGCTTCGTCACTATCATGAGTACACCATGAAGCTATTGGCCCAAATCTCTGAGGTCACCATCTACAAGGTCCCTCGAAGAGAAAATACAGTAGCAGATGCTTTGGCCAAACCCGCCAAGGAATTTCCATGTCCGAAAGATGAGTTCATTCCAATAAGGGACTAAAATAGACAAGTCCTATCCCTTATTGACGTTGAACTTGTCGAGAGACTTTCTCTTGAAGGGGAGGTTGTCATTGTTGAAAAAGATGAGGAGCTGGATCATAGATTACTTGACTAGAGGTAAACAACCTCAAGAGAAATCACAAGCCCATTAGATGAAATAGACAGCTCTCTCCTACGCTCTCGTGGATGGCACCTTGTACCGATAATCTTCTAATAAAATGTGGTTATATTGTTTAGACAAACATGAAGCCCATAAGATCATGACTGAGGTACATTCAAGTCTATGTGAAGTGCATCAATCCAGTCCGAAGATGAAAGCAAAGATCAAGAAACTAGGATACTACTGGCCTTCAATGATCACAGATTGTATGAATGTAGCTTGGAGATGCTATCAGTGTCAGGTACATGGTGTGATCTTACATCAACCACCCAACATTCTATATCCTATATTGGCCTCCTGACCATTTGAGTGTTGGTGATTGATCCTCCTTCTTCCAAGGTTCACCAGTTCATCCTAGCTGCCACTGTTATTTTTCCAAGTGGGTGGAGGCAATCTCACTCAGAGAGGTCACAACTCAGCATGTGCTCCAGGTTTTTATGAACCATATCATATATATGTTTGAGGTTCCTCAATGAATTATATATGATAATGGTACTATATTCAAGAGCACCAAGATCAACAGCTTCACCAGGAGACACAGTATAGATTGAAGATACTCCACCATCTACTATCTCAAGGCAAATGGCTTAGCAAAAGCGTTCAACAAAACACTCATCCAAATACTAAAAAAGACACTTAATGACAACAAGCGATAATGGCATGAGCAGCTAGTTGAAGCTTTGTGGGTATACCGCACCACATATAGAACTCTAACTCAATATACCTCATTCTCCTTAGTGTATGGGTCTAAAGTCATTCTACCATTAGAAGTTTAGCTCTCATCACTAAAGATACCAATGGGGTAGTAAAATCACTATAGAGCAGAATGCCAAGTTGTGGTTAGAAGAGCTTGAAGGTTTGGAGGAGAGATGCCTACGGGTGTGTCAGAACCTCGAGTTATACAAAGCCAAGATGATTTAAGCTCACAATAAGCTGGTCCGCCCTAGAGCTTTCAAGAAGGAGAGCTTGTTCTAGTTCTAAGAAGACCAATTATTGCCCATCAAAAGATGCGAGGTAAGTTTGAACCCACCTGGGAAGGCCTTTTGTCATAGAGAAGGCCTACCAAGGAGGATCTTATCAACTTATTGATAAAGGGGAATGCCCGTTGCTTCTAATTAATGGGCTCTATTTAAAGAAATACTACCCATAAAATCATGTTTGAAAAAAATTCTATCTTAAAAAATTTCATTCCAATTCATCAAAATATTCTCCTCTTTCAGAGCATTTTTTACTTATTTGTGAATTTGCCATGACCTGTTTAGAGTAGGTGCAATAGAACCCAAGAGGTGTCCTTTCTT
Source organism: Cymbidium sinense (assembly GCA_021442155.1). Classification (NCBI taxonomy): domain Eukaryota; kingdom Viridiplantae; phylum Streptophyta; class Magnoliopsida; order Asparagales; family Orchidaceae; genus Cymbidium; species Cymbidium sinense. The sequence goes on along the minus strand of CM038216.1, from coordinate 179,288,362 downwards.
GGTGAAATCACAACTACCATTCATGACACCATTTCATCAACTCTTAAGTGTGTTTAGGGTAGGTGTGAGAGAACCCAAGAAACATCCTATTCCCTCAAACACAAGCACAACAACAAATACATATCTTTTATCTTGAGCTATTTTGATGTGGAGCAAGCCCCCTGTGGCACTCACTCATTAGCTGCTCTAGGTCGAGTTGACATGTTACTTCACTAGTCTGTCACCCCAGTGGTCACTTGTCCGGCAGTTGTGAGTCCCGACGCTTTTTTCTTGACTTGACCATTGCAAACTGATGAGTGCCTTGTTAGTTTAGTAGACCTCACTACTCAGCCAGTAAGCCATATCATGTTGACTTTATTTAAGAAGATGTAAGCCTACATGCTTTCTTCTTAAATTAGTCATCATGCACTAACTAGGTTGAGTATATTTTGAGGTTTAGGATAAGTCCCCCAGAGGCTCCTTTCCTCTCGACTACTTTTGAGTTGATATAAGTCCCCTAGTGGCATTCACTCAATAGTCACCCTAGGTCGGATAGCACCTGTCGAGCCAAAGATAGACTATCCCAACAATCAATCCCGCTATAGGAAGATGTGAGTTCCTGATGCTTTCTTCCTAGGCTGATTGTTGAAAATTGATGGGCACCTTAGGTTGGTTGATGTTCGCTATGCTGACAGCAACTCACCCAATAGATACACCACTCTTGGCAGATATGAGTCCCCGTGCTTTCTCATTGAGTTGGCCACTAAATACCTATAGACATTATCTTCTTTAGGGTTTTGGATAAAGCCCTTAGTGGCCCCTCCCCTGCTGGCATTCTATTTGGATCACGTCCTTTGCGACCCCATCTAGACACTACCCTGGCTACTCTTGGATTGGACAGTCCCCCTTTCCTAATAGCTATGCTTGTGGCTGGAGAATTTGTTCAGCAGATGCACAGATTCTCCCTTGGTTCAGTAATTTTGAGATAGATCTAGGCTAATATAAGCTCCTTTTCTATATGATCCATTACAAACCAACAAGGTCCATGATAAATAAATAAACAAATAAATTAATTAATTCGATTGTGGATTAGAAATTCAAGCCCCCAACGGCCACTTTTCCAAGCATGCATCTTATCTTTAGGGCAATGTCAGCAGAACTCCCTATAGGAATTGCCTGACTACTCTTGAGTAGAGATAAGTCCCCAGGTCGACACTCTCTCAGTAGTCACCCTTAGGTCGGGTTCAATTTATTTTGCCACAAATAGGTTACCCCGACGGTCATTTCGCTATGGAAGATATAAGTCTACTACACATTATTTCTAGCATGATTGTCGCAAACCGATGGACAGCCCTAGGTCAGGTTGACATGTTACCTTGCTAATGTGTCACCCCAATGGTCTTTTATTCAGGAAAGATGTGAGTCCCCATGCTTTGTTCCCTGAATCAATCGCTGCAAACTGAAAGGTGCCCCTTTGGTTGGATAGTTCTCCCCTGACGGCTACTCCCTTTAGATCATAAATCAAATCAAGGCCACTCTCAATCTGGTCCATCGCAAATCGATGAGATCCATCAAACATAATTAAAAAATTAAACTAAACTTGACTATATTTGAGATGATTTATGTCTGACAGCGGCATTCACTCAGTAGTCAGCCTTAGGTTGGGTTCGATTCATTATGTCACCAACTGATCACCCCAACGATTGATCCCTACCTTGGAAGATGTAAGTCTACTATGCTTTCTTCCTAGTACAGCTGATGCACATTGAAAGGCAACTGCTTTGGTTGGATAGTCCTACTATGTGGTTGGTAGACTACCCATTTGGATTGGTAAATCTGAAGTAGATTAAGGCCAACATGGCTCCTACTCAGTGCAATCCATCGCAAACTGACAGGGTCCATCTCAAAAATTCAAAATTTTAAAATCTGAAACAAATCCAATCAACCTCCTTAGTAGAGCCAAATTAAACAATCAAACTAACCCGCTTCTCCTCAATGAGATGCAAATCTTTCCAATTCCCCTAGTGGAACCAATTCAATCTAACTTGAACTTGCTCCCCTAGTGGAGGGTTCACATCTTCCCCAATGGATTCCAAATTCTAATCCTCCAGTGGATGACTTGAACCTGCTTCCCTAGTGGAAGGTTCACATACTCAATCCCTAATGGATTCCTCCTTCACTCTCTTATGTCTTTACATAAGTGGAGTTTCATTGCACTAAGCTCTTGATTCCTTCTACACCTCAAGTTTAGGAGTAGATCATTTCTGTTAGTGCTTGCGATCATTCCAACATTGTTGATCATCTCTCAACACTAATTCGTATGATATGACCACACCTATTGGGTGCCCTTTGTTGATCTCACTTTTGGAATATGCTCTCAACTTCCCCATCTTAGACATAGGACTCCTCTAAACACTAAGAGTTCCTTAGTCTTAAGACACTGCTAGTGATTAGGTGAACACTTAACCTAACCCTAGAGACTTAGAAGAGTTAGCCATAGGAATAGGTTATGCCTTAGGGATATTAGGAAAACTTGCCTACTATATAGCTTAAATCCAATCCTTGCTTCCCTCCTTAAAACTTTAAATTCAAATCATAAATCAATTCCAAATCAATTGATTTTCTCAAATTATCAAATCAATTCTAAAATCCAAATCATGAATCAAATCCAAATCAAATGATTGAAACCCATGATTGAATTCAAATCATAAAATCTTTCCTAAGCCCTTTGATTTCATCTTATGGACTTAGCATAATCCCAATCAAAATTACTCCAAACTCAAAATATTTTCTCATAACCCATTTATATCCTCATTTATATTTACAAATATAAATGAAATATAAATTCAAATAACCAAAATCAATTCAAAACCTAAATCCAAATCTAACCAAAATCCAACTTATGCTCTTTCAAGTCAAATTCTTGAACTAAGCCAAATCATTCTCAAATCAATCCAAACCTTTGGATTTTCTATTCAAACTATCATTCCTTCAACCACATGCCTAAACATAAACATAAATTACAATCTCCAAACCAAAATCAAACTAACCCAAGTCAAACTCATGTTCACCCTTTTGACTTGAAATTGTCAAATGAACCAAAACCTATTTGACTTCAAATCACTTGCAATTGGATTTATATTTCCATCATAAGTCCATATGTGAGTTCAACCAAACTTAAATCAAGCCTTGATCAAGTCAATTGACCCATTTAGTCTCACTTGACCCAAAGTGACCTAAAGCACCTTTTCGAGCCAAATCCTAATCCAACCCAAATTGGATTAAACTAAGCCCATAAGCCTCACATTATGAGCAACAATCATCCTAGGATGATCAATCACTTAAATTGGGTCAAACCAAGTTAAACCTAGCCTTTGACCAAGTCAACATATATCCCAAATGAAACCTAAATAAGCCAAAATTCACTATAAGCCAAATTGATCGAAACCATATATCTAAACCATTCCATAATTAATGATTGCACATGATCAAGCCATCAATTGAGCCAAACTAAGCCTTCTTGGCCACTTGACCTAAGTTGACCCAAGTGGACCTAAAAAGTCAAAATGAGTCAAATCTTGATCTGAGCTAAACTGATTGCAACTAATGGGTCAAATTCATTCCAAATCACTTGTTGAACTTAACCAAATCTTCAATTGACCAATTGGACCTAACCTAGCCTAATTTACCATGAACCCAACTTGACCTAAAAGATCAAATCAACTTGAAATCAAACCAAATCAAAATTAATTGAAACCAAAGCTTGCAATACATTTCAAATGATCAACCAAGCCTAAACCAACCCATGACCTAACCCAATTGGGTCAAATGGGTCAAATGGGTCAAATTAGTCAACTTGACCCATTTGACCTAAATGAACTCAAATAAACCAAAACCAAATATAAATCAAATTAAACCAAACCAATGATACCCATAGGCTCCAAATGATCATTTGAACTTGACCTAACCCATGGTTTGACCCAATTTGACCAATTGGTTAACCTAACCCAATTTTACCCAACTTGACCTAAATGGATCAAATTGAACAAATTCAAACCAAATGAACTCCAAATCACTTAAAATATGGCCCGACCCATTTTTGAATCATTTCAAATCTGTCCAAATCAAAATCAAGGCCAAATGACTATTTTACCCTTAGGTCAAAGGGTACCCTATGACCAAATTCACTTGGAATTTGGTCATTTCTTTCTCAAGGACACTTGACATCCTCCTAGTAGTCTACATGGACACCAAGGAGGGTGGCGAACATGACCCAATGAGCTTGGATCGACCATGACCCAACCTAAGGCCAAATCGACCCCTTTTAGGGTTTAGAATTTGACACTTGGAAATTGGACACTTGGAACACCCCATACACTCACCTAGCACATAGGCACTCACTCTCCTTCCCTCTACTATCTAAAATACATGACATGTCAAATAGTCCAAACCAACCAACCAATCTCAACAATTGATCAAAAATGGTAACTCTACTCTTCATCATCCCATCTAAGGAGGGGGAGATATACTCCTCCTCATTCCCACTCAAATGACAAGCACTGAATTCGATTGAGCTCTAGAAATTGAAATCATTCATCCCTAAGCTTCCCTTAGACATTTCCAAGCTCCCTTGAATTCTCCATCTCAATTTTGCTCAAAACTAAAATAGGGGAGGTCCATCCCATTTCCAAGTCACTCAATTCTCCACCACAACAAAATTACACTTGCAAGCACCATCAAGGGACATTTTTGAGCTTAATCAAGTTATTTCCAAACTCACCAAGCCACGAGAAGGAGGACATTGATCAAAGCTGATAGCCATTGAAGGGGAGCTTGGTCAACCAAGCCATCCATTTCAAATCAAGACTTGATACCTTCAATAGGGCTTCATCTCCACTAGACAAAACTACCTCCTCTATTGGTCTTTTGTAGTGAAGATGTGAGTCTCCGAGCTTTTTTTCCTTCAATTAATCATTGCAAACCAAAAGTCACTCCTTTGGTTAGATAGTTCTCCCATCAGCCAGGAAGCTATTCTCTTTGGTTCAGTAAATCTGAGATAGGTCTAGGCTGATATAAGTTCCTTCTCAGTATGATCCATCATAAACCAATGGAATCCATCCAAAAAAAATCTAAATATGAAATTAATCTTGACTATCTTTGAGTTGATCTAAGTTCTCCAGTGCTATTCACTCAATAGTCAGCCCTAGGTTGGTTTCAATCTATTGCTTTGCCAATAGATTATCCCAACAACTAGTCCCTACTTTAGAGGATTTAAGTTTACTACACTTTCTTCCTAGTACAGCCGCTGCATACCGAAAGGCATCCTTTTGGTTAGCTAGTCCTACTATGTGTTTAGTAGACTACCCCTTTGGATTAGTAAATCTGAATTAGGTCTAGGCCTCCATGGCATCTACTCAGTACAGTCCACCACAAACCAACAGGATCCATCTCAAAAATCCAAATCTTAAAATTGAAACAAATTCAACCCTCTTCCCGAGTGGAACTTTCTCCCCAGCGAGACTCAAATCAAATCAAACCCTTCATTCCTTTATGGATGACTTGAACCTGCTTCCCTAGTGGAAGGTTCACATACTCTATCCCTGGTGGATTCCTCCTTCCCTCTCTTATGCCCTTGACAAAAGTAGAGCCACATTGCATTAAGTTCTAGATTCCTACTACACCTCGGGTTAGAAATAGATCATCTCTGTTAGTGCTAATGATCGTTCGGTGTTGTTGATCATTATGGTCAACAGTGTTCTTCAGTGTTCCTTTTGGTGCCCTTTGTTGACCTCATTTTTTAGAATGAGTTCTCAACCCCTCCATCTTAGACATAGGACTCCTCTTAGACTTTAAGAGATCCTTAGTCCTAACACACATCTAGTGATTAGGTGGACACTCAACCTAACCTTAGAGACTTAGAAGAGTTAGCCATAGGAGTAGGTCATGCCTTAGGGGTGTTAGAAAAATTTGACTACCCTATAGCTTGAACCACATTCCTTACTTCCTTCTTTCAAGTCAAACTCCAAATCAAATCAACATCAAACCTAAATCAATTTTAGCCTAATTGATTTTCTCCAAACTCAAATCAATGCCATATGATTGAAACCTATGATTGAAATCTATGATTGAAACCCATTATTGAAAATCCAAATTCCAAATATTTTTTAAGTCCTTAATCTCTCTTAAGGACTTAGCCTAAAAATCATCTTCAAATCAATTCAAATTCATGAAATTTTCTCATAACCCATTTATATTCTCATTTATATTCACATATATAAATGAAATATAAATTCAAAACAACCAAAACCAATTCCAAAAATCAAACTCAAACTCATTCAAAATCTAACTTAAGCCTTTCAAGTCAAATTCTTGAACTTAGCCAAATCAACTTCAAATCAAGCCAAATTCTTAATTTTTCTTCATGATTCAATCAATCCTACAATCATGAATCCAAATATAAATATAAACTTCAATCACTTAATAAAAACTCAATTCAAAAATCAAGCAAAAATCCATTTCATGTCCACCCTTTGAACTTGAAATTGTCAAATGAATCAAAACCCATTTGACTTCAAACCACTTGCAAATGGATTTATATTTCAATCATAAATCCGTATGTAAGTTCAATCAAACTTAAATCAAGCTTTGACCAAGCCATTTGACTCACTTAGCTCACTTGACCCAAAGTGACCTAAAGTACTCTTATGAACCAAATTTTAATCCTAACCAAATTGGATTGAATCAAACTCACCTATGTCTCTCATCATGATCAACAATCATCATGGGATGATCAATCACTCAAATTGGGTCAAACCAAGTCAAACCTAAGGGTTGATCAAGTCAACACTTAGCCAAAATGAAACCCAACATAGCCAAATTGAATGAAACCATTGATCTAAGTTCATTCATGACCAATGTTTGAACTTGACCAAGTCAACATTTGAGCCTAACCTAGCCCAATTGGCCACTTGACCCAAGCTAACCCAACTTGACCTAAAAAGTCAAAATGTGTCAAAACTTGATCTAAGCCAAATTGATTGAAACCAATGGGTCAAGTTCATTTTAAATCACTTGTTTAACTTGTCCAAAGCCTCAATTGGCCAACTAGACCTAAACTAGCCCAATTGACCTTGAACCCAACTTGACATAAAGGGCCATATTGAGCCAAATTCAAACTTAACCAAAATTGATTGGAAAAAAAGATACCAATCCACTTCACATGACTAACCAAACCTAAACCTATCCATGACCTAGCTCAAATAGGTCAAATGGGTCAAATTGGTCAAATTGACCCATTTGACCTAAATGAAGTCATATGAACCAAATTCAAACCTAAACCAAACTGAATCAAACCAAAGCCACTAAAATATTTCAAATGGTCATATGAACTTGACCCAACCCTTGGTTTGACCCAATTTGACCAATTGGTCAACTTAACCTAAGTTGACCCATTTTGACTTAAATGGGTCAACATGAGCCAAACCATATCAAATGAACTCCAAATCCAATGAAACTTAGCCAAACCTATTTTCTCAACCTGCCAACCATACCCAAATTCAAAAATCAGCCAAATGACCATTTACCCCAAGGCCATAGTAAATTTTGGCCAATTCTACTTGGAATTTGGTCAAATCCTCTTCACACCTACTTGATACTCTCCTAGTAGATCAAGTGAACACTATGGAGGGTGGTGCACCCAACCCATTGGGCTTGTGTCAGCCAAACCCAACCCAATGGCCAAACTAAGCACATGCTTTGAAATATCCACATGGGAATATTCTGTACAACCAATTAAAGCACATGGGGAGTCGACCATTCCACTCCCTAGGCAAAACCAAGGACACTCCAACAGCTTAACAAACCCTTTGAATCAAGGTAATTAGATCAAAATGGAAATCCCATGCACGGCCGTCCGATTGCCAAAGGGGGAGATATACTCCCCCTAATTCATTTGAATCTTCACAGAGCCATTGTCAATTGAGTGTTAGGAAGTCAGAGGATCCATTTGCAAGTGATCCTAACTTTCTAGAGGGAGATTGAAAGTTCATCTTCTCTTTTCACTAAAATAAGGAGCTTCGGCAACTTGATCTACACAGTCTACTCTCCCCTCTTGGAGCTTTGCAGTTCTTCCCAAGATCCAAAGGCCAAGGAAGGGTGCCTTAGATCAAAGCTAAGCTCACTTAGTGGAGGAGTTGGTCCATAGGAGAAGTTACTCAACCTCATCCCCTCAAATTTTTAGCAAAGCTTTGTCTCAACCAGACGAAGCTTCTCTAAGGGAATCGAGCACTGGTGATCACCTCCGGCGAGGTTAGCCATTTTCTGAGCTTAAACTCAATGTGGTGTGGAGCTTTGTGAAAGAAATGTTAATCTCATAAGATGTTTACCATTAGATGTAATCTAGGTTGCATGGTGATGGCGTGGGTTAATTTTCTTCCCAATCTGAGCTCAATAAAGCTCGACAAAGCTTCAAACATGGATGGTGTCCATGTCTCACAGAGAGTGGCAAGGATGGATCTCTGGCCATCCATCTGCGCATTATGGATTGATGGCTGAGACTAAAATGCACAATATATTCATATTTAATCCTCTGATTCATGACTTTAATCTCGTAGTCAATCCTTGATCGGTGAGGAAAAAACGTAATTAATGTCGCCACGCGATGCTATGATGCAACATTTTAAATAACCAATCAGGAGGCAACGCGTGTAAAGCACATGTTGCGTCAGCCGCATATGTGGCACCTGTGGGATTAATAATATAATTAAGCTTTATTTAATTTCTAATTAATCACTAAAGCTTCTAAAATTCATATCTCAACATAGAAAAATCCAAAAAATATGAAATAAATTACATTAAAATGATAATTGAATATAGAATATTCTAAAATAAATTTTAATTGATTTTTAGTAGTTCTCTTCTCTAAATTTAAGTTTTATTGGGAATGTTAATTTGCTAATTAGTTTTTAATTAATCCACTGATTAATCTCAAACTTCTTGGGTGTAATTAGAGGGATGACTTCTACCTTCCATAATTTTCATGGGATTTATTGGTGGCTTAATTAGGGGAATTGCTAGTTCATTCCTTAATCACTCCCTTAAGATAATTAGACTTGATTAAGGGTATGCTTTTTGATTTAACCTTTTGATTGAGTTAATTAAGTTTTGATTAAGTGAATGTGAGGTTTAGGGAATAATTTTGGGATACTCTCTATAAGATATTCCTTAAACCCCCTTTATTCCTTAATATTACCTTGATTAAAGGTTAATTCACTAATTATCCCTTTAATTAATTTTATAAAATTCTAAAACACTCAAGAACTCAATTAATTCTTCTTGGGTAGATGCTTAGGTATTTAAGAACCTAAGTATAATTAAGGAAATCAAAATTCAACTCATATGTGTGAGGGGTGTCATGAAAATACCTAAGTTAAATCCCTTAGCTTAATTAATCATTAATCATGAGCCAAATTGCATTAAGCCCTTTTCTTCCTAGGTGCATTGCTGATTTAAATTTCTTTTTTGGGTTTATGTCATCTCATTAGCTCATAATTATTTGATTAACTATGCTAAGGTGGTGTAGGTAAGGGTAATTAACATACTTAATTCGTACCTTAATCTAATCAAAATATAAAATGAATCTAATCACCTAAAAATTGAACAAAAATATCAAACACATGTTGGAATGGGTTAAGAACAGAAAACTCACCTGACATTTTTCAAATTAAATTAAACTCAAAATCAAATAAAAAGCACATTTAAACAAACTTTGATTTGCTTTAAGCTGTCTTATTTCATAAGATTATATTTAGGGATTAATTAAGGTAAATGTGTTTACATGCTTTCATTACTTTAGTAAACTAAAAGTGTGTTACTTATTTCTTACTTATAAGCTTGCATATGATTAAAATATAAGGATGTGCTTAATGTAGTTTTCCTTCTTCTCTCTTTTGGTATAGTTTTGAATAGGATTTGGCAAAGTGTATAGTTCATTTGAAAAGAACCTAACACTTGCCTAATTCAATCTCCTATTCATTCCTATGCTATTACCTATTACTTAAGAAAGATCCCTACACCTTTACATATAAATTACATAAACAAAAATAAATCAACCAACACAAACTTTTTGCATCTTTTTTTTGCATTCATTTCTTTTGTACACATGCTTGTATTTAAGAAAAGTGGTATATTAGTCTAGACAACCCCAAGGTTGTGAGGCTTTAAGTAGCCCTAAGTAGGTCTTGTACCTTACACCCCTGGTTAACAATGGCGTCATACTCACTTATGCCTTTCATACATTCATATGTGCATGGGAAAATTGGATAAGAAACCCCTTTGCTACTTAATGAAAATCATGCATCATAAACATTCAAAATTTATTAAGTAACTTATCTAGCATGCATCATAAAGTGTGCTAAACATTCTCATTTAGTATGAATTGATATGCTTAGGATTCATTCATGTGCATGTTATACATGTTGGGAAAGAAATGAAGTGATGTGTGTTTTATGATCTTAACTCACTTTATTCAATTTCAAAAATGTGAAGCCCAACCATAGACAGTTTGAGATGCTTGCTAGGTTTCCTAACATCGTGGGTATCTCCTACTTTTCTTTTTTTGGCTTCGATAATAACTCCCTCTCTCTGAGCAATCCCATTTGATCTTCTAAAATAAACTAATCGATTGATAGTCCTACCTATTGAAATCTTTGGAGATAATGATCATTTACTTTAATCGAGAGTATTCATAAGGGATCTCATTCCTTATGATGTAATTAACTATGGGGGCTTGTCCCTGTAGAGAACTTAATGAACCTAGTTTAAAATAAATCCTACTTTACTTTTTCATGTAAAGTAGGGGAAGAATCTTCGATACACATGCAAACCCATTGTCCATTAAGAGTCCTCGTTGATGTGATTAGGTCTATTGTAGGGTGGTGACTCTATCTTTCGAGATAGCACACTTCTCCTTAATATCATACCCGATCACCCTCGATAAGAATATCTACAGATCTACCTGGTGTCAAAAATGCATAAAAAGAAGAGATGTATATTTCTATTTTTATTTTATCCTGCATAGAGTGAAGATGGAAGTACATATTTTATTCTTTAGAAATTATATAAAAATTTCACCATAATATGATATTAATTCTTAAGCATACATACACATGCAATACATTTCTTTTAGCACACTTTAAATGAAAGATGCATATGTGTATTTTCTAGAAAAAGATATTTTCATTCATTAGCTAAATGCACATAGAAGTGTATAAAAGTTTTAAGCGGATACTTTGTCATTGTTAAACCAGGGGAGTGAGGTAAAGACCTCCTTGGGGCTACTTAAAGTCTCGCATCCCTGGAATGTCCAGACTAGATATACCCACTATTCTTGAATACACATGAATGTACAAATGACTACAAGAATAGAAAATCATGCAAAAGTTGTAGTTCTTTCAATTGAATTATTTATACATGTAAGCTAAAGTTGAAAAGGAGAATTTCATTCATTAGCAAAATGCACATACAAGTGTTTAAAAGTTTTAAGCAAGTACTTGGCCATTGTTAAACCAGGGGAGTGAGGTAAAGACCTCTTTGGGGCTACTTAAAGCCTTGCATCCCTGGAATGTCCAGACTAGATATACCCACTATTCTTGAATACACATAAATATACATGTGACTATAATAATGAAAATATCATGCAAAAGTTGTATTTCTTTCAATTGAATGTGAGCTAAAGTTCTATATAAATTCCAACATAGAAATACATAAGAATGAATTCAAACAAATGGTGTGTCCTTTTCAAATGGGCTAAACATTTATTAACATTCATACTTTATGTAAATCCATATAGACTAAAGAAAGAGAACACTATATCACATATTCTAAGACATAGATAGATGTAAGCTTATAGATATTTATAACTACTATCACTCCAAATATTATAGTTGAGTTATTTACTTTTGAAAATAACTTTGATTTAATAGTGATAATAGCCACACATATTATAAATTTAATTTAACACATGCAAGCCTAACATAAAGAAAATTTCATTTGATTTATATTTGAAAGACATGAATGCATGATTTCAAATAACATAGAACATTTAACATGATTATATAAGGAATACTTCAACATAAGCACATGAGTTCATTCAACTAGGTTAATTCCTAAGGACAATCATACTAAATAAAATCATTTCAAGCAAACCAAAGTTACTTATGTCACTTTTAACTTTTATGTTTCGATTTGATTTAATAAATGTGAAGAGAATATTTGATGATCCTAACCCATTCCCATGTTTGTAAATTAATTTAGTTTAATGGGATGTGATTAAGTTGATTTTATAAATTAATTAAGATGTAATATGCATTAAATCCATTAATTAACCCTTACATATGTTACCTTAAAGTAATTAATTAAATAATTATGAACCAACATGATATGCATGAAAAATAACTTGCAATGATCCTAAAAAATAAAAGGGCCTAATGTAATTAGCGCATAATTAATAATTAATTACGTTAAGGAACTTAATTAAGTACTTTTATAGTTTTCCCACACATGTGGGTTAACCATAATTTTCTTAAATATATTTAGATTAGTAAACACCTAAAGATCTACGAATTAATTTATTAATTAGGTTCTGATGTGTTTTAGATTTTAATGATATTAATGAAATCATTAACTATCTAATTAAATTTAAACTTAATTGCCACATGGGTTAACTATCCTCCAAATGAAGTGGACTTAGGGAAAAGTTTAGGAAAGAAGCCCCAATTTAATCCCTAAGTCTCCTCATTGTTAAATAGTGACAAATAAGCCCAATCAATTAATTAATTTACTATTCATGAGATTAATTAACTCTTAATCAAGCTAGAAGAGTAATTAAGGTCTAATTAGCTAATTCTCTTAATTAATTAACCTATAAATACCAAAAAAAAATTAGGAGACGCATAGATCATCCCCCTAAACAATCTCAAAAAAAATTTGAGGTTAATTAATTTGCTAATTAAGGAGTAATTAAGGAAATTATTTTTTTAATTAAACCCTAATTAAGCTCATATAATTGTTCAAAATTAAGTAAGGATATTTTTAATAAATTCTTCTATGAGATTCCTTCAAAAGTACTATTTACTTGTATTTTTATGATTTTTCTATGATTTATTATAATTTTAGAAAGTTTCAGTTGATTTAAATGATTTTTCATGATTTGTATAAAGGTTATTAATTTATTTTTGCTAAAATAGACTATTTGAGCTTTAGAATGCAATATCTCCCAATCCAAAAATCCTTTTAATTAAAAAATTTTATGGTATGTGTATTTTAACTTCAGTTTCAATCCCTAAGAAATTCAAATTAATATGATGTGAATTTTTGGTTTAATTAATGAAGTTTGATTTTCACTAAAACTCAAATGCGCTCAAAATATTTAGTAAAATTTGGGGATTTTAGATTTGTTGGATTCCAATAAAAAACACAAATCCAATGAGCCCTTATTTACAAATTTTCATTAAGTATTTTATTTTCTATGAAATTTTGAGGTTTTAGGTGATTTAAATAATTTTAAAATCCAAAAAAGGCTGAATTTCCTACTCATCCTAGCCAGCGTCGCGAGGCACTGACATGGAAACGTGGTGCCATGTGGCACCGTGCAATTGGCGCGCAATGTTGACATAGATTTTGAGCGGGAAAACTACGTGAACGCGTGGTTTCAGTCAAACGGTCTAGATCAGATCCACGATTTAAAGGCCAAAAATGTGCAGATCTAGCATGAAATCACAGTTGCCCATTTCCCAGCCATAGGATCAGACGGCTGCTACTTCCCAGCCAGCGAAAGCAATGGCTGGAACAGTAAAATTGAGCGAATTTTCATGATTTTTATAACAAACTAAACAAAATCTCGTATGAATGGGCTCAATTTCACATCTATTCTCATCAAAAAACTTCTATCTTCACATTTAGATTATGTAAAATGAAAGATGCAAGGGTTTTCTAAGGGAAATCTCTAAAATTGCTCACGCATTGAAGCAAACAAAAGCTCCTAAGGTTTGCTATGATTCTCTAAAAATTATCTCACCAGGGATGTTTACGGCAATGGTGTTGATCCGAGCAAGCTCCTAGATGCAAGAAGAAGCTTTGGGATGGACCTATGATCTTGTTTCCCTTTGGAATGATGTATCCACCAATATTCTTAGCTTCCTCTCCAGAATTTGCTTGAATTTTGGTGGCTTTATCTCAACAGAAGTAGGGGCATGAATGATGGTTGCTTGAGGAGCTATTGGAGAGTGAAATGAGAGCAGGAGCTATTGGAGAGTGAAATGAGAGCAGGATCTATTCTTGGAAGCCTTTCCTTCTCTTGTTTTTGATTTTGGTCAAAAATCCCCTATAATGGTGATTTTTTGGCTCCTAGTGGATTTCCTATGGCTTGGGTTGGTTAGGAATGGCAGGGAATCATCCTAAGTGGCTTAATTTGGTTGGCCAAGAGGGATTAGTGGGTGTCATAGCAAGGGGAAGTGGAGGTCCTTAATGCCAAGTGTTCTAATGGGAGAGGTGAGGTGAATTCAGGTTGGTGAGTGTCCTTGGAGCCTAGGTGGACCAATGGATGAGTGCCAAGTGGCCAAAGAAGAGAAATGACCATTTAGATGGGTGTTTTATCTTATGTGATGCCCTTGATCCAAGAGCAAAGTGGTCATTTGACATTGTATTTGATTTATCTAGATTTAGGATGAGTCAAAAGTGGGTTGGACCAAATTTCATGTCATTTGGAGTTCATTTGGTTCAATTGGGTCAAATTAAGTCAAATCAGGTCAAGTTGACCAATTGGTCAAATTAGGTCTAATCAAAGGTTGGGTCAAGTTTATATGACCAATTGGAGTGTATTGGTGTCTTTGGTTTGGTTTAATTTGGTTTAAATTTGATTTTATCTCATTTGAGTTCATTTGGGTAAAATTGGTCAAGTTGACCAATTTGACCTAATTGACCAAATTGGCTTGGGTTATGGCTTAGTTTGGGTTTGGTTGATCATTTGAAATGTGTTGTGAGCTTCGGTTGAGTTCAATTTGGATTTTATTGGGTTTTTGATTGGTTTGACACTTTAGGTCAAGTTGGGTCAACTTGGGTTAACAGGGCCAATTGGGATTGGTTTGGCTCAATTGAAGGTCAATTTATGTTCAAGTGTTGGTTTTGGGTTGATTTGACTCATTGGTTTCAATAGATTTGTCTTAGGTTGCAATTTGGTTAGTTTGGGTTCATATGGCTTAAAGGCTTGACTTGGTCAAAGGGCAAAGTTGACTTGGTTTGACCCAATTTATGATAATTGATCAACCTAAGAAGATTAAGAATCATGTCATGAAGTTTGGATTGGCTTAATTCACTTTGATTTAGATTGAATTGGATTTTGGTTCATGTAGGTAAAATTGGCTACTTTGGGTCAAGTGAACCAATTAGATTTAGTTGGCTTGATTTTGGGTTGAGTTTGATTTAGTTGGATTTATATATGAATTTGGGATCAATATATAAATCCAATTGCAATTGGTTCGGGTTCAAATGAGTTTTGGTTCATTTGAATATTTCAAGTCAAATGAGCTAGGTTAGGTTTGACTTGAGTTGATTTTGATTTGGTTTGACTGATTATAGATTTCATTTATATTTGGATTGGTGATTGATCGAATGATTGATTTATGAGAAAATCAATTGAATTTGGGTCCTGGAATGAAGGAACTTGGATAAGTTCATGGGGTTGGTTCACATGACTTAGGAAAGATTTCAAGTTTGGATTTGATCATGGGCTTCAATCATTTGATTTGGATTTAAATTTGGATTTGGATTTGGATTTGAAGTTGAGTTTGAGTTTGAATTTGATAAATTGATTGAAGGGTTAAATTTATCTTTGAGAAAATCAATTGAATTTGGATTGATTTTGATTTGGCTAAGGCTAAGTCCATAAGATAAATCATAGGGCTTAGGAAGAATTTTGATTTTGGATTCGATCATGGGCTTCAATCATTTGAATTTTAATACTTGAATTGAATTTGAGGTTTGGTTTGAAATTTGGATTTAAATTTAATTTAAGAAGGTGTACATGGATTAGGTTAGGCTATAGGGTAGGTGATTTTCCTAAATCCTTAAGGCATGGCCAAATCCTATGATTAACCCTTCTAAGTTTCTAGGTTTAGGTTAAGTATTCACCTAATCACTAGAAGTGTCTTATCACTAAGGAAATCTTAGTGTCTATAAGATTCCTAAGTCTAAGAAGATGAGGTTGAGACCTTACTCCAAAAGTGAGGTCAACAAGAAAACAATCGCATTAAATTTGACAAATCTAGAAATCTGAAATCTTGCCTAAATAAGATAATCACTTTCAAACAATGGAAAGAGTCAAAATGAAGCAAGGTAATCCTCATGAAAGATCACAACCCTAGTGATTTCTCATTTCTTCCTTCTGATTTTTTTTGCATGCATTCAATAACTCAAGTAGATGCTCTATAAGGAAATATAAGTGAATGCTTAACTATTGAAAGCCAAATCACTTGAGTCATGTCATATTGAACACCACATCCCCCTTTCTTGTTGCACTTGCATGAGAGAACAACCCAAACATAGCACATAGATGAAAGAAATGTCCACCAAACCCATTTCATTCAAATAAAAAAGAAATGAAATAGAAGTAGAGAACTTAGGGTTGAATGGAAATAACCTGGGGATTTCAGTTTCAAGAGAGAAAGGAAAAGGGGAGCTGTTGACGATACAGGGATAGCGAGAGAGCAGATCCCATGTGGCCACTCGAGAGGGACATAATGAGAGGCAAAGCTGGAGAGTGTCGTTCGACTGCTTGAGATGGACGGCACAAGAGGAGGGAATAACTTCTTTCAGCTACTCGAGATGGACGGCATGAGAGGAGGGGAAGGAGAGGTCGAACGAAATTGAGAGAGAGCTTGAGAGAGGGGAATGTCATGTATGAGGGTCAATCCCCATTTGCACGGGTAATAGGGCAAGTTGAGCAACTTAATTGAGTGCATAAGTGGCATCCAATGAGGTGTACTAGATGGCAAACCCGATTAGAGGGTTACGTGGCTAATTAATTAGTCAGGTGAGCGGCTGATTCTAATTGGAGGCTTGGGTGGCTGGATTAGGAAAAATGTAAAAGGGCTAGGCAGTCACTAATCACTTTAATTACAATTTGGCATAATAATGTTATTATCATTAATAATTTTGTCCAAAATTCTTAATGAAATTATTTCATGCAATGAAGGCTAGAAATATGGGTATCAATTTTAGGTGATTTTATTGTGTCGGACGCAATGATGATATCTGTTTCATGATCAGAGGTCATTTGAGCAACTTCAACAATAATCTGAGGGAGATTAGGCTTAAATTCCGTAATGTCACTATTGACCTCACTTTTGGAGTGAGGATCCAATCTTCCCATCATAGGTCTAGGGGTCTCTAGACATTAAGAACTCCTTAGTTATAAAACACTTCTAGTAGATAAGCAAACACTTAACCTAAGCTTAGAGACTTTAAGAGGATTAGTCATAGGATTAGGCATGCCTTAGGACCTAAAGAAACTTACCTAGCCTATAGCCCAACCAAATTTATGCCTATCTCCTTAGCCAAAATTCAATCTCAAACTAATATAACTGATTCCAATCAAATCTCAACTCATATTCAAATCCTCAAGCTAAAATCAAATCCACCATAACCCAAGCCTAAGCTTATGATTTGATCACATGAACTTAGCCAAAAATCCTTTCAATCCAAATCAAACTTAATTTATTTTCTCATGGATCAATTCAATCCTTCAATTATCATTCCAAATCAAATCAAATCTACAATAAAATCAACCAAGCCAAAATCAATTTAATCAAACCTATCCTATCTCCTTTGTACCCAAATATTTAAATAAGCTAAAACCCATTTGAACCCAAATCAATTGCAACCAAAAATATAAATCAATCCCAAATCAATATCCAAACTCAGCTAAACTCAACTCAACCCAAAATTGATTCAATTGACCCATTAGGCTCACTTGACCCAAAGGACCTTTTTTGAACCAAATCTCAATCCAACCTAAATTATATTGAACCAAACAAATCAAAACCTCCTATGATGATTGTTGATCAGCCTTGATTAATCAATTAGGTCAAACCAAGTCAATTTGGTCATTTGACCAAATCAACCCACTTAACTTACTTGAGCGAAATGAACCAAATCTCATCCTAAGCCAAATCAATTGAAACCAATGATTCATACCAACCTAAAATCAATCTTTGAACACGATTTGACCATCAATTGAGCCAAATAAAACCTAATTGGCCCCTTGACCCAAGTTGACCCAATTTGACCTAAAAAGCCAAATTGAATCAAATCAAAATATAACCCAAATTGATTGTCACTAATGGCTCAAGTTCATTCCAAATTGATTAGTGAACATGATCAAAGCCTTGATTGAACCTAATTTGGCCAATTGAATCTAATCGACCCATTTAGCCCAAATTGACTTAAATCATTCATAAATCCAAATTGATTGAAATTAAATCCTACAATCATCTTCAAATGATCAGTTGAACTTAAACCAATGCTAACCCAAGCCAATTTATCCAATTTGGCCAAATTGGTCAACTTGACCTATTTGACCCATATGAACTCAAATGGGTAAAATACAAACCCAAGCCAAATTAAACCAAACCAATTGAACTAAAATAATCCAAATACTCATTTTAACTTGACCTAAGCCTTGATTTGCCCCAATTTGACCAATTGGCCAACTTGACCCAACCTAGCCCAATTTGATCTACATGGGTCAAATTGAGCCAAACTCATTCAAACCAAGCCCAAATCCAATGAAACTTGGCATTGTCCTTCCTTAGGTCACCATGGGTCAGCTCAATTCCAACCCAACCCATGCTTGACCCAAATTGACCCAAAATCCAATGGGTAAAGCTTGCCAAATGGGGAAAATTCCCCCATTTGAATGGTCAAACCCACTCTTCTCCACATGGTTATCTCTTAAGCCTCCACTTAAGCAAGAGGGACATTGGTTCACCTAACCCAATAGTGATTGGGTCAGCTATCAGCCAAATGGAGGTAAGTTCACCCTTATCCTCTCATTGGAACACTTAAAAACCAAGGACACCCACTTCTCCTCCCATGACAGCCACTCCCCCTCACTCACCCACTCAAACTGAGCCAACTCAACACCACCCTACCACCCATGAAAACTTGCAATGGCCATATGGCAAATAACATATCCCATCCATTAGATCTAAGGGAGGAGAGTGTATCCCTTCCCCCCCCCCCCCTCTTATGTGGATTCAATTGAGACACCAAGCATCCTTAGAGCTCTAGCCCATTAAGACGAGCCACCAGAGCATTTCCCTAAGCTTCCTGAGCTTCCTCCTTATTGTAATAGACCAACTTGAGATAAGACAAGCTCTAACTCCATCCAACTCCACTAAATCCCAACTAATCCCAAATTAACTTCATCCACTTATTCACTAAGTTCTAGCGAAGGGAAATGAATCTTCTCCTGAGCGATACGAGCTCCGGAAGCCCCTCCAAGCACAACTCTAATGAATTTTTTGGTGGCTGTTGATCCATAGAGCCACCATTGATGAATCAAGGTGCCATCTTCTCAACAAGGCTTTGCCTCTTCAAGGAGAAGCTACCTCAATCGGTTAGCCGCTAGTCTGAAGCTCCGGCGAGATATTTTTCAAAAAAATTTAGGCCTTTTTGAAGGAAGAGTGAATTTATGCAAATCCCATCATAAGATCCTTGTAGATTAACCCTGTGAAGGTATGAGATTGATCCTGAGTCTCCACGAGCTTCAATAAGCTTGAATTGGGTGCAGGAAGGTCGACGGTGTCCGTCTTCCATCGCTCAGGGGATGATAGATCAGCCGCCGTCTATTCCGTGTGATTGGAACGGACGGTCATGATCTACCATTAGATTTAGCCTCAATTTAATCTTTAGAATCACGGGATTAATCTTCTCCATCCGATTTAAGGTGGGGAAAAATTGCATCCACCACCGCCATGTCAACAATGAGTCGGATAGTTTTTAATATCCAATCCTATGGTGCCATGTGGAAAGCATGCCACATCAGCAATCCACGTGGTGCCGATGAGATTTGGCTTAATTAAGGCTTAATAATAGGTGTTAATCATTAAAAGTTTGAAAAATCATAATAAATTGTAAAAAATAAAAAATGTAAATAAATACTTATTTTAAAGGTAAATAGAGGAGATTTAATTAAAGATATTTCCATTTAGTTTTGAATAGTAATTAAGGCTTAATTATGGTTTGAATGCATTCTTAATTAGCTTTATTAAGCTCTAATCACTTGGGTAATTGATTCCAAACTTGGGGAATTGATTTAATTGGATGACCTCTGCCTCCCATAATTTTTTTGAAATTTATTGTCTAGGTAATTAGGAAAATTGATGTTTTAAACCTTAATTATCCATTTTAATTAATTTAATGATTAATTAATATTCAAAATAGTAAGAATTAATTAACTTAAGCTCAATAATCACTGATTAATAGTGAATGGATGAGGGAGAGTGATTAGTACTTCTTTCCTAGTCTTTTTTCCCAAATCCATCTCATTTTAAAAGAATGAATTAACATGGAAATAAATAACTACTTAATTAATCAATTAAGTGGTTAAATTAAATCAAATTGAAATGCAAATCATATAAGATAATTAACAATGAAATTAAGAGTTCCTCTTTATGTGTTTAATAACATAAAGATCTTTTAAAGAAATTATGATTAACCCATAAGTGTGAGAAAATCATAAAAGTACTTAATTAGATTCTTTAACTTAATTAATATTTAATTATGAGCAAATTGTAATAGATTCTTTAGAAGTATTGCAATTTTATTTTCTCACATGTTCATATCATTTGTGGCTCATGATTAAATGATTAATTAAATTAAAGAATCATAGGAAAGGGTAAGTAAGTGATTTAATTAATGATTCAACTTAATTAATTCATAAAATTGATTTAACTACCTTTGCTTGAACTAATTAAGGCTACCAACATGGGAATGGGATTAAATTAGCAAATAATTTTTATCCTCATTATGTTCAAATCAAATCCAAAATCAAATTAATAATGAGCTTTGGTTTTCTTAAACAAATTTATTTAATATGATTGTCCTTAGGAATCAACATATTTCAATGAACCATGGGTTTATGTTTAGTAATTCCTTCCCAATCACTTCTAAATGTTGCATGTCATATGATTTGATGCATTCATGTTTTCAAATCTAAATAAATTAAATAGATTTTATTTATGTAAGCTTGCATGTGCTTGCTTAACTTAATGATATATGCGGCTATTATCACTAATAAATTCAAATCTATTTTCCAAAGCTTATAAATTGATAGTAACATATGGAATGATGATAGTTATAAACTCATATAGGACTTGCATGTGCTTATAGCTTAGTTCATATATGGATTTACATAGGTTTGGATATTATTGGGTATATAGTTTGGACATCCCAGAAATATGAAGCTTTAAGTAGCCCCAACAAGGTCATTTGATTATCTCACTTCTCGAGTTAACAAAGGAACGTACCCATTTTATTTCATTCTTATGTATTTTGGTGTTAGAATTTGGATAAAGCTTTAATTCATGTGAATATAATAATTCAACCAATAAAAAAATGCATTCTTTGGATGGTATTTATTCTTCTAATTCATGTATACATTAATATGTATCTAAGATAGCAAATATATAGTCTAGACATCCTAAGAATACGAGGCTTTAAGTAGCCCCAAGGAGGTCATTTGATTATCTCACCTCCTTGGTTAACAATGATGCATATTTGCTTATATCTTTTATAAATGTGTATGTGTACATGATTAAAGAATGAAAACCCCCTCCTTTTCTACTAAAAATACATGCATTCATAATTACCTAAGTCACTAAAACATGTAGTATGTCTATGTAAAGCTTCTTCCCTTTAATCACGTATATGAATCTACACTTTATTAAATGTTAATAAGTATATAGTCTAGATATCTTGAGAATACGAGGCTTTAAATAGCCCCAAGAAGGTCATTGATTAACGCACTTCCCTGGTTAAGCACGTACTTATTTAATTTCATTCATATGTATTTTTGTATTAGAATTTTGATAGAGCTTTAATCTATATATATAAATAATTCAATTAAGGTAAACACACATCTTGCATGGCCTTCATCTTTATAGTTATGTATACATTAATATTTATTTAAGATAGCAAGTATATAGTCTGGACATCCTGGGAATATGAGGCTTTAAGCAGCCCTAAGGAGGTCATTTGATTATCTAACTTCCCTGGTTAATAATGACACGTACTTGTTTAAATCTTTTATGCATATCCATGTATACTTTATTAATGAATGAAAGTATTCTTTTTCCATGAAGTATGTATGCATCCTTCATCATTTAAGTGTGCCAAAATTTGTTGAATGTATAGATATGCTAAGTGTTAAATCATGTGCATGTTACATGTGATGGAAAAAAATGACTTGATATATGTCATGTGATAGTAATTCAATTATATTAATCTCAAGATGCATTTCATATCGAATATGATTATTTAAAGTTAACCCAAACTTAGGATTAATAAGAAAATACTTAATAAACCATTCACAAAAGAGAACTAAAACATAGAAATGTGCTTTAGAAAATGGCTTAAGGTAGTGATGAAAGGGGTGAGCTTCTTTCCTCTCTTTATAACACTTAGATGCTAAGTGTAAATCAAATGAAACTAAGAAAAACATAAATTAAAACTCATAAACCAACTAAACCACTTGAAGTGGAACCAACCTTTATGTTAAATTACTTTCACACTTAAAAAATCATAACTCTAATGCTTAGCTAAGACATACTACACAAAGCCTTAGCACACACATTAGAGTTAAGACACCACTTCTAGTCCTAAGTTAGGATGGTGTATGTGTGATGTATATTTTGTTTTGTGATGTAATGTCTTAGAATGGATGTTAGGGTGTATGCTTTGTAGACTAGATGTTAGGCCGCTCTTAGCCTAATATAATTTTCTATTGGGGGTTGTGCTTATGGGGTTACCTAAAAATAAGTATAAATGCTTTATTTGTAGGTTGCTTAAAACCCTAAGCATAATCTAAATTAGGATAGGTGGGCTTGGTTACCCATGTTTAGGGTGCTAAGTCCAAATTATAAATGTAACTGCTTGTGATTGTATGTATGTTTAGCTAACCTATATTTTATAGGTGTAATTAGATTTATTTTTCCCATAAAATGTAATTTTTGTAATAGGAATTAGGATTACTGTTATAGGGTTTATGATGAGCAGTGGCTAAAAGGCTTAGTCTTAGGGCGCCCTATGATGCTTTGGAGTAAACCAAATCAAATGAAGAAAGGAAGACACGAAAAAATGAAGAAGTGAAGACCCACATAACATGTATTCAATTTCTAATTGTAATTCTTCTTTCATATTCTGGGTTGTATAAGGGTAGAGCTCGACTACCCTTCTTTTCTCTTTTTCGGGGTGTACAGCAGTACCTGGCTGCACTAGCCTTTTATTCTTTTATGGTAATGTATAAAAATTATTTGATGTCATGCTTAGATTTTGCAATAGGATTGCATAATTTTCAAAGTTTATTTATGAATGATGTTTCAATGTGTGGCCTGGATGTGGTAGGGTCTTAGGATAAAATTAATTTTTCTACCCAATTAACAACTCATAATTAAAATTTTAAACAACTCATAATCTCATCCTAAAGCTTAGGCTCTAAATAAGATAATTAAAAGATTTAGTGACCCCATAGTTATACGATTGTATGTCTCACATCACGCATGCATATTCCTTCTTCCTTGAATGTGAGGGATCTCTATCCTTGCATGATAGGGGAATGCTTGACCTGTGAGGGCATCCCTTGTGATGGAGAATGCCCTCTTCTCACTGATTTAGCCAACAACTTCATTTTATCATGCATTTAAACATAAGAAATCCCAAAGCCTTTGTCCAAATGAATATGTCAAAATGAAATAAAATTTATAAAGATTTTCATTTTAGACTAAGCTATGTGTTCATACCACTCATGCTCTAGTCTCTTAGAAAGGGGTTTAGGACTTTAGTCTCTTTCCAATTAAACAACAAGCTTAGCTATCTTTCAATTCATAAGATTGAACTACATGATTTTGAATCATAAGATGTTTTAGCTGGCAACCATTCCAGCTGGTTGTAAGTCTAGAAGAGTCGGACGGGTCTATCTTCTCTTGTGAAATAGATCGTTATGCCCCCACCTCCTTAGATTTACATCGTATTTTAGCTTGTGTTAAAGCTCCCTAGATTTAGGAGCTAAGGTTGTTAGTTTCCATCAAACTATAAGCATAAACTCTCACCTCTTAGGCATTTTCACAATCTTGTGTTGATGGATTATAAGCCCTAGCAATCTAATAAAATTTTAACTCAAACAAATAAATCCTCACTTTCAAGCATGCAAAGCCTCAACATAGAATAGGTTGAAGTGCTTACAAGATTTCCTAATATCATGAGCATTTCCTATTTTCTCTTTTTGGATTCCAAAAATAAGTCTTCTCCTTGAACAATCCCACTTGATTTTTCAAACATAACCAACCCTTTGATAATCTAACCTTGAAATCTTTGGAGATAATAATTGTCTACTATAATCAAGAGTATTCTTAGGGAATTTCATTTACTACGATGTAATTAACTATAGAGGCTTGTCTCCATAGGGAACTTTAGAACTCGGCTTAATATAAACCCTACTTTATTTTTCCATGTAAAGTAGGGGAAAAATCTCTAGTATATTCGAAGACCCATCATGCCTTAGGAGTCCTTATTAGATGATTTAGTCTATTGTAAGGTGATGTCTCTATCTTTTGAGATAGTACATCATAGCTCAATGTTGTACCCAATAACTTCAATAAGTACCCCTACTATTTACGTGATGTCCCCCCACATCAAAAAATAAACACCACATATTTTTCTAGCAACTCCGTTGGGGAGAGTTCCTCTCTCAATCTCTAGTAGACAATTATAATCTCCAAGCATCGATAGTGGACTTATATTTTTGTATAAGCCCAAGGCTAACTTTCTTTCTATTAATAATTGGCACATTTTATTCTTAAGCAAAGGTAGCGAACATCCTTTAAGTTTTAAGACCTCACTCTTGTGTAGGTCCTAAGACTCCTATTGGGTCCCCCAATATGTAATAATAAGTCAATTAAAGAATAGAGATGACAAAAATATAAGTCAAATAGAATTTGGAACCTCTTACCACTAGCTTGGTGAAGTTCATTTCATGTTTGACAAAACTTCAAAGAAATCTAAAGTAAAATAAATAAAATCTTTTTTGAAAAATTTTCAAATTTTTTTCAAGCAAAGTCATGTGGACTTCACTCAAACATAATTAAAATTTGCTAAATAAAGGATCTCTTTTAAAATTTAAGTCAAATAAAATAAAATCAAAATCTTTCAAACCCCCTTTTCAAATGAAAAATTAATTGAACCTCATTTAGCATACCTAAAAGTGCTAATTGAGTGTTCCCCTTTTTTTTCAAAATCAAAATTAAATCAAACAACAATCCCCTCTTTCAAAAATAAACATATTCAAACCCTCTTTCAAAAAAATTAACTAACTTTATTTAACATACTCAAATTTGTTAAATGAGGATCCCCTTTTTAAAATTAAAATCAAACATACCTAAAATATTTAAAAAAAAACCAACTTATCATACCCAAACTTGTTAAATGTGAGTCTCATTTTCAAAATTGAAATAAAATCTAACAACCAACATAAAAAATTGGACTCCAATTAGCATACATAAATTTGTTAAGTGAGGATTTCCTTTTTCGAAACCAAAATAAAATCAAGATAAACAACATATAATTGAACTCTATTTAACATACTCATATTTGTTAAAAGAGAGTTACATTTTCAAAACTAAACTAAAATCAAAATATCTAACACACATTTGAACTTTATTTAACATTCCTAAATTTGTTAAGAGAAAGTTCAATCCTCAAAATCAAAATAAAATCACACATCAACATACAAACAATCAAACAACATAAGGAGCTCCATTTAATATACCTAAATTTGTTAAATGAGAGTCTCATCTTCAAAACAAAATTAAACACCAACAATAATCATCAAACATATATTTGAACTCTATTTGATATACATAAATTTGTCAAACAAGAGTTTCCCTTTTCAAAAATCAAATCAACAACAAATATCAAACACAAAATTGAACCCCATTTAACATACTTCAATTTTTTAAATGAGAGTTCTTCTTCTCAAGTCAAATCAAAACATCAAAATACTAAGACAGAAAGCTTTCAAAATTTTCAAACATACAATTGAACCCCATTTAGCATACCTAAATTTGCAAAATGATGGTTCCAAAATCAAATTCCAACAAATACATCACCAAAAGTCTCTCCAAAACAAATGAATCCCATTCAACATACTTAAATTCGTTGGATGTCAGTCCCAAAATTAAAATCAAATTTGGATTCAACAATTCATGGCAAAGTCTCTCCTCCAAATTCTTAAATCTCTCCAATATAATGAAGCCCATTTATCATACTTAAATTTGTTGAGTGTGGATTCAATTTCATAAATCAAATCAAAAGCAACAATTCAAGTCAAGCAAGGGTCTAATATGGTTCTTTTTCAACAATGCAGAGATATTTGCCCAGTTCCTCCCTTTATTTGTTCAATCAACTTCCAGCATGTCTTCTGGAAAGTTGATCTTCTTTTCCTTTTCCTTGGGTGTGGAGATGGCCTTGGATTAGAACATACTCACCGTTGCCTCTGTGATCCAGTTTGGACTTGGTTTTGAGGACCTCAAAGTCACATGTGAGGGATCAGCCCTCACCACTATTAGCAAGGAGGAGGTCACAAGCTAGAAGCTACTTCTTCGATTCAATGTGCAGTCTAGTTCTGAGTTTTCCTCTCTAAAGAGGAAGGCTGTTGTGGTTTCTACACCCCTATCAGTGTTAGTGCAAGTGTCAGCGTCAGTGCTAATATAGTTTGTTGCCCCCGCTGTAGTCCCAACAAGGGCTAGCACCACCTCTGTTATTCCCCCAGCTCTGAAGGGGAAGGCTATCTTAGCTTCTGAGATAGTCTCTTCCACCTTCAAGGTTGGTTCTAGCTCCCATTCAACCCTGCTAACTAAGACTCAACACCTCAATAAGAACCACAAGGTCAAGTGGTAGTACGAGCTCAAGGTGAGGCAGATAAATGATGCCTCTCATGTTGCTGAGGAGGGTTCCCCTCATGAGACATCTCCATTCCTGAGTGGCAGTAGGTTTTACCCCTCTCAGTATTAGAAGGAGAGGAGGATTACCATAGGATTGTTGCATCACCCACACCACCTGCAAAGTTTGAGACACCGGCTAGGGAAAAGAGGAAGCCCTATGCCGGTCTACTGTCAGTTCTTCACAGATCGGCAGAGCCCACGGATGCTTGGAATTCAGCATGTTACATGATTTGAGGAGCCTGATCCTTAGGAGTGTGAGGGGTCAGATACACAGAAAGAGAGCAACTGAGGCTAGATTCGTAGACCAAGTGGGCAAGTGAGAGAGGAGGAGGTACGCAAGGCAGTTGGTGGCCTCTGCTTTGATGGACTTTCCTGATTAGTGAGCTATTAGAGCCAATCATTTTGATCGCATAGTTCTCACTGGCACCATCAATCGCAGGAGGAGATCTCCAATGGAGAGGCAGCTCGTGTCTCCACCATCACACCACTCCACTCACCATCCACCTTCACCAGTTCAAGTTCCAGCATCCGTAGTCCTTGCCAAGCTGCATAAGCCCTAGTCTGCCAATCTTAACTGAGCATTAAAGTTATGATTTTCTAAGTGTGAAAAGATTTAATTTAACATAAAGGTTGGTTTCATATCAAGGTGTTTAATTGATTTGTGAATTTTTTTATTCATGTTTTGTTTTGTATCATTTGATTTCACTTAGTATCTAAATGTTATAAAGAGAGGAAAAAGGATTAACCTCCTTCATCCCTACCTTAAGCCACTTTCTAAAGCACATTTTTGTGATTTAGTTTTTTTTAGTGAATGACTTATTAAATATTTTTGTTAATCCTAAGTTGAGGCCAACTTCAAATAATCATATTCAATGTGAAAGGCATCTTAAGATTAGTATAATTGAATTATTATCACATGACATATATAAAATCATTCTTTTCCATCACATGTAACTTGCATATGACTTCTACACTTAGCGTATTAATACATACAATGTATTTTGGTGCACTTAAATAGTGATGAATGCATATATTTGGATTTTATATTTTTATTCAACTGAATTATTTATACATATAGATTAAAGCTCTATCCAAATTCTAACACTAAAATACATAAGAATGAAATCAAATAAGTACGTGTAATTGTTAACTAGGAAAGTGAGGTAATCAAATGACATCTTTGGGGCTACTTAAAGTCTTGTATTCTTGAGATGTCTAAACTATATACTTATATAGCATTCAAACTTATATAAATCTATATATGAATCATAAGAAAGAGAGCACTAACTTACATGTGATGTCTGCTAATGTCTTAGATGACTATGGATGCATGTATTTTTAATAACAAAAGGGGATCTTCATCTTTTAACTAAGCACACATACATAAGTATAAAAGATGTAAGCAAGTACGTGCCATTATTAACCAGGGAAGTTATGTAATCAAATAACCTCTTTGGGGCTACTTAAAGCTTCATATTCCTGGGATGTCCATACTAAACACTTGCTATCTTAAATACATATAAATGTATACACAACTATAAGGATGAAAACTATGCAAAGATTTTATTTTCTTTAGTTGAATTATTTATGCAAATGAATTAAAGCTCTATCCAAATTATAATACCAAAATACATAAGAATGAAATCAAATAAGTACGTGTCATTGTTAACCAAAGATGTGAGGTAATCAAATGACCACCTTGGGGCTACTTAAAGCCTCGTATTCTCGGGATGTCCAGACTATATACCTATTAACATTTAAATTTATATAAATCTATATATGAATAAAGGAAAGAGAGCTTCACATTCACATACTTAAATTGTAAACACATGCAAATCCTATATGTATTAATAATTATTTTCATTCCACATATTATTATCATTTTATAAACTTTGAAAAATATATTTGAATTTATTAATGATAATAGCATGCATATAATTAAATTAAGTAAACACATGCAAGCTTACATAAATAAAATCTATTTGATTCATTTAGATTTGAAAACATGAATGCATGAAATCATATGACATACAACATTTAAAGTGATTGTAAAGGAATAATTAATTATAAACACATGGTTCATTCAACTAAACTAATTCCTAAGAAAAATCACATTAAATAAAACTATTTAAAGAAAATCAAAGCTTTTTATTAATTTGATTCTTGGATTTTGATTACTTTGAAAGAGGAGGAGATTGGCTTGTTGTTTTAATCTCATTCCCTTATTTGTGAACTTAATAGGTTTAGGAAAAGGTAATTAAATAGATTTTTTGAATTAATTAAGTTGAATCTTTAACTAAATCAATTAATTTTCCGTACCAATGCTTCTTTAATTTGATTAACCACTTGATTATGAGCCACAGATGACATGAACATATGAAAAGTAATATTTCAATGCTCCTAAAAGGACCTAATGTAAATGGCTCAAAATTAAAGGTAAACTAAGTTAAAGAACCTAATTAAATACTTTCATGATTTTCCCACACTTATGGAATAATCATAATTTCCTTAAGGGTCTTTATGTTCTTAAACACATAAAGAGGAACCCTTAATCTCATAGTTAAATATCTGATATGATTTGATTAATTAGGCCACTTAATTAATTAATTAAACCATTAATTCCTTTCTATATTGATTAACCCTCTTTAAAATGAAATGGACTTGGGAAGAGAGATTAGGAAAAGGATCCTAATCCCACTCCCTCATCTATTCACTATTAAATTGTGATTAGTAAGTCTAATTAATTTAATCTTGATGTTTAAATCATTAATTAATCATTAAATTAATTAAAGAAGTAATTAGAGTTTAAATGATCAATTTCTCTAATTAACCAAGCAATAAATTCCAAGAAAATCATGAGAGACAGAAATCATCCCATTAAATCAACAGAGAAAGTTTGGAATTAATTATTCAAGTAATTAAGGCTTAATTAAGCTAATCAAGTTTACATTTAAACTTAAATTAAGCCTAATTATTATTCAAAATTAATTTTAATTAATTTTAATTAATTATCCTCTATATTATTTTTAAAATGAGTATTTATTTGTATTTTTCTAATTTTTCTATAATTAGTTATAATTTTTCAAAGTTTTGGTGATTTTAAATCAAATTAATTAAACCTAATCTAGTCAGTGCCACATGGATCACTAACGTGGCACGCTTTTCTCGTGGCACCATGGGATAGGTTACTTAAACGTGTTCCAGTCAACGCTGACGTGGATGGCGTCAGACGTGATTTCGTCCACATCGTCTGATCTAAGATCAGATAGTGGAGATTAAACCTGCAATTTTTAAGGAATTAATCATATTAAATCTGATAAATTAATCACATCCATCCATTCTGATAATGCAGAATGGACGGCGCATGATCCATCATCCCCCGAGCGATGGGAGATGGACATCGTCCACCTTCCTTCACCCAATTCGAGCTCACTGGATCTTAGAATGGGTTGAGATTGAACCCACACCTTCACGAGGAAGATCCTAAGGGATCTACTGGTCATATTTTTATGACATACACATTCTCTTCAAAAAGGCCTAGAAAAATTTGCCAAAAGCTCAGTTTGAAGGAGTTACTTCTCCAGAGCTCAAGACCGGCATCGCAATACTTGAGGTAGCTTTGTCTGGATTATGCAAAGCCCTGTTGAGAAGCTCACATGGTAATTCCTCACCGTTCGCTCTGTGGACCAAACACCGTCACTTTATAAGTCGGCACTAATCGAAGTGGTACCTCTGGTGGTCGGAGAGCTCGAGAGAAGATTTCTTTCACCTCGACGGAGCTTGGTGAATGTGTGGGTGAAGTTAATTTATATGTAAAGTTGGATGAAGAGGTACATTTCCTTATTTTGGGTTGATGGATTCCACTAATGGGAAGGCTTGGGGAGCTCGAAAATCACTCTGTGGATTTGAAAATAGCTCTTGGAAACTCTCTGAGGGTGAGTGTGTGTGAATTGAATTAAAATGAGGGGTATATCCGCTCTCCCTTAGATCTAGTGACTTGGATTGGATATACCATTTACGGCCATTCAGCAGAAGGGGTTCTTTGGAGGGGAGAACTAGCCGATGTGGCTCAGTTTGGTTGGCCAAGGGACTTGGTTGGTGGCTCAAGGTGGTCTCCTTCATCCTTTGGTTTGGTCAATGAGGGGAGGTGGGTTAAGCCACCTCCCCTTGGTCCATGGCTGACTTAGCCCATGTGGGTCAGGTTAGCCATGTAAGTAGAGTTCCATTTTGGGTATTGTGTGGCTGAGGGGGAGTTGACCTTCCTAAAGTAGGTTTGATCCCATGTGGGGAGCTTTAGCCATTAGATAATGGGTTGGATTGGGTTCAAATTGGGTTGAGTTAGTTTTGGGCTAACCTAAGATGAGTCAAGGATGGGTTAAGCTAGATTCTATCGGGTTTGGGCTTAGTTTGAGTGGGTTTGGCTCAATTTGATCAATGTAGGTCAAATTGGGCTAGGTTGGGTCAAGTTGACTAATTAGTCAAATTGGGTCAAACCAAAGAAGGGTTATGTTCAAATCAATATTTGGGATGATTTGGTTCAATTGGTTTGAGTCAATTTGGCTAGGATTTGATTTTGGCTCATTTGGATTCATATGGGTCAAGTTGACCAATTTTACCAAATTGTCCAAATTGGCATGGGTTAGGCATTGATTTGGGTTTGATTGATCGATTGAAGATGATTATGAGTTTTGGTTTGAATTAATTTGGATTTGGTTTTAGTTTAGTTCAATTTGGGCTAAATCGATCAATTGGGTTCAATTGGCCCAATTTGGTTCAATCAAAGGTTCAATCAAGTTCAATGATCAATTTGGAATGGCGTTGAGCCATTGGTTGCAATAAATTTGGATTGGATCTTGGTTTGACCTAATTTGGTCTTTTAGGTCAAATTGGGTCAACTTGGGTCAAAGGGCCAATTGGGTTTGATTTGGCTCAATTGATGGTCAAGTCATATTCAAGGATTGATCTTAGGTTGATGTGAATCATAGGTTTCAATTAATTTATCTTGGGATAAAATTTGGCTTGTTTGGTTCATGTGGGTTAAGTGGGTTGACTTGGTCAAATGACCAAGTTAACTTATTTTGACCCAATTGATGACAATTGACCAATCAAGGATGATTGATAATCATCATAAGATGATTTGGTAAGTTTGGATCAATCCAATTTGGGTTGCATTGGAATTTGGTTCAAATAGGTCAAATTGGTCACTTTGGGTCAAGTGGGCCAATTGGGCTTAGTTGAATCAATTTTGGGTTGAATTGAGTTTAGTTGGATTTGTATATGGATTTAGCATTGATTTATAGATTTGATTGCAATTGATTTGGGTTGAAATGGATTTTGGCTTATTTGGATATTTCAAGTCAAATGAGTTAGGTTAGGTTTCATTGAATTGATTTTGGCTAAGGTGGTTTGATTGTAGATTCCATTTATATTTGGGATGATGATTGGGAAAATAATTGATTCATGAAAAAAAATCAATTGAGTTTGATTGGGATTGAAGAAAATTTTGCCTAATTCTATGGGATTAAATCATATGGATTAGAAAGGATTGATTTGATTTTATTTGGTTTCGATTGATTTGAAGTTCAATTATATATTTGATTTAGGTTTCGGATGAAGATTGAAGAATTAAATTGATTTTGGGAAAATCAATTGAATTTGGTTTAGATTGAAGGAATTTGGCTAAGTCCATGGGATTTGAATCATGTGGCTTAGAAATGATTGATTTGATTTGATTTGGTTGATTTGAATTTGATTGTGAATTTGATTTGGATTTAGGATGAATTGAGTTTGGAGTTTGGTTTAGCTTAAGAAGGTAAGTATGAATTTGGTTAAGCTAAAGGTTAGGTAAGTTTCCCCTAATCCTAAGGCATACCCTAATCCTATGATCAACCCTTCTAAGTCTCTAAGCTTAGGTTAAGTGTTCACCTAATTGCTAGAAGTGTCTTAAGCCTAAAGAGCTCTTAGTGTCTAGAAGACCCCTAGACATATGGTGGGAAGATGGAATCCTCACTCCAAAAGTGAGGTCAACAAAGCCAAAACCCATTTGAACCCAAATCAATTACAACCAAAGCTATAAATCAATCCCTAATCAATATCCAAACTCAACTAAACTCAATTCAACCCAAGATTGATCCAATTGACCCATTAGACTCACTTGACCCAAAGTGACCTAAAGGCCCCTTTTGAACCAAAGCTCAATTGAACTCCAATTGGATTGAACCAAACCAATCAAAACCTCCTACGATGATTGCTGGTCATCCTTGATTGATCAATTGCAAGTTAATTTGATCATTTGACCAAATCAACCCACTTAACCTGCATGAGCCAAATGAACCAAATTTTATCCTAAGTCAAATCAATTGAAACCAATGATTCATAGCAATCTAAAATCAATCCTTGAACATGACTTGACCATCAATTGAGCCAAACTAAACTCAATTATCCCCTTGACCCAAGTTAACCCAATTTGACCTAAAGAGCCAAATTGGATCAAATCAAAATCTAACCCATATTGATTGCTACCAATGGCTCAAGTTCATTCCAAATTAATTTGTGAACATGACAAAAGCCTTGAATGAACCCAATTGACCCATTTAGCCCAAATTGACCTAAAGGGAAATTTGGCCTAAATTATTTCAAAATTTAATTTGCTTGAAATCAAGGCTTACAATCATCTTCAAATGATTAATTGAATCTAAACCAATGCCTAACCCAAGCCAATTTGGCCAATTTGGCCAATTTGGTCAACTTGACCTATTTGACCCATATGAACTCAAATAGGTAAAATCCAAATGCAAGCTTAATTAAATAAAACCAATTGAACCAAAACATTCCAACTACTCATTTGAACTTGACCCAAGCCTTGGTTTAACCCAACCAATTGGTCACCTTGACCCAACCTAGCTCAATTTGACCTACATGGGTCAAATTGAGCTAAACTCATTCAAACCAAGCCCAAATCTAATGAAACTTGGCATGGTCCTTGCATAGGTCACCATGGGTCAGCCTAAATCCAACCCAACCCATGTTTGACCTGAATTGACCCAAAATCCAATGAGTAAAGCTTGCCAAATGGGATAAATACCTCATTTGAATGGTCAAACCCACTCTCCTCCACATCGCTGCCTCTTAGGCCTCCACCTAAGCAAGAGGGACACTGGCTCACCTAACTGAAAGGTGATTGGGTCAGCCATAAGTGAAATGGAGGTGAGTTCACCCCTCTCCTCCCATTGGAACACTTGGAAACCAAGGACACTCACTTCTCCTCCTATGACAGCCACTCCCCCTCACTCACAGACTCAAACCGAGCCAACTCAGCACCATGCTGCCACCCACGACAACCTACAATGGCTGGATGGCCACTAAAGGCTAAACACATCCCGTCCATCTGATCCAAGGGAGGAGGGGGTATACTCCTTTCATTTGGATACAATTTGAGGCACCAAGCATCCTCAAAGCCCTAGCCCATTGAGATGATAGCCATAGCATTTTCCTGAGCTTCCTCCTTGCTAAAAAATATCAACCCGAGATAGGATAAGCTCCAACTCCGTCCAACTCCACCACATCCCAACCAATACAAAATTTGATTTAGGATTGATTGATGGCTTTGATTGTAATTGATTTGGGTTTAACTGAATTTTAGCTCGCTTGAATATTTTGGGTTCAAATGGTCAAACTTGGGTTAATTAAATTGATTGATCAATGGGTTTTATTGGTTTTATTATAGCTTCGGGAAGAGTTTGAGATGATGATTTGAATGGTTTGATTGAAGAAAGTTTAAGGTAAAATCCATAGGTTGAGATGGGTTAAATTTTGGCTTGGAGTTTGGAAACTCAATTCAACCCAAAATCAAACCAATAGGCTCACTTGACTCAAAGTGACCAAAATGACTCATTTGATCCAAATTCTAATCCAACCAAAATTGGATTGAATAAACCTATCCAAAGTTTCCTATAATGATTGTTGGTCACTTTTGATTAATCAATTACAATCAATTGGGTCAAACCAAGTTAATTTGGTCATCTGATCAGGTTGACTCAATTAGCCTACATGAGTCAAACAAAACCAAGTCCCATCATACATCAAATTGATTGAAACTAATACAACCCTTGAACATGACCTGACCATCAATTGAGTCAAACCAAATCCAATTGGCTCTTTGACCCAACTTTACCCAGTTTGACCTAAAAGACCAAATTGGGCCAAATCAAATTCTAATCCAAATTGATTAGAACCAATGAGTCAAATCCATCACATAATGATTATTGTACATGACCAAAGCCTCCATTAAATCAATTGACCCATTTAGCCTAAATTGAACAAAAGGGTCAAATATGTCTAAATCATTCCTAAATTAAAATTGATTGAAATCAAAGCTTACAATCATCTTCAAAGGATCAATTGAACCTAAACCAACCCCTAACCAAAGCTAATTTGGCCAATTTGACCCATATGAACCTATATGAGTCAAATTCAAATCTAATGCAAACCAAACTAAACTAATTGAACTAAATCATCCCAAATATTTATTTGAACTTGGCTCAATCCATGGCTTGACCCAATTTGACTAATTGATCAACTTGACCTAACCTAGCCCAATTTGGCCTACATAGGTCAAATTGAGTCAAACCCAACAAAACCAAGCCCAAACCCATTCAAACTTCGCATGACCCATCTTTGGGTCACCATGGGGATGAAAGCGCATCCGTCGTTGCCACGTCAACACTGCATTAAATCATTTAAGTGGCCAATCTAATAGCATCACATAGAAAGCACTGCCATGTCAGCCGTCCATTTGGCATCGACGAGATTAGAGATTAATGAGGCTTTAAAATGTATTCAATTACTGAAACTTCCTAAATTCATAGCTAATTATAAAAAAATCCAAAAAATGCAAATAAATACTCTTTGGAAATGTAAAATAGAGAATAATTTAATAAAAATGATTTCATTTGATTTTAAATAGTGATTAAGGCTTAATTATTGAATATTTTTCTAATTAACTTAATTAAGCTCTAATTACTTAGGCAAATAATCTCAAATTTGGCATGATGATCTACTGGGATCACCTTTGTCTCCCATAAATTTCTTAGGATTTATTGGCTAGGTAATTAGGGGAAATTTAAAATTCAAACTCTAATTACTCCCTTAATTAATTTCCTGATTAATTAATGTTCTAAATAGTAAAAATTAATTAATTCAACTTCATTAATCACTAATCAATAGTGAGATGATGAGGGAGAGTGATTAGGACCTCTTTCCTAATTACTTTTCAAAATTAATTTCATTAAAGAGAGTTAATTAATGTGAGGTTTAATTAAGAGATTAATTAATCAATTAATGGATAATTCAAATCAAGCTAAAATGTTAATCACTTCGGATAACTAATAATGAACCTAATGGTTTCTCTTTATGTGTTCAGTAACATAAAGATCCTTAAGAAAAATATGATTAGCCCATAAGTGTGGGAAAATCATAAAAGTACTTAATTAGATTCTTTAGATTAATCAATCTTTAATTTTGAGCCAATTGCATTATGTCCTTTAAAAGCATTGCACTTTTATTTTCCTCATGTTCATATCATTTGTGGCATATGATTAAATGATTAATTAAATTAAAAAAGCATAGAAAAGGGTAATCAAATGGATTTCTTAATGATTTAACTTAATTAAATCATTAAAGTCAACTAATTATCTTTTCTTAAACAAATTAAGATTACTAACATGCAATGGGGTTAAAATAGAAAATGATTCCTCTTCTTTAAGCTTAATAAAAATCCAAAAATCAAATTAATAAGATACTTTATTTTTCCTTAAATAATTTTATTTAATGTGATTATCCTTTGGAATTAGTATAGTTGAATGAATTATATGGTTATGTTTGGCTATTCCTTTTCAATATCTTCTAAAGAATGAGGATCCTCTTTTCTATTAAAAAACACATGCATCCATAATCATTTGAACATATCAAGATGTATTACATGTAAAGGTAGTGCTTTCTTTCCTATGTTCATATATAGATTTACATATGTTTGAATGATGATAAGTATATAATATGGACATCTCTAGAATATGAGGCTTTATGTAGCCCCAAGGAAGTCATTTGATTATCTCACTTCCCTAGTTAATAAAGGCACGTACTTATTTAATTTCATTCATATGTATAATTGTATTAGAATTTGGATATAGCTTTAATCTACATGTACAAATAATTCAATCAAATAAAAATATAATTTCTAAATGTATGCATTCATAATCATTCAAGTATGTCAGAATATATTGTATGTATAGGTTTGCTAAGTGTTAAATCATATGCATGTTATGGGTGATGAAAAAGGAAAGGCATAACATGTTCTATGTGATTGTAATTCAACTACATTAATCTTAAGATGTCTTTTATATTGAATAGGATCCTTTAAGGTTAACCCAAACTTAGTATTTAAAAAAAATTTAATAAACCATTCACTAAAGAAAACTAAATTATAATAATATGCTTTAGAAAGTGGTTTAAGGTAGGGATGATAGAGAGTAAGTCTCTCTCTCTTTTCTTTATAGCACTTAGATGCTAAGTTAAATCAAATGAAATAAAACAAAATATAAATTTAAAATTTGCAAACTATCTAAATAATTTGAAATAAAACCAACCTTCAAGTTAAATTAAATAAATCCAAATTTAAAAAATCATAACTCTAATGCTTAGCTAAGACATACCACACAAAGACTTAGCACACACACTAAGATTAAGCCACCACTTCTAGTCCTAAGTTAGGAAGGTGTATGTATGATGTTATGTTTTATTTTGTGATGTAATGTTTTCGACTATATGTTAGGGTGTATGACTCATAGACTGGATGTTAGGCTATTGATAGTCTAATATTACTTTTCTGCAGAGGATTGTGCTTAAGGGGCCACTTAAAAATAAATATAAATATTCTCTTTGTAGGTTGCTTATGCCCCTAAGCATAATCCAAGTTAGGGCATGTGGGCTTGGTTACCCATGTGTAAGGTGCTAAGTCCAAATTATAAAATATAATTGCTTGGGATTGTATGCATGTTTAGCTAACCTCTGTTTTGCAGGTGTAGCTAGATTTACTTCTCATAAAAATTATAATTTTGCAAATGGGAATTAGGATTAGTGCTATGGGGTATAGGATGAGCAGTGGCTAGAAGGCTTAATCCTGGGAGGTCATGTGATTCCTTTGGAGCAAATCAAATAAAAATAAGGAAGGAAGAAAGAAGAAATGAAGAAGTGAAGACCCCCATAGCATGTATTCAATTTCAATTATAATTATTATTTTATAATTTCAGGTTGTATAAGGGTAGAAATTTTATGATAGTACCTACGCATTGTCTTTTATTCTTTCACGGTAGTTATAAAAATGATTGATGTTATGTTTAGTTGTGTATCAAAATTGTATCTTTTTCATAATTTCTTCATGATTGATATTTGAATGTGTGGCCTGGATGCAGTAGGCTCTTAAAAAAAATTAATATTTGTACCTAACTAATAACTCATAACTAAAATTTAAAATAATTCATAACCTCATTTTTAAAGCTTAAGTTATAATCTAGATAATTAAAAGATTTAGTAACCTCTTAGCTGTATCTTGTATGTCTAACATCATACATAACATATTGCTTCACTCTTGAATAGGGAGGGTCTCCATTTTTCCACGATAGGGGAGTGCTTGACCTGTGAGGGCATCCCTTATATTGGAGATTACCTCCTCCCATTGATTTAGCCAATAATCTAATTTCATCATGCATTTAAGCATAATAATCCCAAAGCCTTTGTCCAAATGAATGTATTAAAATCATATAAAACTTGAAAATTTTTTGCATTTTTAGATTGAGGCATATGCTCATGCCAAACATGATCTAGTCTCTTAGGGAGTGAGTTTAGGACTCTAGTTTCTTTCAAATTAAATAATAGTTTAAACCATCTTGTAATTTCATAAGACTGACCTACATGATTTTAAAGTGTAGGAGGCGTTAACTTGTGCCACTCCAAGCAGTTAGAAGTCCATAAGAGTCAGATGGGTCTATCTTCTCTTTTGGAATTGACCCTTATGTCCCCTCTTACGTAGATTTAGGTCATCCTTTGATTTATGTTAAAGCTCCCTAAATTTAGAATCTGATATTGCTTATTTCCTTCAAGCTACGAGCATAAATTTTCATCTCTTAGGCATTTTCACAATCTTGTGTTGGTGGATTAGGAGTCCTAGCATTCTAATCAAATTTCAATTCAAAATAAATCTTACTCACCATAGGATATGTTGGAATGCTCACTAGGCTTCCTAGTATCATGAGTCTTCTTAATTGAACAGTCCCAATTGATTTTCCAAAATAGCCAATCCATTAATAGTTTTAACCTTAAAATCTTTTGAGATAATAATTGTCTACTTTAATCAAAAGTTTTCTTAGGAAATCCTATTTCCTAGTATGTAATTAACTATGGAGGCTTGTCTCCATAGAATACTTAAGAACCCAACATAAAATAAATCATGCTTTACTTTTCATTATTGTCCTCATTTTTAAATGAGGTTAATGTGAATCTAGAAACTAGTAATTGAGATTTCCTAATTTTAAATAAGAACTTCTTAATTCAATGCTTAGGATGCTACACTTATTGTCCTAAGGAATTTCCACTAGAGTTGACTTAAGTGGATTTGACCTAGATGATTAATTTGGATTAACTAAAGTGATCAAAATTAATCAAATCAACATTGAAAGCAAATTGAAATTATAATCATAAAATTAATCCAAAGTCAAACTTAGTCAACATAAGTTTGACTAAAGTGGGTCCCACCTAGTCAAAAGTCAACTCACTCAGAATTTGAACAAATTAAATTGTTCAAAATTTTCCAAGTGATCAAATAAATATATATAATCATAATTATAAAGATATTTGAATTCATTGAGACCTAGATCAGGCTAATTAAATCACTTAAGTCAAAAATAGCCTAAATGGGTCATATTGAACTGAAATCCAAAGAAAATCAAAATGAACCCAATTTGATTGTCCAAAATCATTTGGAAATGATAATTGAACATAACCCAATTCCCCCATTGGGTTTAATTTGGTCAAATGGGTCACTTGACCCATATGAATTAAAATTTAATTCATTAAACCCAATTTGGGTTAAATGAGTTAAATGAAATGTCCAAAGATTTTAAGGTTAAGACTATCAATAAATCAAATATTTTGGAAAATTAAATGGGATTGTTCAATTGGAAGACTTAATTTGGAATCCAAAGAGAAGTAAGTAGGAAGTGCTCATGATACTAGGAAGTCTAGTGAGCACTCCAACCTATCCTATGGTGAGGCTTTATATGTTTGAAAGTGAGAGGATTTATTTTATATGAGCTGAAATTTTATTAGATTGCTAGGATTTATAATCCACCAACATAAGATTATGGAAATGCCTAAGATGTGAGTTTTATGCTTGAAGCCTGAAGGAAATAAGCAACCTCAGATCCTAAATCTAGGGAGCTTTAACACAAGTTAAAAGTGTGACCTAAATCTAAGTGAAAATGGGACATAAACGTCTACTCAATAAGAGAAGATAGACCCATCTAACTCTTCTAGACTTACAACTGCTTGTAGTGGCCGCCAGCTAACACCTCATATGATTCAAAACCATGTAGTCCAGTCTTATGTAATTACAAGATAGTTAGATTTGTTATTTAATTGGAAAGATACTAGACTCCTAAACTCACTCCATAAAAGACTAGATCATGATTGGCATGAATATATGACTTAGTCTAAAAATGCAAAATTTTATAATTTTTATGTAATCTTAACACATTCATTTGCACTAGGGCTTTATGATATTTTATGCTTAAATGCATAATGAAATTTGGTTATTGGTCAAATCAAAAGAGAAAGAGGGTGAAGCTCCAGCATAAAGGGTTGCTCTCATAGGTCATGCAAGAGTGGTATAATATGACAAGAATGATGTTAGACATACAACATACTGCTAAGGGGTTACAAAATCTTTTATTTATATTGATTACAACATAGGCTTTAAAATGAGGTTGAAAGTTATTTTAAATTTTAATTATGAGTTTTTAAATAGATAGAAAAAATATTTTTTCTTAAGAGCCTCTTGCATCCAGGCCACACATTCAAATATTAATCACTAAAAAACTCTAGTGCACAAACTAAACATAACAACAATCATTTTATGGACTACCATGAAAGAAAAGAGGTTGATGCAGCCGTGCACCACTGTACACCCCAAAAAAGAAAAAAGTTGGGTGGCCAAGCTCTACCCTTATATAACCCAAAATTATAAAATAATATTACAATTTATAATTGAATACATGCTATAGGGGACTTCATTATTCATTTCTTCTTTCTTATTTCTTCCTTCTCTTGATTTTATTTTGCTCCAAGGCATCATAGGGCACCCCAAAACTAAGCCTTCTAGCCACTGCTCATCCTAATCCCCATAGAATTAATCATAATTGCTATTGCAAAATTACATATTTATGGGAAAAGTAAATCTGACTACACCTGTAAAATAGATATTAGCTAAACATACATACAGTCCCAAGCAATCATATTTTATAATTTTGACTTAGCATCATGCACATGGGTAACCAAGCCCACCTATCCTAATGTGCATTATGCTTAGGGGCATAAGCGACTTGCAAAAAAATATTTATAATTATTTTTGAGCGACCCCTTAAGCATAATCCCCTATAGAAAAATATATTAGGCTATCAGTAGCCTAACATCCAGTCTGTGATCCATATTCCTAACATCTAATCTAAAAATATTATATCATAAAATAAAACTCATAATCATTACATACATCATTCTAACCTAAACTTAGAAGTGGTGACTTAGCATTCTAATGTGTGTGCTTAGGCTTTATGTGGTATGTCTTGGCTAGGATTTTGGATTATAATTTTCTAAGGTTTGAAAATGTTTAAGTTAATATGATTGATGGTTTGATTTTAAGTTGTTTAAAGATTTGCAAATTTTAGTTTGTATTTTGTTTTATTTCATTTGATTTACATTTAGCATCTAAGTATTGTAAAGAGAAAAAAGAGGTTTAACTTCTTTCATCCCTACCTTAAGTTATTTCCTAAAAGCACATTTTTTATGATTTAGTTTTTTTTAGTGAATGATTTATTATATGTTTTATTAATCCTAAATTTAGGTTAAATTTAAAGAACCCTATTCAACATGAAAGGCATTTTAAGATTAATGTGGTTAAATTACCATCACATAGAATATGTTGAACGATTCTTTTTCATCACTCATAACATGCATATGATTTAACACTTAGTATACCTATACATGTAACATATTTTGGCATTCTTAAATGATTATGAATGCATACATTTGGTAGAAAAGAGGTTTCTAATTTTTTAATCAAATACACACACACACACACACACATGTATAAAAGATGTAAGTAAGTACGTGTCATTGTTTAAACTAGGGAAGTGAGATAATAAAATGACCTCCTTGGGGCTACTTAAAGCCTCATATTCCTAGGATATCCAGACTATATACTTGTTATCTTAAATACATATGAATGTATATACAAATATAATAGTGAAAATCATGCAAAAGATTGTATTTTTTATTGAATTATTTATATATGTAAAGTAAAGCTCTATCCAAATTCTAATACAAATATACATAGGAATAAAATTAAATAAGTACATGCCTTTGTTAACTAGGAAAGTGAGGTAATCAAATAACCTCCTTGAGGATACTTAAAGTCTCATATTCCAAGGATGTCTAGA
Organism: Cymbidium sinense; assembly: GCA_021442155.1. NCBI lineage: Eukaryota > Viridiplantae > Streptophyta > Magnoliopsida > Asparagales > Orchidaceae > Cymbidium > Cymbidium sinense. Next base: position 179,245,347 of record CM038216.1, on the reverse strand, counting down.
CTATATATTTATTATCATTCAAACATATGTAAATACATACATGAATATAGGAAAGAAAGCACTACCTTCACATGTTTAAGCTATTAACACATGCAAATCCTATATATATTACTAACTACTATCACTCCAAATGTTATTATTAACTTATAGCTTTTGGAAAAATAAACTTGAATTTATTAGTGATAATAATCACACATATAATAAGATTAAGCCAACACATGCAATTTTACATAAGTAAATTTCATTTGATTTTGAAAATATGAATGCATGATATCACATAACATACAACATTTAAGGTGATTGAAAAGGAATAGCCAAACATTTCCACAAAATTCATTCAACTACACTAATTCCTAAGGACAATCACATTAAATAAAATCATTCAAAGAAAACCAAAGCTTTGTATTAATTTGATTTTGGATTTTAATTGATGTTAAAGAGGAGAGATCCTTTTTTTTTCAATCACATTCCCTTGTTGGTGATTTTAATTTGTTCAAGTAAAGATAATTATGTAATTTTAATAATTTAATTACGTTGAACCATTAAATAATCCATTTAATTACCCTTTCCTATGCATTTTTAATTTAATTAAATATTTAATCATGAGCCACAAATGATATGCACAAGAGAAAAATAAAATTTCAATCATCCTAAAGGTCCTAATGCAATTGGCTCGTGACTAGAGATTAATTAAATTAAAGAATCAAATTAAGTACTTTTATGATTTTCCCACACTTATGGGCTAATCATAATTTCTTTAAGGGTCTTCATGTTATTGAACACATAAAGAGGAACCCTTAATTTATATATTGATTATCTAATATGATTATCAATTTAATTTAATTTAGTTTCATTATTAATTGATTAATTAATCTCTTAATTAAGCCTCACATTAATTAACTCTCTTTAGTGAAATGACTTTGTAAATGTAATTTGGAAAAAAGTCCTAATCACTTCCCCTCATCATCTCACTATTAACCAGTGATTAATGAAGTTAAAATAATTAAATTTTACTATTTAGAGCATTAAATAATTATTAAATTAATTAAGAGGATAATTAGGATTTGAATTTCAAATTTGCTTAATTACATAGCCAATAAATCTCACTAAAATCATGGGAGATAGAGGTCATCCTATCAAATCAACATGCCAAGTTTGGGATTAATTTCCCAAGTAATTATGGCTTAATTAAGCTAATTAAAAAATATTCAAACCCTAATTAATCTCTAATCACTATTCAAAATATAATGAAATTATTTTTAATAAATTCTCCTCTATTTGACCTTTCCAAAAGGTATTTATTTGTATTTTTTCTAATTTTTCTATGATTAATTATGATTTTATAAAGTTTTAGAGCAATTAATCACATTTTAAACCCTAATTAATCCCTAATCCCGTTGATACCACACGGGAGGTTGACGTGGCAGCGCTTTCCACGTGGCACCGTGGGGCTGGCCACTTAAAATGTCCGACGTGGTGGAGGTCGCGCTTTCATCCCCGCCGTCCGATCTAAGATCAAACTGTAGGGATTAATCCCACCGTTCCTAAGGATTACATCAAAAAAATCTAATCAAATTAATCATAACCGTTCATTCCAATCACATGGAATGGATGACAGATGATTCGTCATCCCCTGAGCGATGGAAGATGGTCACTATTTGCCCTCCTCCGCTTGATCCAAGCCCCCTTGAGCTTGTGAGGCCTCATGATCGACTCTAAAAGCTTCAAGGAAGAAATTTAAATAGATCTAATGGTGGAAATCATGCAAGAACATAAAATGCTTCATAAAAGACCAACTCCTAAAGCTTTTTCTATGATTTGTGGGATTTTACCTCATCGGAGCTCAATACCAGTAGTCTATCAACTGAGGTAGCTTCATCTTGAAGAGATACTACTAAGAAGCTCATGCCTTGATTCCTCGATGGTGGCTCTGTGGATCAAGCGTCGTCAAAATCATCGTTAGAGTTTGTCTTGGATTGGTCTCTGATGCTCGAATCAATCAGGAAGTGATCCGTTCTTGCTCTTCATTGCTATGGGAAGATGTGGGTGAGGTTAATTTAAATATGTATGAGTTTAAGTAAAGTGGGATGGAATTAGTACTCTGTTACTCTCGGATTTGGTTTTATTGTCGATGGGGAGGCCAAGGGAAGTTGGGAAAATGCTCAAGAGGCTCGTCTTGACTCACTCATGCTTTCAGAATGCATGGATTTGTGTGAGAATGAGATGGCAAGGAGTATACTCTTCTCCCCCTCAAATTTGATGGCTCAGATTAGACTTGCCTTTAGGAGACATTTGATTGGCGCAGGAGGCTAGGAACGTCAGAGGGATATTGAGGTGGCTTAGTTTAAGTGGGCGAGGATCTGTGGTGGGCTGCCAAGGTTTGAGGTGGAGTGTCCTTTCTTTTCTAAGTGTGCAAATGGGAGGAGGTTGGTTAGCTCACCTCCCTTGACCTATGGTTGACCCAACTAGCCTTGGGTTAGGTTAGTCATAGAGTCAAAGGTCCAAACTAAGCTAAGGCTGGCTGCCAAATGGAAAGGAGGGGGTTTAACCACCCAAAAAAGGGTTCGTCCCATGTGTAGTACTTTACTTAATAATTAATGAGTCAATTCGAGATTGGTTTGGGTTAGGGATGATTTGGACTGACCCATGGTGACCCAAGGATGGGTCATGCCAAGTTTGAATGGGTTTGGCTCAATTTGACCCATGTAGGCCAAATTGAGCTAGGTTGAGTTAAGTTGACCAATTGGTCTAATTAGGTCAAACCATGGGTTAAGACAAGTTCAAATGATGATTTGGGATGTTTGGGTTCAAATGGTTTGAATTAATTTTGAGTGGATTTGAATTTGACTCATATGGGTTCATATGGGTCAAATGGGCTAAGTTGACAAATTTGGCCAAATTGACCAAATTGGATTGGGTTAGGTGTCAGTTTAGGTTCAATTGATCATTTAAAGATTATTGTAGGTTTTGATTTCAATCAATTTATATTTAAGAATTGTTTAGACCAATTTGACCCTTTAGGTCAATTTGGGATAAATTGGTCAATTGGGTTGACTTGGTCAAATTGGGTTCAACCAAGGGTTTGATCATGTTAAATAATCAATTTATAATAGATTTGAGTCATTGGTTGTAATTAATTTGGATTAGAATCTGATTTGGCCCAATTTAGCCTTTTAGATCAAATTGGATCAACTTAGGTCAAGAGGCCATTTGGACTTAGTTTGGCTAATTGATGGTCAAGTCATGTTCAAGGATCAATTTTGGGTTGGTAGGAATCATTGCTTTCAATTAATTGGGTTGGAAATGGGATTTGGCCCAATTTGGCTCATATAAGCTAATTGGATCAACTTGATCAAATGAAAAAATTGACTTAGTTTGACCCAATTGATTGCAATTGGATAATCAAGGGTGATCAATAATCATTATAGGAGGTTTTGAATGGGTTGGTTCAATCCAATTTGGGTTGGATTAGAGTTTGGTTTAAATGGATCCTTTAGGTAACTTTGGGTCAAGTGAACCTAATGGGTCAATTGAATTGGTTTTGGGTTGAATTGAGTTTGATGATTGATTTAGGATTGATTGTTGGCTTTGATTGCAATTGATTTGGGTTTAATTGCTTCTGGCTCATTTGGACATTTTGGGTTCAAATGGGCTAGCTTGTAATTGAATTGATTTTGGTCAATTGGCTTGATTTTAACTTTTGGTAGAGTTTGGAATGAAGGTTCGAATGGTTGGAGTGCTTTTATGAAAACTAATTGAATTAGGTTTGACTAAAGGGATTTTAGTTAAGTCCATAGGATTGGTTTATGATGGGATTGGGTTTAGATCATTTGGCTTAGAATTTGGATATGAATTGGGATTCAATTGGGATTGGTTGTATTGATTTGAGGTTTGGTTTTGCATGATTGTATATGCATAAGTCATGGGTTAGGCCATAGGATAGGTAGGCTTCCTTAGATCCAAAGACATAGCCTAAACTTATGGCAAGTCCTCCTAAGTCCCTAGGTTTGGATTAAGTGTTCACTTGGCCACTAGAAGTGTCCTATGACTAAGAAGATCCTAGTGTCTATAAGATTCCTAGATCTAAGATGGAAATTGAATCCTCAATCCAAAAGTGAGGTCAACAAAAAGACTCCCAATATGTGTGGTGTAACTGGCAAGGCACACCGCACGTACTAGCGTTGATCGAGATGATTAACAGTGTCCAAAAGGATTGCAAGCGCTAACGAAGACTATCTATTCCTAAATCAAGAGGTAGATATAATCATGATCTTAGTGCAATGTAACTCATCTCATGCTAAGGGCATGAGAGAGCCAAGAGGATTTGGTTTGAATTGGTTGAAGATTGATTTCATCATAAGGACATGAAGAAAGATCCGTTGGGAAATCGCACATGAATTGGATTATATTTATGGATTGATTTATGCCAACCTAAAATTGATTTATGCCAAACAAATTCACTAATTGAATTAAGGGGGAATCTACTAGAGATTAAGGTTTGACTGAATTTGTTTGATTTAGTTTGGGAGGAATCCACTGAGGATGTAGATTTGATTGAATTTATTTTAATTTATTTAATTTGGTTTAATTTATGGATGGGAGATCTGCTGGGCATACAAGTTTGAATTTATTTAATTTTGGTTTGTTTATTTAACTTGATTTTGATTGATTGATTTTGATTTGATTTTAATTTGGCTCCACTAGGGAGATTAATTTGGTTGATTTTATTTTATTTATATTTGGACCATGTCGATTTGCGATTGATGACACTAAGAAGGGACTATGTAAGTCTAGGCCTATCTTAGATTTACCAATCCAAAGAGGTAGTCTACCAGCCGAAGGTAGGACTATCCCACAAAGGGGTTGCCCGTCGATGTGTAATGGTTGTGCCAGGAAGAAAGCGCGGATACTTACATCTTCCAAAGCGGGATCAGCCATTGGGAATTAACTTAGCATACAAGTTAACATGAATGATGGTTTGATTTTAAGTTCTTTAGAGATTGTAAATTTTAGTTTGTATTTTGTTTTATTTCATTTGATTTACACTTAGCATCTAAGTATTGTAAAGAGAAGAAAGAGGTTTAACTTCTTTCATCCTTACCTTAAGTTATTTCCTAAAAGCACATTTTTATGATTTACTTTCTTTTCATGAATGATTTATTAAATATTTTATTAATCCTAAGTTTAGGTTAACCTTAAAGAATCATATTCAACATGAAAGACATCTTAAGATTAATGTGGTTAAATTACCATCACGTAGAATATGTTGAACCATTCATTTTCATCACCCATAATATGCATATGATTTAACACTTAATATACCTATACATGTAACTTATTTTGGCATACTTAAATGATTATGAATGCATACATTTGGTAGAAAAGAGGATTCTCATTCTTTTATAAAATACACACACACATGTACAAAAGATGTAAGTAAGTGTGTGTGGTTGTTTAAACTAGGGAAGTGAGATATTCAATGACCTCATTGGGGTTACTTAAAGCCTCATATTACCGGGATGTCCAGACTATATGCTTGCCATCTTAAATACATATGAATGTATATACAAATATAAGAGTGAAAATCATGCAAAAGATTGTATTTTTTATTGAATTATTTATACATGTAAAGTAAAGCTCTATTCAAATTCTAATATAAATATACAAAGGAAAGAAATTAAATAAGTACATGCCTTTATTAACCAGTGAAGTGAGATAATCAAATGATCTCTTGGGGCTACTTAAAGCCTCATATTCTCGGGATGTCCAGACTATATACTTATTATCATTCATACATGAATATAGGAAAGAAAGCACTACCTTCACATGCTTAATCTATAAAGACAAGCAAATCCTATAAGTATTCATAACTACTATCACTCTAAATATTATTATTAACTTTTTACATTTTCAAAAATAATTTTTAATTTATTAGTGATAATAGCCACACATGTAATAAGATTAAGCCAACACATGCAATTTTACATAAGTAAATTCCATTTGATTTTAAAAATATGAAAGCATGATATCATATAACATACAAAATTTAAGGTGATTAAAAATGAATAACCAAATATTTCCACATAATTCATTCAACTACACTAATTCCTAAGGACAATCAAAATAAATAAAATCATTCAAAGAAAACCAAAGCTTCTTATTAATTTGATTTTGGATTTTAATTGAACTTAAAAAGAAGAGATCATTTGTTGTTTTCAATCCCATTCCCATGTTGGTGATTTTAATTTTATTAATGAAAGATAATTAGATAATTTTTATAATATAATTAGGTTGAACCATTAAACAATCCATTTAATTACCCTTTCCTATGCTTCTTTAATTTAATTAGCCATTTAATCATGAGCCATAAATGATATGCACATGATAAAAATAAAATTTTAATGCTCCTAAAGGACCTAATGCAATTGGCTCATGATTAGAGATTAATTAAATTAAAGAATCTAATAAAATACTTTTAAGATTTTCCCACACTTATGGGCTAATCATAATTTCCTTAAAGGTCTTTATGTTATTGAACACATAAAAACAAACCCTTAATTTAAAGGTTGATTATTTGATTTGATTAACAATTTAATTTAATTTAGTTTCATTATTAATTTATTAATTAATCTCTTAATTAAACCTCACATTAATTAACTCTCTTTAGTGAACTGAATTTGGAGAAGTAGTTAGAGAAGAGATCCTAATCACTTCTCCTCATCATCACTATTAATCAGTGATTAATGAAGTTAAAATAATTAATTTTTATTATTTAGAAATTTAAATAATCATTAAATTAATTAAAAGGGTAATTAGGATTTGAATTTCATATTTTCTCTAATTATATAGCCAATAAATCTCAATAAAATCGTGAGAGGGAGAGGTCATCCCATTAAATCAACATGCCAAGTTTGAGATTAATTGCCCAAGTAATTATGGCTTAATAAAGCTAATTAATGAAATATTCAAACCTTAATTAAGCTATAATCACTGCTCAAAACATAAAGAAATTATCTTAATTAAATTATCCTCTATTTAACCTTTCCAAAATGTATTTATTTTTATTTTTCTAATTTTTCTATAATTAGTTATGATTTTATGAACTTTTGCAGCAATTAATCACATTTTAAACTCTAATTAATCCCTAATCCCGCTGGTACCATGCAAAAAGTTGACGTGGAAGCCATTTCCCTGTGACGTCGTGGGATTGGCCACTTAAAGTCCAATGCGGCAGCTAAGTAAACAGCAACGGACACGCTTTCATCCCCACCATTCGATCTAAGATTAGACGGTGGGGATTAATCTCATGGTTCCTAAGGATTAAATTGAATAAATTTAATTTAATTAATCACGATCGTCCATTCAAATCACACAAAATGAATGGCGAATGATTCGTCGTCCCCTGAGCAATGGAAGATGGACACTGTCCACCCTCTTCTGCTCGATCTAATCTCACTAGAACTCGTGAGGTCTCAGGATCAACTCTAAAAGCTTCAAAGACAAAATCTAGAGGATCTAATAGTGAAAATCATGTGAGAACACAAAATGGTTTACAAAAGACCAGCTCCTAAGCCATTTTCTATATTTTGCCAGAATTTACCTCACCGGAGTTTAGGACTGGTGGTCTATCGCCTGAAGTAGCTTTATCTTGAAGAAATGAAGCCCTGCTGAGAAGTCGATGGCTCTGTGGACCAAATTTCATTATAATCCTCACTGGAGTTGGTCTCGGATGGATTGTGGTGCACTAATCAATCTGGAATTGATTCGTTCTTGATCACCATAGCTAAGGGAAGATGTGGGTAAAGTTAATTTGAGAATGAATGAGTTTAAGTGGAGTAGGACAAAATGGGTGCTCTATTCCTCTCAAGTTTGGTCTCGCCAATGATGGGGAGGCCAAGGGAAGTTGGGAAAACACTTAGGAGGCTCATCTTGACTCACTTGTGCTCTGAGAATGCATGGATTTGTATGAAAATGAGATGGGGAGAAGTATACTCACCTCCCCATCAAATCTTATGGCTTGGTTTTGTCTTGCCTAGGGTAGACGTCCAACTAGCATAGGCGGCCGGGGACATCAAAGGGATGCTGAGGTGGCTCAGTTTGAGTGGGTGGGGGTCTAAGGTGGGTTGCCAAGGGCTGAGGTGGAGTGTCCTTGCTTTCTTAGGTGTGCCAATGGGAGGAGGTGGGTTAGCTCACCTCCCTTTACCTATGGCTAACCCAACCAACCTTGGGTCAGGTTAGCCATAGGTTCAAGGGTCCAAACTTAGCTAAAGGTGGTTGTTAAATGCAAAGGAGGGGGTTTAACCACCCAAAATGGGTTTTTGTCTATGTGGAGTGCTTTACCCAATGGGTAATGGGTCAATTCAAGTTTGGTTTGGGTTGGGTTTGATTTGGGCTGATCCATGGTGACCCAAGGATAGGTCATTCCAGGTTTGAATGGGTTTGGGCTTTGTTTGGTTGGGTTTGGCTTAATTTGACCCAGTAGGTAAAATTGGGATAGGTTGGGTTAAGTTGGCCAATTGGTCAAATTGGGTCAAACCATGGGTTGAGACAAATTCAAATAATGATTTGGGATGTTTGGGTTCAATTGGTTTGATTTGATTTTTAGTAGATTTGAATTTGACTCATATGGGTTCATATGGGTCAAATGGGCAAAGTTGACCGATTTGGCCAAATTGGCAAAATTGGCTTAGATTAAGTATTGGTTTAAGTTTGATTGATCATTTGAAGATGACTGTAGGTTTTGATTTTAATCAATTGGGATTTAGGAATGATTTAGACCAATTTGACCCTTTAGGTTAATTTGGGCTAAATGGGTCAATTGGGTTCAACCAAGGGTTTGATCATGTTCAATAATCAATTTATGATAGATTTGAGTCATTGGTTGTAATCAATTTGAATTAGAATCTGATTTTGCCCAATTTGGCATTTTAGGTCAAATTGGGTCAAGTTGGGTAAAGAGACAAATTGGACTTGGTTTGCCTCAATTGATGGTTAAGTCATGTTCAAAGATCAATTTTCGGTTGGTAGGAATCATTAGTTTCAATTAATTGGGTTAGGAATGGGATTTGGCTCAATTTGGCTCATGTAGGCTAATTAGATCAACTTGATCAAATGGCCAAATTATTTACAATTCGACAATCAAGGGTAATCAACAATCATTGTAGGAGGTTTTGAATGGGTTGGTTCAATCTAATTTGGGTTGGATTGGAGTTTGGTTCAAATGGGTCCTTTAGGTCACTTTGGGTCAAGTGAACCTAATGGGTCAATTGAATTGGTTTTGGGTTGAATTGATTTTGATGATTGATTTGGGATTGATTGTTGTCTTTGATTGTAATTGATTTAGGTTTAATGGGATTTTAGTTCATTTGGACATTTTGGGTTCAAATGGGCTAGCTTGGGTTAATTGAAATGATTTTGGTCAATTGGTTGATTATAGCTTTTGGTAGAGTTTAGAATGAAGGTTTGAATGGTTGGAGTGCTTTTGTGAGAATCAATTGAATTAGGTTTAATTGAAGGGATTTTTATTAAGTCCATAGGATTAGTTTAGGATAGTATTGGGTTGTGGATCATTTGGCTTGGAATTTAGATATAAATTGTGATTCAATTGGGATTGGTTGTATTGATTTGAGATTTGGTTTTGCATGATTGGATAGGCATAAGTCATGGATAGGTAGGCTTCCTTAGATCCTAAGACATAGCATAAACCTATGGTAAGTCCTCCTAAGTCCTTAAGTCTGGGTTAAGTGTTCACTTGGTCAGTAGAAGTGTCCTATGACTAAACAAATCCTAGTGTCTAGAAGATTCGTAGGTCTAAGATGAAAAGATTGAATCCTCACTTCAAAAGTGAGTCAACAACTATGAAGGAAATATTCTCATTTGAATGAGAAACTCTCCTATTAAGAAGAGCAATTTTATATATCTTACAAAATAAGATCTCCCATCAAAAGGAAACTCTATCAGATAAAGAAAATTGAAATCAAATCCATAATACCCAAAGGGCCCATATCAGATCCATCTTATCTAAAGGGACTAGTTCTAAATTTAAATCAAGATTTATTATGCCCAAAAGGGTAGGATCAGATCCATCATGTCCAAAGGGACCAGATCTAAAATTTAAATTATGATCCATCATGCCCAAAAGGGTCGGATCAGATCTATCATGTCCAATGGGATAGGGTCTAAAATTTAAATCAAGATCCATCATGCCGAAAGGGACTGAATTAGATCTATCATGTCCAAAGGTACCGGATCTAAATTTAAAATAAGATTCATCATGCCTAAAAGGGATCGGATCCAAATTAAAGATCCATCGAGTTAAAAAATGGGCTCGATTTAAATCCAAACTTTATATACTATTATATGCAAAAGGGGTAGGTCCAAATATGAATCTGGATTTTATATGTTCAAAGAAGGATCAAATTCGAATATAAATTTAAACACTTTAAAATCAAAGAAGATTGAATCAAAGCACATAAGCACAGCTCGCTTACAAATTCATATATTACTATTTTTCAAATGCATGTGGAATTTACATGTTTCTCTTATCCAGATTAGCAATAGATTGGTTATGATGTTTACCTGGAGATAACCCGATGATATGCCACCTATAGAACTTACTGAGGAGCATATATGGCCCATTATTGATGCCCACGATCTATATGGTATAGTCAAGTTGCAAGAGCGACTCTCATAGCATCAAGATATATTATTGGGCTGAGATATTTATGAAGATTTGTTTACCCGATCATCACACATTCTGCTAGCTGATTCATAATTACCATCAGATCATGATCTAACTAATTGGGTGATCAATCTGAAATTGAGACATAGCCATGATGTTCTTTTGGAATGGGTCACAGACTATAATAGTATCGAAGATCTAGAAATACTTCATACAGCTGAAGATATAGCTCTCTTTGTAAGCATAGTCCAATTATTAAGTTACTGCATACTACATTATGAAGCAGAAGATTGAGACCCAAAATTAGTGTTTGGTACACCTAGTTAGTGGTTATGTATACTAGGCACATCGTCACTTACAAATGCATGGTGATATTTTTAAAAAGCTGGCATATATCATACAATCTATGCTTCACTCTTTGATTATAGTTATCTACCCTTTACTTGGATCTAGAGTATCACAGAACATTGGGATAGGGTCACCAATACTTGTTGGATTGGTCCACATGAGATGACAGCCACAATGGCTGATATGCAAGATATAACAGGCCTCCCTATTATGGGCACTCCTTATGAGGAATGTATTCCTTCATATCATGAGCTTTTTTAGCATCAACTAGCTGATCAGCATAAGAGAGGCAGTTATATATACTTTTCAGACCTTTATCCTACTTTAGATCAATACTAACGGTTATACTATGAGCATAGATCAGGCCGAAGGTAACAATGCATGATCACTTTAGACATGTCATCTAAGAGTTTCCTACAGCCCGCATAATGCTTATCTCATTTTACACGGCTTGATGACTATGGTCTTTATTTTTTATATATGTATATAGGGGACACCATGCAGATCTAAAGGTGCACTTATTGAAGTGCTTGAGTATGACATTAAGGAATGATACACTATATCGAAAGATAGAAATCATCGCCCTATAATGAACCTAATCACATAATAAGGACTTATAAGACATGAGGGGTCTTCGAATATACCAGAGGTTTTTTTCGTACTTTACATGGATGAATAAAGTAAGGTTTATAATAAACTGGGATCTAAAGTTTCCTATGGGGTAAGTCCCCATAGTTAATTACATCTTAAGAAAGGTGAATTTCTTAGGAATACTCTCGATTAAAGTAGGCAATTGTTGCCTCCAAAGATTTCAATGATAAGACTATCAATAGATCAGTTATATTGGAAAATAAAATGGGATAGATCAAAAGGAGAGACTTATTATCGAAACTAAAGAGAAAAGGTAGGGAATTCTCATGATACTAGGAAGCCTAGTGAGAATTTCAATCTACCCTATAGTTGGGCTTTATATGTTTGAAATTGAATAGAATTATTTATTTGAGTTGAAATTTTATTAGAAGGCTATGACTTATAATCCCACAATACAAGATTATGTAAATGCCTAAGAGGTAAGGATTTATGCTTGTAGCTCAAAGGAAATAGCAACCTCAGATCCTAAATCTAGGGAGCTTTAGCAAGGGCAAAAGCACGACCTAAATCTAAGCAAAAGATGGGTATAAGATTTATCCCCACAAGAGAGAGTAAACGACCTGATTATCACACTTATAACTGACTTGAGTGGCAACCAGTTAACTCCTCCTACACTTTAAAATCATGTAGGTAAGTCATATGATTTTAGAAGATAGCTAGATTGTTATTATTTAGAAAGAAACTAAAATCTTTAAACCCACTCCCTAAGAGACTAGAGCATGAGTGGTATGAGCAATGACTTAGACTAATGCAAATCTTTTCAATTTTCATTTGATTTTGGACTCTTCATTTTGACAAAGGCCATAAGATTTTTATATATCTGAATGTATGATGAAATTAGTTATGGGCTAAATTAGAGAGAAAGAGGTGTTTTCCATCACAAAGGAGACCCTCAAATGTCAAGTCTTTCCCAATCGAGCAAGGATGGAAACCCTCTCTTTGCAAGAATAAAATAATATAAATGCATGATATTAAATATATAACATTAAGCTAAGGGGTTGCTAAATCTTTTAATTATCTTGATTTAATGCCTAGGCTTTATATGAGGTTATGAGTTATTTAAAAAATTTAGTTATGAGTTGTAGTTGGGGTAGAAAAATTAATTTTCTCTAAGAGCCTAATCAAGTCTAGGCCACACATTAAATCACCATTAATAAAAAAAACTATGAAAAGTCCTGTCATTTCTATTGCATAATTTAAACATAACATCAAGCATTTTATAAATCCAATGCAAAAGAATAAAAGGCTGGTGCGGTCAGGTGTCATCGTATAACCCAAAAAGAGAGAATGGGTAGTCGAGCTCTACCCTTATACAACCCAGAATATGAATAAATAATTACAATTTACAGATGAATAAATGCTATGGGGGCCTTCTTATCGTCAATCTTCATATCTCCTTCATTTCTCCATTTGGATTTACTTGCTACAAAGGCATCATAGGGCCTCCTAGGATAAAGCCATCTAGCCACTAGTCATGTTAATCTCCCATAACACTAATCTAAATTCCTAATGCAAAATTACATTAAAAATAAAAAAGTAAATCTAACTACACCAGCAAAATAAAGGTTAGTTAAACACACTATAAAACCCAAGCAGTTATATGAATAATTTGGGCTTAACACCTTGCACATGGGTAACCAAGCCCACCTGTCTTAATTTGGATTATGCTTAGGGGCTAAGAAACTTACAAAAGAGAGCATTTATATTTATTTTAAGCACCCCTTAAGCATAATCCCCTACAAAAAACATAATTAGGCTAATTACATCCTAACATCTAGTCTATAAAGCATACATCCTAACATCCAGTCTAAAATAATACATCATAAAACCAAACATACATCACTCCATGCACCACCCTAACATAAAGCTAGAAGTGGTGACTTACTTCTAAAGTGTGTATATTAAGGCTTGTATGGTATGCTTTAACTAGGCTTTGTTATGATTTTCTAAGTGTGAGATAATTCAATTATAAGAGATGATTTCACTTTAAGTCACTTAATTGATTTACAAGTTTTACTTAATGTTTTCTTTTGTTCCATTTAGTTTAAACTTAACAACTAAGTGTTATAAAGAGAAGAAAAGATAAGGTTACTCTCTTTTTATCCCTACCTTAAGTCATTTATAAAGTAAATTAATTAATCAATTCTCTTTAGTAAATGGCTTATTACATGTTTTAATTAATCATAGGTTTAAGTTTACTTTAAATATCCTCATTCAATAAGAAGGCATCTTAAGATTAATTGGAATTAATTACTATCACATGACACATATTCATTAATTTCTTTCCATCAATTGTAACATGCACATGATTAAATATTAAGCATACATATACATACAATATATTTTAACATACTTAAATGATGGATGTAAATATCAAACTGTAACAAAATCATGGACCATCGTGCTAACCGTCCGGATAGCGTTGGCCGTGTCATGAGGTATTGTACTAGGTTGATCCTAGATATTAAGTTCATCTTATGAGAAAGCATGTAATGTTGTAGCTTTTGGGATGCAAAGATTAAAGCTAGAAAGTACTTTTTAATAGGTGGATAATTTACCTCAACAGGGATTAGACGACAGCTGAGATAGTAGAGTACATTCTCTTTCCTTCATCATTGGTTTGGGCCAACAAAGCGCCAAGGGAGTCATCTAATGTAGCAATATATAGTTTCAATGGCCTACTCAGGATAGGGGCTGTTAGAACTAGCAGTGTCATCAGGTACTGCTTGATGTCTTCGACGACATGTTCACACTTATCATCCCACTTGAACTCAACATCCTTTTTGGCAAATGCTAAAAATGGTTGGCATCTTTCTGACAGGTTGGAAATAAAGTGTCTTAGATATGCCAACTGTCCTTGAAATGATCTGAGCTGAGTTAAACTCTTAGGGGGTGGTATTTCTAATATCGCCTTGATCATTCTGGATCGATTTCTATTCAACGGTGTTGGAAAACAAACCAAAGAAATTTTCTTTGAAGTTACTCCCAATGGACACTTCAGGAGATTCATTTTAAGGTTAAATTATCTTAACCATTCAAAAATTACTCTCGAGTTAAAGAGATGGTCTTCCTTTTGTTTACTTTTTAACTATGAGATCATCGACATAACATTCAACTTGATGATGAATGAGTTAAGATTCAAGTCATGGCCCACTGATAGGTAGCGCTAGTGTTTTTAAGGCTAAAAGGCATTACCTTATAGCAAAAGATTATGATCAGGGTTCCAAATGCAGTATTTCTTTCATCTTTAGAGGCCACCTTAACTTTATTATATCCAGATGAGCCATCCATGAAAGAGAAGACTACATGAGATGAGGCAATGTCCACCATCAGTTTCGAGATTGGTAGTGAAAATTCATCTTTTGGACATGCCTTATTCAAATCCCTAAAATCGATGCATATGCAAATTTGGCCATTCTTTTTCTTAATTGAAATGACACTGGCCAACCAGGTAGTGTATTTTCTTCATTGATGAAGACAATATCGATCAATTTCTTGACTTTAAAAATGACCTATTGTTCAATGTCTAATCGCATGCATCTAGGAGCTTGCTTGATAGGGTTAGCACTAGGATTTATTGCTAGTTTGTGGACTACTACATCAAAAGATAAACCAGGCATCTCTTCATAACTTTATGCAAAACAGACCTTAAACTCAGTCAATAGCCTAACTAAGTCATTGGTTTTAGTATCACTCAATAAAGAATAGATGTATGTCGGATGTGGATTGTCTTTAATTCCTAAGTTGATTTCTCTGAGCTCATCGATGGTTGATCTGATCTCCTCTTTAAACTCTGGTGGTGCATCCTTGACTTCAAAGTTATTTAGATCATCTAAAGTTTATAAACACACCTCCTCATATGAGTTAGAGTGATTTAAAAAGAACTATCAGATTCCAAATGATTGGTGATGACTAGGCAATGTTCATTATCATCAACTAGACCCACTATACTAAATTCTAGTCCTGGTCTTGATTGAGGATGTCTGCTTTAGTTGTCCCATAACCTTTCAAAGTAGTCCGACCTATGTTTAGACCAAGTATGTGGGAATAATCCCTTCTTTATTAGATTAAGAATATAAGGTGAGTACCAATCAAAAGGCAATTGTATTAAATCTTTATATAAATCTTCCTTAAGTTCTACATCAGCTTCTTGACTTGAGGATGATGCTACCAAAAAGAACCTCTGAGTCTTCCCATCTGTGGATGACTTAGGGGCTTCCTTAATAACCAAACCCTCAACTTTTTATGAAGAAAATGGGGTTAGAGCAAAGATTCTCAACTAATGCCTAACTATCTCATATGCAGACTTGGATACAATTATACTTTACTTTGAAGCCTGATATTCATCACTATCCTACTCAAACATCACCTCAAAAGGGATCTGCTACTGAAAGGAGCTGGCTGGTGTGCTAACGACATAAGACTCATTCTCTGAACTAGACTCTAAGTCTATGTGGATAGCAGGTGTACTCCTAGTGGCTGGGACATACCTCCTATTGGGTGGCCAATAGGGAGGCTTTCCACCCTGGGGCTACCTCTGAACTATCCTCTGCCTCTACCTGGTGGAGGTCGGGTCATCCTACCCATATGTTCGAATGGAGTAACGAACTGTGGATGGAATCTAATGTCAGGCTATAAATCTTCTCCCGAGTCCATGTCTCGCTCTCTTTTATTTATTTTTTCTTTCTCTTTTTTCTTTTCTTTTTCTATTTCTTTTTCCTTTTCTTTTCTTTCTTTTTTTCCCTCATGGGGATCTTGACTAGATTTGCGAGAATAGACTTGTTGGTTTTGGGGAAGAAAATAGGTTGCATCCACATATATCCCGACCTCATGAACTATGAAGGGTTTGAGATCTCCTTTGACATAGTACTCAATACCACCTCTTGTGAACTTCATGCACTGGTGTAAAGAGGATGGAACTGTGTTGTTTTCATGTATCCATGGTCTCCCAAGTGAAGCAGTGAAAGATGTATCTGAGTCTATGATATGAAACTTGACTTCGGTCTTCCAATCATCTATCTCTAATGGCAACACTATAGAGTCTAAGGCATTCTCGCCTTGTTCATTGAATCCCTTCAACATCATCCTCTCTTTTTAGAGTTTGGAGATATTGATCCTCAAGTAGGTAAGGGTTCTTAGACTCATAATATTGACTAATGCACCTTGGTCAATTAGAACTCTTGATAACATGTATCTGCCAACATTCACTATAATGTAAAAAGGACAATTATGCTTGGTCGTCCTTAGAAGAAAGTCTTTATCACTGAATGTAACTTTTAAGATGTCCTTTGAGTTGTGTACATCCTCTTCAGTAGCAGTCAGCTAAGCTAAACATATCTCTGGATCAAGAAGAGCCTTGACAAGAGATTCCCTCATCTCTTTGGATAAGACCAGGGCGTCATATATGTTTAACTTAGCTGGCAACTTTCTAAGATGTGCTAGGATGTTGTAATCAACTCTGACTTAGTCCTCCACAAGCATATCCATAGGTGGAGCATCCTATGGAGGGGCTATCTGCTCACTAGAATCAATGACTTATTTACCCTTATCTTGAGATGCTACCCTAAGAGGAAGAACTTGGCCACTACACAACCTGACTTCAATGACTTCTTGAAATGATGAACTTGTGGAAAGTTCTACCTTCTCATTAGGTGTACCTATAGCTTCTCATATGGAATCCTCGGAGTCAGTTGACTCCGAGTCAATCTCAAGAGGTGAACCTGATTGATTCAGAAAAGGAAAGTCTGATTCTAAATCAGAATAGAGGGGATCGGAATGACTAGAGCTATTATTATATTCCATACTTGGAAAGTTTTTAATAGGAATAAAATCTAGAGTATCAAAAGTGGACAAGATGTAAGTGAAAGCTTTCTTCATTGGTTTCTTTTTAGGTGGACGTACATGATAAAAATCCAATAAAGTAAGTAGATTAAGGGATTTAATGCCCTTATCCACTGATACAATGCTTCTGCTGGTAGAAGGGGAGCTAGTAGAGGAAGAAGTAGTAGGTGTAACTATGGATAGAGTGCTAGACTCAGATGGTGGTTGCACTACTGAACTATCCCAAGCAAGTAAGGTGAGTTACTGCTGCTGCTGCTAGGCTATCACCTTCTTCAAGTTATCATTGGCAACTTGCAAACCTTCCTTGATGTTGGAGGCTTGAGCTACCTCAGGCACCTATAAAAAGAGTTTCTTTATTTTATAAACTACTTTTTTAGAGGTTTGGGATAGAGAAATATCCCAACCTTCTTTTATCTTAAGAGGATCATAAGTATCCCCATGAATTACTCTAATAGAACTGGATGGTTATTCTAGCAAATATTATTTGGGGATAACTACAGCGCCTAACTTATAGCTATGCTCAAGCCAGTCCTTAAAGGTAATACAATCCTCTAAGGCATGACTAATCATGTAGTGGTAGGGGCAATAATTAGGATCATTACTCTTGTCAACTTCTTCTGACCTCTTGGGCTCTGGTAACTAAAAGTCAAGTTTCTTTAAGAGATTCTCAAAGATTTTCCTAACTACCTCTTTCTTGAATGAATATGGGTTATTCAATCTATCAACAAGAGTAGGTGGCTAATAGCTATATGGTAGTGGATAGGAGTACCACTATTGGGTATGCTGCTGAGGTTGTGGGAATGGACATTGTAGCGGCTGATATGACTGCCGAGGTGGTGGCAAAGGAGGTGCAAAAAGGCTGTTGAGCTCGGGGTCTCTCATATTAAACTCTAGCTAGTTGCTTCCCTCTATCCACTAACATAACAATCCCTAGCTTCTTCTTAAACACCTTCTGTAACTTGGGCCAAGATGATTGGTCGAGAAAGGGCAACTGTTTGGCTTCCTCTTGCAAGCTAGCCACCTTATTGATTAGTTTCTCAAATGTCTAGATGGTAAAGCTCTTAAGCATGAAGGTGACCGGGCTATGGATATTCTTGAGGAGAATCTCAATGGCATGTTATTCAAATAGTTGTGGCTAGCATTTCATGCTCAGGTTGCGCCACCTCAGAATATAATCAATAAGGGACTCGTGAGAACTTGCTTCACTACAATGAGGTCGCCTACAGTCACTCTTTGCTGAGCTCTTGTAAACCTCTTGACGAAGAGGCACTCTAACTCAATAAAAGTCCTAACCGAACTGTTGGGCGGTTCAGCATATCAATCAAATGCAACCTCTGTTATGCTACTGACAAAGAGTCTAAACAAGAGTGTGTCACTACCACCGGCATTGCAATAACCGGCTCTAAAATGTAGAATATGCTGACGTGGGTTCCCACTGCCATCAAAGATCTTGAAGGAAGGTGACACAAAACTATTAGGGTACTGAACTACATCGAATTCCTCTGGGTATGATCTACCCTTTAGAATAGATGAGCTCCCCTTGGCTTGCACCATCACTTCCCTCACCTACTGCTCTACCATATGCTTGCTATCATTTTCATGCATGGAGGTGCATCTGCAACTTTCCTATGCAAGCTACTAGCATCTTCCTCTACGGAAGCACACCTAGGATGGTCTAAAGTATTCACGACCTCTGGTGTTGGCTACCATGAGAGAAGGCTGTGAAATTGGGGCTGAAGTCTACAATGCTAAAACCACTGCCATCAACTCCTCTACTTTCTTCTCCATCTTGTCAATGTGATCATCCCTCTGCCTGAGTTGTTGGAGGAGGTGTCGAGTGAGAAGTGTCACCTTCCTTGAGCATGGCACCTTCCTGGCTAAGTTAATCCCGCAATAAGGACCCCCATGTATCAACCATGTGGACCTCAGCTGTGTCGTCCAACATGTCATCCTCATCAGGATCAAAGCCGACTCTATCCTCCTCCTGATCTGAATGGTCACTCCAGAGAATTCACCTTTTCTCAGTAAAGTAGTCCACTAATATTTCATCTATCGATCAGTCTACTATGCCCGGCTAGACTGGTACAAACACTCGCTGACTGCTTCCTGTAGGACTGTGCTCATCTATCCCTATGCACCGGACACTGCCAACTATCAAGCTTCCTCACTAAGAGGATCAACTATCATAGGGACTATGTATATGTCCACTTCCCTCTCTCCCTTTGTCTACAGTGGTGGTGATGTGATGACAATGCTCTCCGGTCCTTCCTAACCACAGCTAAGATAGAGGGTTGAGTAGGGGATCTCGATCTCACCTCAACAAGTGGAGTGGATGAAGTGGGATCTTTGGGTTGTAGCCAGATCACCAGTAGGGATGGTCTTTCCCCAGATGGGGGCTTCTGAATCTTGGCAGGAGTGGTGGATGTTGTAAGCTGAACGGGTGATGGTGGATGGTGAGGGGAGTGGTGTGATGGTAACACTGACTACCTCTCAATTTGAGATCTCCTCCTGCATCAAACTGTGATAATAAGAATAATATTGTCCGAATGATCTAACATAGGGGCATCGGAGAAATCCATCAATCTCAGGGCCACGCAGACCTCTGATCTCTCTTGCCCTCCTAGGTAGATACATGAGTCTCCACGGCTCTCTCTATGTGGATCTAACCCCTAACGCTCCTAGGGATCATGAATCCCAAATCAAACAAGGTACCAGACTCTGAGCATCTGTAAGCTATGTCGACCTAGCATAGAACAGTCCTAGGTCTAGCATAGGGCCTCTTATGCTCCCTAGCCGATGTCTCAAAGTATGCTAGTGGTAGAGGCAACACAGTGATCCTCCTATAGCCTTCCTCTCCATCTGAAGTTGAGAGGGGGTGGAACCTACTGCCACTCAAAAGTGGATAGGTCAAACGGGGAGAACCCTCCTCAGCTATGTGGGAAGCAGCATCAAGTTTGGAATATTCTCATTACACACTACTTATCAGGAAGTCTTGTCAGATACCATTACCACTGCGGATGCCTCACTTAACACTACTTTTCAGTAGGTCTCTCTCATTCATCAAGATCAAGAGCATAGCCTCAAAGCATTGAAATCATTTCAGAGGGAGCTTTCTAGAGCACAAATCAAGCTCCTCGACATATCAACTGAATTGAGAGAGTTACAACTGAGGAGATAATATCTATTAGAAAGAAAAACTATGATCTGATAGGCTATCATAGCTATAGAAGAGGATTGTTCATAGGTAGATGCCCAACTAAACTTGAGTAGGTCCTTTCCTCATTGGTTCATGACCAGGAAGCTTTCGTCAAACATCTTCTTGAAGTAAGAGAAAGGTAGTCTACTATGCCCTATAGAGCTCATACAGCCTCTGTCTGTATTAGAGAAATTCATGCTAGTCATTTGTAGCTATAACCACTATTATGTCCTTATCTTACATAATAAATGAAAATGACTAGAGCTCATATTTTCTCTCTACTTATTATATTACTATGGAAAATAAGAATAACTAAATAAATATGCAACGAATGCATCATACCCAATCAACATGACACATTCATTGAAGGGCAATTTGTTTGCATCTAAAAATGATGAAAATAGAAAATAGTTAAACGTCTCAGCATACAACACCAAGGTGCTAAAATTGCATCACTTAGGTGTTGCCATCCTCCTTACATAATCCAGAAGCCCAAACTACTCATAATGGTTGTTTGATCAAATAAGACAGCACCGTAGTGCTTCCATGACAGCGTCGAGGTGCTATAATGATGTCTTTCAATTTTAAAAGCAATAAAACTACCATTCCTGCCCCATAAGCACTAACTATACAAATAGAGTGGTGGTGATGGTGGTTGTGGGGCGGGGCGGGAGAGGTTATGAGGCAAAAAACCGCCCCATTAGTGAAGGAATCCCAATAAAAAGAGGAAAGCAGCCCATCTTCTCCTTCTTCTTCCTTCCTCCCTTACTCTCACTTTAACCTATTTTTATTGTTCTTGATCCTGGTCATCTACGTTCTCAACAATGCACTTCTCTCAGCTACGAGAGCAATCACCTCATGCAAGAAATGAAATCAAGACTTTCTCTCATAATTCAAGATAAATTTTTTTGGAAATGCTTTCTTTACATGATTTTCTTCCAAAAAAAGAAATTTAACTAAATTTTCACCATTGATCTTGGATCTGATTGAAATGTAAAAGCGCATCCTCGTTGAACTTAGATATAGAGTAAAAACACTCTCAAAGACCTCCACCATTGAACTTGGTTCAAGTGTGAGAAAAAAAGATCATCTCTCCGTCTATCTTAGGTCTAGAATAAGAGAGAAAAGTGTTTAGCACTGAAATATATAAAAATCTAGCACTGCTAAGGCAGTATGCTATCAAATTTATAAAAATTCATTAAAATCTTCAAGAATTCATCTTAGAATAAGCATTTTTGCCCTACAGTGCCACGGCACCAAGCTCCCGGGAAAGAAATCTTGAATGCTTTGTCTAGAGCACCACCAATAACAACAACGACAAAAACAACAAGCCTTTATCCCACTATGTGGGGTCGGCTACATGAATCCTTCTTCTCCATTGTGCCTTATTATATGTCAAATTCTCATTTAATTCAAGTAAACTAAGGTCATTTTTATACATATTAACCAAGTCTTCTTAGGTCTACCTCTACCTTCCTTAACATAAGGAAAATCTAATATGTCTACTCTCCTAACTGGGTCATCGGATGGTTGACGCTTTATGTGACCAAACTATCTAAGGAGACTCTCTCTAATCTTATCTACCACTAGAGCAACTCCAACTTTTTTCCAAACATGCTCATTTCACTTTTTATCTCTAAGACCAAAGCCACTCATCCACCTGAGCATCCTCGTCTCCATAACACTTAACTTAGTCTTATGCATCTCTTTTATTAGCAGACATTATGCACCATAAATCACTATAGGTCTTACCACCATCTTATTAAATTTTTCCTTAAGTCTAAATAGTAATTTTTATTACACAACAGGCTAAATGCTTTCCTCCACTTCAACCATCCAACCTGAATCTACTAATAACTTCTCCATCTATTTCACAATCATTTTGAATAATAGAGCCTAGATATCTAAATCGCTCACTCTTTTAAAGACTTGGTCACTCAATGTAACACCACCACCATTATAACTAAAATTACACTCCATATATTCAGTTTTAGATCTACTCAAAAGAAAACCTTTTAGACTCTAAGGTTGACCTTCATAATTCAAGTTTCTCTTAGACTCCCTCTCTAATCTTATCAACAAGAAGAATGTCATCAGCAAAAAGCATACACCATGGTACATCTTCCTATAAATGTCTAGTAAGAACATCCATAACATGAATCATTTGTCTAGAGTATCGAAGCACTAAAAATAAGGCGTTATGGCACCAAGCACTCGGGTAAACACAATCTCTTAATGTCGAGGTGCCAACATCGAGCACCGCAGCCCTAAGCTTTTGGATCTACTTTCTCTTATACAGTGTCATAGTTATATATTCAACGTTGAGGTTCCATATCTTCCAACATTGAACTTATTTCTGGTGTGAAACAAAACCCTCTCTCCATCGATTGTAGATCTAGAACAAGGGTGAAGAGTGCTTGTCACGCAAAAAAATTATGAAACCTAACATTGTTAAGGCATAACACAACCAAAATTTTGAATTTTAGGCACCAATGAAATAGTGCCTAGCCTTTGTGGTCACAGTGCCAAGGTTTCATGCTTTCGGGTTGATTAAAAAAGTCATCTAGTAGCGCCCCAGCATTATTCTGCAAGCACCACAGCGCTGAAGTTATTTCACACCTGGAACACTGAACTCAAAAATCATAGGCCTGGGTTGTGTCCATAACCGCACCATAGAGCCATATCTTTAAGCGCTAAAGTGCTAGACTCTCGGGTAGGATGATAGAAATAATGGTCTTAAGAGTGTCGAAGCGCTGCATAATAAGTACCGAGGCCCCAACCTCTCGAGCAAAAGGGATAAAATAACTATTATAATAGCACTGCATATTAAGCATCAAAGCACTAGACTCTCAGGTTTTAAACATATGTTATGCATGCTAAGAGCACCTAAATGATGCATTCATAGTGCCGAGATGCTGTCTCCCCGATATCATTTTTTAGTTGGGAAATTTTATTATTTTAATCTTGCAACTTTCAAATGATAAATAGAAGAACACATACATAACAATACACAAATATGTGAAGAAAATTAAAGTATTTATTTAAATAAAAAATGATTACATAAGTTATATAAAAAAGAGAAAAGAAGAAAATACAAAATAAAAAAGGAGAAAAAAACTAATAATCATAGTCATTGTCATCCTCCTCCTTTTTCTCTTCTTCCAGCTCTAGTGGGGCACTCACATAAGACTGATAATGAGGCACTATAGGAAAAGAAGTCTGACCCAAACTCGCATAAAAGCCATGGTTTTCACATGTGAACAAGTGAGGCATTAAACTTGGCCATGTATAAAAAATATTGCTACTGCTGACCCATGTAATTGTTAAATTTTCTCTCCAATTCCTCCAAGCACCAACTAGTCTCAACAACCTTTTTGGAGTTACTCGTTTATGATCATGGAGGATTTGGGCCTAGACTAAGGGGTGTGTGAGCTTTCCCCCACCTCAATCCTTAAGATAAATCCCTCAATAACTCTTTTAGTCAAGGGTACCTTTTATATAAAGACTTTCTCATTGGAATTTTGTGATGCATCCCTCACAATACATAAAGCATAAATAAGAGAAGGATGACCAAATAGTACTACATTTAAGCATATTACATATAAATTATAAATAATCTTTTCTACATCCATGATAAAGTCCTTATGAATTGCAAAATTTAAAATGGCTCTATCCCTAATTACCTCATTGATATTTTTGGTGGGCATTGTCTTGGTAGAATTGAAATAATGCTAAGCTTTAACCTCCGTAGTGAGGCCAATGATAGGAAAAATGATAACTTTCTCCTCCCGCCTTTTCTACTGGACATTTAAATTTCTAATCAAAGTTAGGATAATTATTATAACAAAGAAGTATTGATCATATTCTGCATTTGGTAAATCATAATATGCGTTAATAGTAGTATTGTCAAAACTTACTAGTTTTTCCCAAATGAAAACTTGATTATTTTGGTGCTCTTTTGAGTTGGCAAAGAACTCCCACACCACAGAGACGACACTAGATTTGTTGTCGTACGCTAGCATCTCCCAACCTCGCCTGATAATAATACTCTCCACGCACCAACCCAAACTGAAGAAACTTCTCTTTAGAATGAGATGCTTGTGTATAAGGGTGTGATGGTACCTCTCCTCAACTTCTAACCTAACAAATCTGTTAGTATCATTGATAGTTGCCCTCTTCTTGCCCTGATTGATGAATTTTACTGACATGATGGCTTTTATAAAGAGGAAAATACAAGTTGGGAGAGAGAGAGAGAGAGAGAGAAAGAGAGAAAGCTCTAAGAATGCATAATAGAAAATAAGTAGCCCAATGGGTCAATTTATTTTAGCAATGAGGCACTAACCTCTCGGGTTCTAGAATAGTAGCCAAGCGCTACGGTGTTCACATGTAGTGCCACGATGCTAGTCAACTGGTCATGTTGTTTACTATGTTGGTAAAAAGAGCAATTCATTACTACTAATTTTGAAACTGAAAAGTGCATTAGGAATTGATTATGCATTATAGGGCTTTGACTCAATGTCGTATCACTGGTTAAAAATCTTATCTTATCCATTTAAAGTGCATGACCATCTGCTAGCCTTTCTAAATCGACCTTTGACTAGCATCGTGGTCCCATATGATTAGCATCAAGGCGTTGATCAACAAGTCAACCTAAATAAATTAAAAAAAAACAAAGTGTAATCATAAACATTATGACATTATATGTATAATGCCAAGGCACTGATCCTTTGATCTTAAGACACAAATATCTATAGGATGATAGCTATAGTGCTGCCCATGATAGCGCCACGATGCTACATGTTTAACTCCGTGACACTATCCTAGAAAATTTGAATAAATTTGAACATCCTGCATGGATCCCAGTACAATAACAATTGCCTAAGTCTACTACTTGAGGATGCTTTGTAGTTTATATTTTCGATTGGGTCTCATGACTCCTTCTAGGTCAATAAACCTAATCATTCCCCAATGATCATCATGTTATTTATAAAATTTATGCAGAGGGGATATGTTCAAATTAAATGAAGTTAATCATTCAAAATAACTTAAAGTAAACAATCTTCCACCCATCTAACATTATTTATCAAAGCTGATAAGTTAAGCAAACATCTACTCACAAAAGAGCCAATGTCAAATTAAATATATAACTATGTTCATACTCAAATAATCTCATGCTAGTAAGGACATGGCTAGTATCCTTTATCTACATGATTTTACTACCAAATGGCACCACATGAAATGTGGATATGACCAGAATCTTCTGACCAGGTGGCTTGGCATCCATATAGCTCTACTATCTTTCAATCATAATAATAGCAAGTATGTTCCTTAATGGTTTTGTTCCTTGAGCTATGAGTTATATAATTTATTTAATAGGTAAAAAGCCTTTTGTTAGCTAAGTTCAACTTAAGTTTGTCACCTTCGATAAATATCACCCCAAGTCTCAAGAACACCTTAGATGATGCAACCCATGGCTACCGATAAGGATTCTTCAGTCAAGAGCTATTTCCTCTGGCTAAGTAGACTAAAGATCACGATAGCTTGAAATGATAGAACCATGAGATCTTGATCGGGATTGTCATTATCCCACCCAATATATACTTTAAGTTAAATGACAATTATTTATGCACATGCTTACTTTTCAAGTCACTCTACTTTCCATACAAGGCATAACTAATCTCTCCTCCCCTCAAATTTAATAGAAAAATGATTGAAAAGCTTAAAATTAATCTCTTAAAGAAAAAGTTAGCCAATAAAGTAAGGAAGAAGAAATATTAGAAGATTATATACTCTTAAGACCACTCTATCTACCTTTAGCTTGGCCAAAATCCTTTTTTTATGAAAGCATTTTATTACAAATTCCTTAACTTCTTTTATTCTCTTAACATTATGACATGTCATCAATCAATTTAGTATTTTAGTGGCTTAGCCTTGGGAGGCTAAAGGCTTGAAAAGACTTATAAGTATTCTATGCTTTGCACTATTGAGGGTCATTGGATAAAATTATATTTTATTTATAAAAATACTATATGAAATTCTTGGTATACTATACTCTTTTGTGAAGCTTGGTAGCTAATCTCCTAGGTCTTTAGCAAGTCCTTAGTTTTCTCTTCCATCACTTTCTCTTATAATTCTCAAAGGCTTTGGTAAGTCCTCGATGGTTCATCTCCTCTTTATGAATGTATTTTGTTATAAATTTTTTTATAAATTTTTTTTCATAAAGTATTGACATGTCAACAATAGTGAAAGTGGTTCTAAGGGCTTTCTAAGTAAACCTTGGTAGCCATAAGCTTCAAAAGGTCTATAAATTATCACATGCTTTATAGTCTTAAGAATCGTTAAATAAAACTATATTTTATTTGAAAAATCTATGGGATCCGAAAATTCACCACCGACCTCTTTCGGAAAAGAAAAGAGTGAAAGAGTTGTTTAAGTGTCAGTGATAATTTCAGAAGGCAGATGAATAGTAGATAAGACACTACACAGCAACACATGGATTACGTCGTCCAAGGTGTCCTTGTAGACCTGGAGTGGAGTTTGTCTAAGGGGACAAATATAAGTCAACCTTAGCTAACATAGGATTTTTTGCCCAACCAAATACATTCTCAGATTTCATCAAAGAGCAAAGCCGCTGGTAATACGCGGACCGTAATTTAGTGGCACCATATCACGGCGAACCACCCGGTCAGAGGGCTCGGGTCGTAACCGCCATTTATGTGGTGCCATATCGCGTTAAAACCACGCGTACAGAGGACACGGGCCATGTTCTTACGGGCTTTAGGAATATTTGAGTATGAAGAAGGTAGTTATGTATTTAATTTGACGCTTTTGTAAAAAATTTTCTTAATTTGTCACCCGAAGACAAACAATTGCGGAGGGGTGGATTGATTTTTTAAGTTTTAATTTTTTAAAATTTTAATTTAAATAATTAATTTCTTTTTTTTATTTATATTTTTTGTATTTTCTTTGAATTTTGATCATTTTATGATTGATTTTAGATTTGAATATATATGATCATTTATCATTGAAATATTAATTATAATTACCCTTCTCGATCCTAGGGTTAATATCAATTGATAGACCTTGTCTACTCTGTCCGATTTTCTACAGAGGATCGGGTCTAAATTATCTCAAGAAGTATAATCCTTCAAAACCTTGTCCACTCTAGTTTGAATATAGAGGATCGGGTTTGAGACTTTTCTTCCTGAAGATTTGAATTTTAGAAGCTATGTGAGTTGATTCATATCTTATATTATATGACAAAATTAGCTTCTCAGATATTATTAATTTTAAATTCTTATAATATCAAATTTTTAGGTTTTGTTAACCTGGACCCGGTCCGAAGACCAAACCGGGATATATAGCATCTGTTATTTGTGTTTGACTTAGTAGTTACTCCAACATGCATACGGATATCTATTCTTTGAAAATTGCATGGACATTAAAGATGTCTAATGTTGAAGTTTCGATGTCAAATTTTGATTTTGAGTTTTGTTAACCTGCATGTCAAGACCAAACCGGGAAGATGTAGCATCTGTTCTTTTGTCTTATACCTAACTTGCACATGTCCCTAATGTTTGAACATTTCAACATACATACGAGTATCTGTTCTTTTTAAAATATTGTATGGACATTAAATGTCTAGTTGAAACGTAGGTTCAATTTGCAAGTTTAAGTTTCAATATGACATTTTGGGTTTTGTTAACCCGGACCTGGTCCGAAGACCAAACCAGGATTTATAGACCCAGTCAACTCTGACTATCTTCTTGTAGAGGATCAGATCTAGATTAATTATTTTAAGATCTATCATTCTCCAAACCTTGTCAACTCTAGATTGTACATAGAGGATCGAGTTTGAGATTTTCTTCTTGAGATCTTGAACTTGCAAAGAATACATTAACAGTGATGCCGATAGATTTATCTTTAGTCATTTCGTGACAGAATTAACTTCTAAGATTTACAATAGCATCATTAAATTTTTAGGTTTTGTTAACCCGGACCCGGTCCGAAGACCAAACCGGAAGATGTGTTCTTTCATTTCATTTGATTGCTTGCATATGTCTATTTAAGCATTTAAGCCATTGAATACTTCAACATGCATACAAGTATTTATTTCTTTTTTAAAATATTGTATGGGCATTAAATGTCTAGTTGAAATGTAGGTTCAATTTGCAAGTTTAGGTTTCAATATGGCATTTTTGGGTTTTGTTAACCCGGACCCGGTCCGAAGACCAAACCGGGAAAGATAACATCTTATTTGAGCCAAAAACCTACCTTTTATGTCACAAATCAGCAAGGGCATAGGGCTGAAATAAATCATTTTGAAGGCTCATATGATCAAGTATAAGGTAATGGGCCTAGAATGAATTTAGGCACTTGATTTGGGCTAAGAACCCTCTCTTTATGTGGCAAATCAGAAAATATAAAGGGGCTAAAATAAATCATTTTTGAAGGCCCATATGATCAAATATAAAGTGATGGGCCTAAAATGAGTTTAGGCATTTGGTTTGGGCTAAAAACCCTTTCTTTATGTGGCAAATTAGCAAACATAAAGGGCTAAAATAATCATTTTTGAAGGCCCATATGATCAAATATAAAGTGATGGGCCTAGAATGAGTTTAGGCATTTGATTTGGGCTAAAAACCCTTTCTTTATGTGACAAATTAGCAAACATAAAGGGCTGAAATAATCATTTTTGAAGGCCCATATGATCAAATATAAAGTGATGGGCCTAAAATGCATTTAGGCATTTGGTTTGGACTAAAAACCCTTTCTTTATGTGGCAAACCAGCAAACATAAAGGGGCTAAAATAATCATTTTGAAGGACCATATGATCAAATATAAAGTGATGGGCCTAGAATGAGTTTAGGCATTTGATTTGGGCTAAAAACCCTTTCTTTATGTGGCAAATCAACAAACATAAAGGGGCTAAAATAATCATTTTGAAGGCCCATATGATCAAATACCCATAGCCCATTTATTTCTCTTGATAAGGGGAGGGAATATAAAAAAATATGAGTAGATGTCATATGTCATTTAAAAGAGGCAAGTGGATTAATTAAAATTCACCTCCTTCACATGCAAGCTCATGGCAAGTGGTGGGACAAATACTCATTAAATTTATTAAGAAGATATGGCAAAGACTTTATTTTCCTTTTCAAAGAAAGAGATAAGGATGCACAAGGGCATGCCACATGTCCATGCATGTGCATGCAATATGACAAATGGCATTAAACTAGATGATCTCCTTGCATGCAACTTATGACGAGGCACCACATGTGTCAACGCCATAAGAATAGATGATAAGAGGAGAGGGCTAAGGAAGCCTATAAATAAGAGGGGATTTCCCTTTCACAAAATACCTACATTTCCTACTCTCCTCTTCTCCCTTATACCACAAGTTTAAGCTCTTTCAATCTTGCATCAAGGGTTAAGTTGTGTCACATGTACTTGTGAGTTTCTTTTCTAACTCAACCTTTTTTTTTTGATACCTTCTTGATATATGTCATGTCATATGGTAGATTTAATTTATTCCATATGTGTTTGCTTCAAGTCTTCACTATGTCTCATGTATGTAAATCATGGTGTGAATGACAAGTAAAGTAGGGGAGGCATTTAAGTTTGAGCATATGTCTAATGTGTATTCCATAACATGTCAAGCTAGATAAAATCCACTTTATGTCAAACTTGCCACAAATAAGATAGCTTTCATTATATAGAGATTGAAGCATGAGTATTCATATATGACATAAAGAAGCATTTTAAGCTAATATATTAACCTAAACATTTCATCATTTCTTTTTTATCTCCCTTTCCATTTTTAAAGAAAATTTTGACAGCCTCCCGGCGTCATCTCCTCATAGGGAGCTACTTCAGGAGACTAGGCCTTCCCACCATGCCAAGAAAGGCGTGCATGGTAGGTGTCCTGAGACACCTCGGCCGAAAATTTATTTGCCCACCACGCCAAGAAAGGCGTGCATGAGGTTAGCTTAATATAGCAACAATTTTCCTGTTATTGCAAGAGTGTAAAGATAAATTTCAATCCTTCTGCTTATCAAAATTTATAACAGCCTCTCCCTCAGGGTTGCCATGAGACTGCGGGCCCACCATGCCAAGAAAGGCGTGCATGGGTGGTGTCGTGAGACACCGCGGCTGAAACTTTGATAGCATAGCATTTCCCTATTAGCAAAATATCACACATGCAAGTTTCATTTCATATAAGTTTTATTTGCCACACTTTGATCACATGTTAGACATGTAAAAGGGGAATTTGCAAGCATCAATCTTTCCAATCAGCAAGAAATTAAAGCATAAGAAAGAAAGGATTTTGAATATTGCATGATTGATTGCCACATACTAGAAAGATTCAAGCATTCATTAAACTAAGCATGAATAATTATATGCATATACCTTCCTTTTCAAGCACTTAGGAAATTTTTACACATTTTTGTTTACCAAAATTTTCGGCAGCCTCCCGGCATCATCCCCACATAGGGGGCTGCTTCGGGAGACTAGGCCTTCCCACCACGCCAAGAAAGGCGTGCATGGTAGGTGTCGTGAGACACCTCGGCCGAAAATTTATTTGCCCACCATGCCAAGAAAGGCGTGCATAGGTTAGCATAATATAGAAACAATTTTTCCTGTTAATATTGCAAGAGTATAAAGATGAATTTTACCTGAATCCTTATCTCCGTGCTTATCAAAATTTACAACAGCCTCCCAACTCTCCCCCCGTAAGGGTTGCCATGAGAGACTGGGCCTGCCCACCATGCCAAGAAAGGCATGCATGGGTGTATGTTGTGAGACACCATGGCCGAAATTTTGATAGATATTTTCCTATGTTGAGAACATGGTAGTATATAAGAATAAATTTAAAGCTTGCATTTGTATAAACAAAAGAAAGTCACGCATGCGGGCTGAACAAATACTTTTTCGGTGGCAAACTAATTATCAAAATTTCAAACAAAAATTTTTATTATTTTTATTAATTTTTAGGGTGGGCAAATTAATAAAATGAAAAAAAATTTGTCTTTATTGGACAAGATTTTTTATTAGGAAAAGCAAAATTATTATTATTTTTTTAAAACCTATAATATAAAAAAAAATTGAGGGTGGGCAATTGCCCACCCTCACTTCAACGTAGGTCCGCCCATGCCTGCATGTATATTTGAGTAGAAGCATAATAATCAAAATTTATAACAGCCTCCCGGCTCTCCCCCCACATGTGGGGGTTGCCATGAGAGACTGAGCCTGCCCACCACGCCAAGAAAGGCGTGCATGGGTGGTGTCGTGAGACACCGCGGCTGAAATTTTGATAGCATAGCATTTCCCTACCATGTTGGAGAACATGGTAGGTACTTATGATAATAAATTTCAAGCTTGCATATGAAAGAGGCATGATATATATATAATTCCCTTCATAGGAAATCAATTGAAGCAAGTAGAAGCATGAAATTCATAGGAGAACAGCAAATAGTATGATATTTAAGCCATACATCCTTCCTTATCGATTTTCAAACTGCTCAAATAAAAAAAAATTTTCAGCAAGCATCACATCTTTAGATAGCAAACTAATTGATTTCCCCTTGCATAAAATAAATTTCAGCATGCTTTATGCCTCTAAACAACAAGCTAATAGTTTTCCCCTTTCATAAAAAATACTTTCAGCATGTATCATACACATTAGAAGCAAATCGATTCAATTTCTCTCTAGTAAAAATATTTTCAGCATGCATTATCCCTTTAGAAAAGCCAATCAATGGATTTCCCCTTAGATAAAATAATTTCAGCAAGTATTGCATCATTCCCATACTAAATAAAAGAATTTCAGCATGTATCATAGCGAGAGGAAGCTAATTGAAGCCAATTGAGACATGTAACCCGTAGAAGAACAACATGTAGTATGATATTTAGGCTACACATCTAAACTTGTCATATCCCCATACTTCTATCTTAACTCCATCTCTCCTTGATTTCAAATTTTATGTGCAAGAGGCAAAGCAAATGAAACTCATAGGAAATAGCAAGTAGCTACCCATACCCCTTACAAAAAAAAAATTTGATTCAACCTCCCTTAGGTAAAATCGATTTCAGAAAGCACCCAATCCCCTTTAAAACAAATTTTGATTCAACCTCCCTTCGGTAAAAAAACAATTTCAGCAAGCACCTAAAGAAAATGTAGGCATCCACGGACAAGAGAAAACAGCAAGAAAGAAAAAAGGTTGGGCCATACATTATCCCAAAGCATTTTCAGCAAACATGAATACCATAAAATCCAAAAAAATGAGATTTGGGCCATACATCATCCCAAATCCCTAAAGGAAACTATTAGCATAATCCCAAGCATAAGATATAGCATATTTAGCAAAAACCCTAACTTCCAAAGAAACTCAAATGCATAAGAACAAGCTTAGGGTCAGAGAGAAATGACCTGGAGGTTTCGAATGGTAAGAGGAAAGGAGGAAAAAGGTTTTGGCAAGCTCAAGAAGAGCAGTCGACCTCGACTAAGACTCACAATCCCGTTCGACTTCCACGCTGCTCGTGATGGACGAAAGAGAGAAAGGAGAACCACTCAAGAAGTCTTTGGCTTGGGAGCAAGAAATGGAAGGGAGAAATGCCGAGAGCAATGAGAAAGCCGTGCACAGCAAGGGAAACTGAGAACAGCAAGAGAACGAGAGGGAAATGTCGTGAGAGGAAGGAGCGTCGTGTGCGGGAGTATGTCATGCCCAGAGCTTCGATCGAAGCCGAGAGTAGCAAGAGAGATCGCTCGAGAGAGGAATGTCATGATCTTCAGAGAACAGAGAGAGAGGGGAGGCATGAAATGAGGGTCAACGCTTCGATCTTTAAATGATCGGTCTCATTGTTAAATGGTAACCAATAGAAATGGGTCGCTAATTCCATTGGATGCTTGGGCGGCAGGGTTAGGTAGGGGATTAGAGGGGTTTAAGGGATTAAGCAACCATTAGTCCCTTCAATTATAATTAAATATTATTTTTATGTGACATTAATTTATGCAATAAACCCTAACAATATGGGTGTCAATTTTAGGTGTTTCAGTTGTGCCGAACGCAACGGCGCGATCAATTTCGTGATCGGAGGCTGTTCGGACAACGTCGGCGACAGTTGAAGTGAAGCTAGGTCTAAATTGTGCGACGTCGCATTTGAATTGATCGATGCCCGTGCACACTTTGCCGAATCAATTTTGAAAGGCGTTGTTTGATAGAATTTGATGTTTCAGTGACAACGGCGTGATCAATTTCATGGACGGAGGTCGTTCGGACATTGTCAGGGCTTCCCAACTTCGATGTGTGCACAATTTCATTAAAAATTGATTTTAATTATTTAATCGATCATTAATTGATTCGATATTTTCTCATTTAATTAATTTTAATATTTTCGATGCATTCAAAGCTGGATTTTTCAAGTCGAAGCGAATTTAATCGATCTCGATCGCGATTAGGGGGGTGTTAATTTCCACCATATTTATTTAATTTCAATTGGCACATAGTTATGGGTCAACAAATGCCCCCCAACAAACATAGTGCGTGCATGGAGCAAATCGTGTTTGTTGCAGATAAGTTGACCTTTCTCTTTTTTATTCTGTCCATGTACTTTCTGTGACCATTCTGCTAAGTGGAGAAGCATCTCATTAAATTTGCATAGGCTGATTCATGTTTGTTAAGAATTACTCTTTCTTTTTAGGTTTCTTTTGTCTTTGTTTTCTCCTTTCCTTTCTTTTGATATATACAGATATATATGTATATATGTTTATTTTATAATCCTTTACAGGGAAATGTTCAGCTGGAGGAGGTCATCAGATTTGCCTTCTGAAGAGCCCACCGAGAATGCTATATGGTCTATGATTGATTCACATGACCCTCGCAATAACGTGGACATTTTGGACACCGAGCAAAGACAATGATATGCTTCAAGGGCGATATATTTCAAGACTTTTCTCCCGCTCTCTCCTTCCGATTGCTCAAGAACACGCTCGATTCGAGAATCCTCCTAAATGGGTGACCGTAAGCTAAAATGTGAGTATAATTTTAGATAGCATTCGTGTGAGTTTGGTTATGTGAAATTCTTCACTACCACGACATCATCGAACGAGGCAATCACACTTACTTAGTCATCGCCAATTACAGTCTAACTCAC
The DNA here is from genome assembly GCA_021442155.1 of Cymbidium sinense. NCBI lineage: Eukaryota > Viridiplantae > Streptophyta > Magnoliopsida > Asparagales > Orchidaceae > Cymbidium > Cymbidium sinense. Next base: position 179,210,475 of record CM038216.1, on the reverse strand, counting down.
TAGAGTGGCCTCGAGACTCATCCATAGGCCGGATCTATGGTCCAACCAAGGGGTATGTCTTTGGGCTAGATACATTCTTCGAGCTCACAAGGACATTCTAAAGGTGGCTGGCATTTATAGGGCAATTTATGCTTCCATTTTTGATTTCAGGAAGATTCCTTCCTCATGGATAAGAGGCTTTATTGAGTTCTGGGATGCGGGGAGTAACACTTGTTGGATCGGCTCTGAAGAACTAACTATTACATTAAGTGACTTGCAAGCGGTATCGGGTCTTCCTATTTATGGCAGTCGTTATGAAGAATACATTCCTTCCGATGACAAACTTTTTCGTAGGTAGCCTTCTGCAGATGGGAATAGGTGGGGCGAGATGATTCTACCCTCAATTTATCCTACCTTGCTTAATCACTATCGGCACACTTATGAAGTCACGGGCTACCATGCATTCATGGCATCATACTTATTGATATTTGGATCTACAACTTCTTACGAGAGGATAGCTTATTGTCTCTCTCAGCTCTATTACATGATCCCTTCGAAATGGGTGTGCAGTTTGGTGGTCATTTGTCCGAAGAGATTGTCGAACCCTTTTTATTACATGGACATTTTTCTCCAGCGCATCCAGGTATGGGCGAAGATTTATTTTTAGCCGGCTTTTTAGCTACGTGGTTGTGTATTTTCGTCTTGCCCATCAAGGAGGGATATATTCGTTCCAGCACCTTATTGGCCGCAAGTAAGATCTCCCAAGGTGAACGTCTTTCCTTGGCTCCCCCAATTCTTGCTAGGATATACAGGGTGTTAAAGATTATTTCAGAGACTAGCTCACTTGAACCACATGATTCGATTCCTACCGGCAAGATATCCATGCCTGATTCACATTCATGTCGAAGGGGCCTTCGCTTGCCTTGAATGCCCTTCATACTTCTTAGAAAGGAACTATCCAGTAGTCATGCAATTTTCACAAGCCTCCTCTACCTTGGAGCATGAAAGAGTACGCCTATTTTTCTTCGCTCCTCATTTAGTCACTGATAGATTCAATCTCATTCATCAGTTTGAGGTTGCAAATCTACCTCCTAGTATGAGGGAGGTTGATATTGTGGATGGGGTCGACCAGGCGAACACATTTTAACTCATACCGGCGATTTGCCAATCGAATACTTTATTAGTATCGCCCCGTCGGTTGTTATCGATTATCACTCGCTTATTTTAGAAGGATATCGCCTAATCGGCACCGACAATTTGGATTTTCAGATCGCTATGGCGGACCATTCATTCCGTGCATTACCAATGCTCGCCGATGGATGTCGCTTCTGCCGAGACTAGATTATTATCTGCTCGATTTGGCTTCACTTTGCTCGTTTGGCACAAACTAAAATTCGCCGCTCCTCTCAATCATACGGGAGTTAGCTATACTCGCTTAACTTGGGTACGCTTATCCTTTGCACCGACTTTGGAGTGCGGAGCTTGTAAATATGAATGACAAGTGTGAAGACTTGGGGTTCCTCGAGAGCAATGAACTCGCCGTGATGGCAGTTTTAGCAGAGGTATGATTCTCCATATCTTTATTTATTTATTTGACTTTTATTTAATTCTTCTAAGTCTCTTCATTCTAACACATGTTGTTTGTATTTTCGTGTAATAGTGAGAGATAGTGTCGGATCAATGGAATAGGTTCACTTCCCAGACTTGAGAACCTTCAGTCATGGAGGTACCATCTTCATCTCATCGACAAAGACGTCCTCGTTATGAAGATCCTCCAAGAGCTTCAACTGATTGGTCAGCTAGCCCCATTCCACGACGCCTCTTAACTCCCGAAGAAGCAAATCTAGGGCCAAGAATGTCTGTTAGCATGGAGCCGATTTCCTTTGGGGATTTTGGAGTTGACTTTCCTGATACGGCAGCAGTTGCTCCTGCTATGTCGATTTCATTTGAAGATTTTGGGGTCGATCTTCCTGAAGCAATGGCGGCAGAACCTCTTGCTCCAACCACTACTGCCCCTTTTGTGGATCTAGTTCCTTATATGGATTTCTTTCCTAGTTTCTGCCCTAGTGAAACACCGGGAATGAGAGATCAAGATTATGGTGAGACTTCTGCCATACCTACTCATGATGAAATGATAGTAGGCGTCATAACGCTAACTGGTCAACCACCATTTGAAAGAGTACAGCCTCAAACTGAGGCCTTTGACTCAGGTATGACCGATAACTCTCTCCTTTTCTTTTTTTCTTTTTTTACTCTCAAATATAACATTACCTTTCCTTCTTACTATCTGTCTTCCTCCTTCCCCTTTTTTTTTAGCTTCCGAAGGGATCGATTACTCCTCAGAAATCCATTGGAGGCATGCATCATATGCGGACTCACGCAATGAGCGTATTTATGAAGAGAACGTGATTTTCTTACATGAGCTGATCTCTCGGTTGGACCCCGGCTCACCAATATCACTCGACCGCTTTTCAAGAGATGCAAATACCGTGCTAGACTTCTTGGCTCATTTCGGATTGGGTGAAGAGGAATTGCGCTATTGGGAGACTTTATGTCGGGAGGCCGAATTTCTAGTCCGACAAATGAAAACCCTTAGCATAATTCATCACAGAGTTTCATTGTCGAGCCGAGAGTGTGTTATACTGCGTGACGGACTTTGCTCATGATGAATTCAAAAAGAGCTCTGCGGCTTTAAGAGGACTTCATGGTGAGTCTACTGACATTGGTGCTCAAATTGAAAGCATCACTACTAAGATTCGAAGCCTCTGGAGGGAGCTTAAGCATTCTGTGTCATGCAAGACAGACCTGCAGGCGGAGCAAGATAGATGAACTCAAGCGAGGAGCAACAACAAGACTGCATCGTGCATGGTCGACGTCTTTGCCTGAAGTCAGTAGAGGATTTACAAACTGCCAAAATGGAAAGTGAGGCTCTTGTTATTATTGTATCTCAGCTTAGAGACCTACAGTCTCGTCTACCTTGATGTATTTTCTCTTTACTTTACCCGTCATCTCATATGTACTTACGTAATTTTCATGAATAAAATCTAGACCACAATCATGCTGTTTCATGATCTCTCTTCTTAAAAAAGGTTTAATGGTCTATTGAAAAGATGAAAATCCCATTGGTTTTATGCTTTATGCATTGGTGGACTTGATGGAGTCATTGAGATAAGAATGACTTCGGTCTTGTGCTTTGTGCTTTGACAGACTTGTTGAAGACTCAGACTCGAGATTTGGGATTTGCATTTTCCTCCTGTCTTGGCTTTGTGCCTTGACAGACTTGATGGAGTTAATAGTTTGTTACTGAAATGAGAACATCTTCGGTCCTGCGCTTTGTGCTTTGACGAACTTGTTGAAGACTCAGCCTTGAGATTTGGAATTTTTATTTTCCTCCTGTCCTGGCTTTGTGCCTTAGCGAACTTGATGGAGTTGACTAGATAGAAATGTCTTCGGTCCTGTGCTTTGTGCTTTGACGGACTTGTTGAAGATTTCATCTCGAGGATTCGTATCTTGTGCCTCTTTTTACCCTGGCTTCATGCCTTGACGGATTTGATGGGAGAAAGTCCTGAATCATCTTAGATTCGTCAGATAATGAAATTACCTTACGCCTAGCTTTCACTTGTAGAAGGATAAATGTCACCCAGCTTGTGTTGGATCAATGGCAAAGAGTCATCGCCCGTGCTTTGCACATGTAATGGACATCTTGATGACAAAACTCTTAGTTCGATTTAACTTTATACGAACATTGGGATAGCTTCTGCCCCGCTTGCTTGATTGGACTTATCAAGAATTTCCTTTCTCTGCTTTCTTTGCTTTGATAGACTTAAAGGAGTTGATATTTCACATTTGTATTTGATTCCAAACTCGCTTAGTGCCTTCTTAAGGTGATTTCTTTGTTTGTTGTAGAATTTTGAGATGACCTATGACCAATATAATTTCCCAATCTGGTCACTTGAACTCACCAAGTTGGAGAGATTTGGGGATTTGGATGCTCTTGTCTTTGAACTAACGAAGTAGGAGGATCCCTTACGCCTTTGTGGCATGTTGAGGCAGATCCGGACTCGGCCATATTTTGGCATTGAACCGACCTTATACACCCACTTGAGGACTTGGGCAATTGATGAAGGATTTTATCCTGCTAACGAGATGGGGATCTCTTACTACGGCCTTTGTGGCATGTTGAGTAAGCAGACCTGTCAGCGACTCGGCCATATTTTGGCGTGTTGAGTCCGACCTTATACACCAACTCGAGCCTTTAGATTTGAAGTGGGATGATAAATGTATATCCAACTTGGTTTGTTGAAGTTTGCAGACTTGAAAGTTTTCTTCTTTGGTCAATAAGACTTTTAGATTTGAGCATTTGAACACATAATTTTGAGTATGCACGTGGGGATCTTGGCACTAGGCACGATATCAACCCAAAGAGAAAGAAAAGCCCCCTGTCTTATCAGGAACGCCCGATACTTTACTATAAAACTTTAAAAAAATGCCCCTTATCTAACAGGGGAATTTTTATTTTATTTTGGAAATGCATTCTTGTGTTACAAGAGAATTTCCAATGAAAATTTTCATAAGTGTTTGACAATAAAGATTTTCAAATGCAGGATTTGTCCAATCACACTTTCATGTGTAATATTTCTTTAAATGCCGACCGTTGATTGGCGGCATTGGTCTTTCACCTTTGAAGTCAACGAGCTGATAGGCTCCCCCTTGATATACCTTTTCAATAATAAAAGGTCCTTCCCAATTAGGTTCAAATTTACCACCAATACTGTGATGAGGGATGATTGGTCTTCGACTGTGGACCAACTCCTTCCTAAAAAAGCTCGAGGATCTTGTATGATCAATGCTCTGACATCTCACGATGACTTCTAGATTTCGAGCTTGAGCCCCACCTCGCCGATCAAGCTCTTCCATCCGTAGATGAGCATTCTCATCTTGGGTGAGATTTTGTTGAATGGCTACCGAGCAAGGTAGTTCAACTTCGTGGCAAAATTGCTAAGCCCCAAACACTGGTGCAGTAGACTTTAGAAGTTTTGTAAGTGGTACGAAGCCCATAACGCTTCCACAAGTTTGGTATGCTACCCCTTTTATTTCTTGTGAGAATTTTTCTAAGCAATTTGACTAGTGTTTTATTAAATGCCTCCAAGCCATTTGCTCTCGGATTATAAATTGATGAATATCGCCAATCAATCTTATGTCGACAAAATTTATAAACTTTAGTACTTTTGAAGGCTGAACCGTTATCTGAAATGATTCGTGGTACACCAAATTTATAGACAATATTGTGGGTAAAGAAGTTAGTCACTTGTTCAGCTGTAACTTCTTTAAATGGTGCAGCTTCAGCCCACTTGGAGAAATAATCGCTGGCTAAGATGAAGGTGACAACGATGAGGTGATCAATCAATCCACATCCCCCAATTCAAACGCCAAGATGCTATCGTTGGATGCAACGATTTGGAGGCTGATGAATTATGTTACCATGGACCTGGCATTCATGGCATCTCTTGGCATGATTGATACAATCTTTTACCATGATGGCCAATAGTATCCAATTCTTTTAATTTTGAAAGCCATTTTAGACGATTGTGCACCACAAAGTCCTTGATTTCAACAATTACTTTGTTGGCTTCTTCTATTCCCAAACATCGCAGCCACATCCGTCGAAGGATACGATGAGTATTGCCAACATAAGCATATATAAGCCTTTTCTCAAGTTGTGCGACTATCGACTTATTACTTGGCAATTTGCCTTCCTTGAAGACGAGGGTCGTCGCCTTCTTCCTTCTACTATAAGGATTTCATTGTATGGTTTTAGCACTTCCTCGAAGTCTTTCATCCGGAATGGTTTGAAGCTTGTCTTGTTGACTTTGAGAAGTAATTTGTAGTGAGTGAAGGAGCAACATGAGCACCGCTGATTTGGTTTGATGACCCTCTTCCGGGGATCTTAAACTTATTGGCTCTAGGACTCGAGTGCAACACGATTAGTATGTCATCGCCATCCATACCATTTCTTTAGCTAATTTAGCTAAGCAATCTGCTTTGCTATTCCTAGCTCTAGAGACTCGAGTCATAATGACATTTGGAATTTGCTTCATAAGCTCGAGAACTCGCTTGTGATAGTAGGCCAATTCAAGCTTGTTGATTTTGTAAAGGCCCAATACTTGATTAATGACGAGTTAAGAATCGCCATAAATTTGTAGATTTTGGACTCCCATAGAAATGGCTTCCTCTAAACCTTTGGGAGATTTGAGGGTTAGTTTATTAGAAATTGCCAATAACTAAACTAATAACAAATAATAATAATAAATAAACCTAATAACTAATAAAATAAACTAACTAATAATAACTAATAAAACCTAAACTAATAACTAACTAAACTAAATAACTAAATGAATAACTAACTATAACTAACTAAAATAAACTAAACTAATAATTAACTAAAAACCTAAAAACTAAACTAAAACTAATAACTAATAATAACTAACTAAAACCTAAATAACTAATAACTAATAAAACTAATAAATAAGCAACTAATAATAAATATCTAAACTAATAAACCAAACTAAATAATAATAACTAATAACTAACTAATAAAACTAATACCTAATAATAACTAATTAATAACTAATAAACTAATAAAAGTAACTAATAAATAACTAAACTAATAAAAAACTAATAACTAACTAACTAATAAAAACTAATAAACTAATTAATAACTAACAAGAACAAATTAATAAATAAAACTCAAAATTAACTAATAAAACTAATGACTAAATAACTAATAAAACTAAATAAACTAATAACTAATAAATAACTAACTAATAACTAATAATAACTAAACTAAAACCCAATAAAAACTAATAACTAATAATTAAACCTAAAACTAAAACTAATAATCCTAATAATAAAACTAATAACTAACTAATAAACTAATAACTAAACTAATAATAAATAATAATAAACTAAAACCAATAAACTAACTAAAACTAAACTAATAAATAACTAATAAACTAAAACCTAATAAACTAATAATAAAACTAAAAACTAACTAATAACTAAACCTAATAACTAATAAATTAAATAACTAAAAATTAATAAACTAAACTAAAAACTAATAAACTAAAACTAAAAACTAATAATTAATTACTAAACATAAACCTATAACTAATAATAATAAACAAACTATCTAAAAACTAATAACTAAACTAATAAATAAACTAACTAATAATAATAATAATAAACTAATAAATAATAAAACAAAAAACTAATAATAAAACTAAACCTAATAAACTAATAAAAATAATAATAATAACTAATAACTAACAAATAACTAATAACTAATAATAACTAATAATAATTAATTAATTAATAACTAATAACTAAGTAATAACTAAAACTAATAACTAATAATAAACTAATAATAAAACTAATATTAATAACTAATAAAACTAACTAAACTAATAACTAAACTAAACTAAAAAAACCTAATAACTAAAAACATAAACCTAATAATAACTAATAACTAAACTAATAACTAAACTAAATAACTAAACTAATAAACTAAACTAATAACTAAACTAATAATAACTAAACTAATAATAACTAAAAACTAATAACTAACTAAATAATAAAAAAACTAATAAATAACTAATAACTAATAACTAAAAAACTAATAATAAATTAATAAAACTAATAACTAACTAATAACTAAAATTAAATAACTAACTAATAACTAATAACTAATAACTAATTATAACTAAAAAACTAAACTAATAACTAACTAATAACTAAATAAAACTAAACTAATAACTAACTAATAACTAAATAAAACTAAACTAAAAACATAATAACTAAACCTAATAAAATAATAAACTAATAAATAATAATAACTAAACTAATAACTAATAAACTAATAAACTAAAAACTAACTAATAACTAACTAAAACTAATAATAAAACAAACTAACTAATTATAATTAATAACTAATAGCAACTAACTAATAATGAGCATCAAGCTCTTCCATCCGTATGAGTTTTGTAAGTGGTACGGTAAGCCCATAACGCTTCCACAAGCTTGGTATGCCACTCCCTTTTATTTCTTGTGAGAATTTTTCTAAGCAATTTGACTAGTGTTTTATTAAATGCCTCATCCAAGCCATTTGCTCTCGGATTATAAATTGATGAATATCGCCAATCAATCTTATGCCGACGAAATTTATAAACTTTAGTACTTTTGAAGGTCGAACTGCTAAAATGATTCCGTGGTACACCAAATTTATAGACAATATTATGGGTAAAGAAGTTAGTTACTTGTTCAGCTGTAACTTCTTTAAATGGTGCAGCTTCAGCCCACTTGGAGAAATAATCAGTGGCAGCTAAGATGAAGCGGTGACCTGCTGATAATGGTGGATCAATTAGTCCAATTACATCTGTCCCCCAGCATTCAAACGGCCAAGATGCTATCGTTGGATGCAACGGATTTGGAGGCTGATGAATTATATTACCATGAACCTGGCATTCATGGCATCTCTTGCCATGATTGATACAATCTTTTACCATAGACGGCCAATAGTATCCAATTCTTTTAATTTTGAAAGCCATTTTAGGACATGATTGGTGTGCACCACAAAGTCCTTGATAGATTTTAATAATTACTTTGTCGGCTTCTTCTATTCCCAAACATCGTAAATACACCGTCAAGGATCTACGATACGTATTGCCAACATAAGCATAAGCAAGCCTTTCAAGTTGTGCCTATCGACTTATTACTTGGCAATTTATCTTCCTTGAAGTAGTCGACGAAGGGCTGTCTCCAGTCTTCCTTCTCTTCTACTATAAGGATTTCATTGTATGGTTTTAGCACTTCCTCAGGTTGAAGTCTTTCATCTGGAATGGTTTGAAACTTGTCTTGTTGACTTTGAGAAGTAATTTGTAAGGGAGTGTAAGGAGCAACATGAGCTGCACCCTGTTGATTTGTGTTTGATGAGCCCTCTTCCAGCGGGGATCTTAAACTTATTAGCTCTAGGACTCGATGAGTGCAGACACTGATTAGTATGTAGTCATCGTCATCTATACTCACCATTTCTTTAGCTAATTTAGCTAAACACCGCTTGCTATTCCTTGGAGACTCGAGTCAAATGACATTTGGAATTTGCTTCATAAGCTCGAGAACTGCGTGATAAGAGCCAATTCAAGCTTGTTGATTTTGTAAAGGCCCAATACTTGATTAATGACGAGTTGAGAATCGCCATAAATTTGTAGATTTTGGACTCCCATAGAAATGGCTTCCTCTAAACCTTTGGGAGATTTGAGGGTTAGTTTATTAGAAATTGCTAATAACTAAACTAATAATAACTAATAATAATAAATAAACCTAATAACTAAACTAATAATAAATAATAATAACTAATAACTAATAATAATTGAACTAATAAATAAATAACTAATATAAACTAGCTAATAATAACAAATAATAACTAAACTAAAAATAACTAATAAAATAAACAAATAATAAATAAATAAATAAAACTAATAATAAAAATAACTAATAATAACTAAAATAACTAACTAATAATAATAATAATAATAATAATAATAATAATAATAATAACTCATAATAATAATAATAATGTCTAAATAATAAAATTAATAATAATAAACTAAAAACTAAAACTAATAATAAAAACTAAATAAATAAATAACTAATAAATTAATAAAACTAATAACTAATAGCTAATAAAATTAAAACTAATAAATAATAAAAAGTAATAATAATAAAATTCATAAAAACTAAACTAATAAACTAATAACTAATAACTAATAATAATTAATAAAAAATTAATAACTAATAATGACTAACTAAACTAACTAACTAACTAATAAAACTAAAAAAAACTAAAAATTAATAAATTAAAAACTAATAAAAAAATAAAAAACTAAACTATCTAATAAGTAAAAAAACTAATAAAACTAAAAAGTAAAAGTAATAAATAACTAATAATAACTAATAATAATAATTAATAATCCTAATAACTAAAAAAACTAATAACTAACAAAACTAAAAACTAACCAACAACTAAAGAAAAAAAACTAATAATAAAGTTAATAACTAAAAAATAATAAAACTAACTAAAAACTAATAAACTAAACTAATAACTATAAAACTAAATAACTATTAAAAACTAATCCTAATAAACTAATAATAAAATAAATAAAACTAAAATATAATAAATAAAACCTAATAACTAATAATAAATAACTAAATAAATAACTAATAAAATAAATTAACTAAACTAACTAAATAAAACTAATAAAAAACCTAATAACTAATAAAAACTAACAAAACTAAATAACTAATACCTAAAACTAAAACTAAACTAAACTAACTAAAACTAAACTAATAAATTAATAAACTTGTTAACTAAACTAATAAAACTAACTAACTAATAAAACCTAATAAAACCTAATAACCTAAAAAAACTAACTAAACTAACTAAAAACTAAAACATAATAACTAAACTAAACTAATTAATAAAACTAAAACCAAATAACTAATAACTAAACTAATAATAAACTAACTAACTAACTAATAACTAAATAAAACTAATAAACATAACTAAAAACTAATAGCTAAGTAATATTAAAACTAAACTAATAACTAAAAAACTAAGCTAAACTAATAACTAAAACCTAACTAATAATAAACGAATAAAACTAAACCTAACTAAAAATAATAAACTAATAGAACTAAAACTAAAAATCTAATAACTAAAATAATAATAATAATAACTAAACTAATAACTAAAAACTAATAAACTAATAACTCATAATAACTAACTAAATAGCTAATAAAAAAACTAAACTAATAATAAACTAATGAAACTAATAACTAACTAATAAACTAATAAACTAATAAACTAATAACTAATAAGAAAAAATAACTAAACTAATAATTACTAAAAAACTTAAAAAACCTAACTAACTAGCTAAAAACTAATAATAAAACTAATAAAACTTATAAACTAATAATAAATAATAAAATAATTAAACTAATAACTAAATAAATAAAAAATAAACTAATAATAAACTAACTAACTATAAATAACTAATAAAAACTAATAAAACTAACAAAAAATAACTAAACTAATAACTAAAACTAATAACTAACTAATAAATAACTAAATAACCAAACTAATAATAATTAAATAATAACTAAACTAATAACTAATAAAATAACTAATAATAACTAACTAATAACTAATAAAATAATAATAAACTAATAACTAATAAATAATAATAGAAAATAATAAAACTAATAATAATAACTAAATAAAAAAACTAAAGAAACTAAACTAAAACTAATAATAACTAAAATTAACTAATAAATAACTAAACTAATAACTAAATAAAAACTAACTAATACCTAAATAATAATAATAAATAAATAATAAAACTAACTAAAACTAATAAACTAGAAACTAATAATAAAACTAAAAACTAAATAAAAAAACTAATAACTAATAGTAACTAATAAAGTAATAACTTTTAAACTAAGTAATCAAAATAACTAAACTAACTAAACAAATAAAATAACTTAATAACAAACTAATAAAAACTAAAAATTAAAACTTATAAAAAAATAACTAATAATAACTAATAATAAAATACCTAAACTAGCTAAACTAATAACTAATAAAATAATAAAACTAAAAAATCTAATAATTAATAATAACTAAAATAAAAAATAAATAAACTATTAAACTAATAATTAATGATAACTAATAACTAAACTAATCTAATAACTAACTAATAACTAATTAAAACCAATTATAAAATAAACCTAAAAAAACTAAACTAAACCTGATAAAATAATAAATAATAACTAAACTAATAAACTAATAATAATAATTAATAATAAAATTAATAACTAACTAAAAATAATAATAATAATAATAATAATAATAATAATAATTAATAGCTAATAAATTAATAAACTAATAAACTAATAACTAATAAATAACTAAACAACAAACTAACTAACTAATAAATAATAATTAATAATAATTAATAATAATAAACTAAATAACTAAAAACTAATAAAACTAAATAAACTAACTTAGTAAAATAACTAATAACTAAACCTAATGACTAACTAAATAAATAACTAATTTAAACTAATAAACTAATAAATAACTAATAATAATAAACTAATAAACAAAAACATATCTAATAACTAAATAACTAACTAAACTAATAATAACTAACTAATTAATAATAATAATAATTAAACTAAAAAACTAATAAACTAATAACTAATAACTAATAATCAATAACTAAACTAAATAATAATTAAATAAACTGATAGTTAAAACTAAACTAACTAATAACTAATAAAACTAATAAATAACTAAACTAATAACTAGTAACTAAAACTAATAATAATAAAAAAAAAACTAATCACTAATAACTAATAAAAACTATTTAAACTAATAAAATAATAAACTAAACTAATAAAATAATAAATAAAAACTAAACTAAAAAATAACTAATAACTAACTAAACTAACTAAAATTAATAGTAATTAATAACTAATAATTAAATAACTAAAACTAATAATAAACTAATAACTAAAAACTAACTAATGAAACCTAACCTAAACTAATAACAAATAACTAATTAATAATAAAAACTTAAACTAATAACTAATAATAACTAATAAATAATAACTAAAAAAATAACTAAAAAATTAAACTAATAACTAATAAAAACTTAAAAACATAACTGATGATAACTAACTAAACCTAAAACTAATAACTAATAACTAATAAACTAATAAACTAATAATAACTAATAAAATAAAACTAATAAAACTAAAATTAACTAACTAAAAAATAATAAAACTAAAAAGCTAATAATAATAATAATAATAATAATAATAATAATAATAATAATAATAATAATAATAATAACTAAACTAAAATTAATAAACTAAATTAATGAATACTTAACTAAAAACTAATTAACTAATAATAACTAACTAACTAAGCTAACTAATATAATAACTAAAAAACTAATAACTAATAATAATAAACTAAAAAATAACTAACTAAACTAAAATTAAACTAATAACTAATTAAACTAATAATAACTAACTAATAAAACTAACATAAAAAAAACTTATAATAACTAAAGTAATAACTAACTAATAACTAATAACTAACTAATAAATTAATAATATAATAAATAATAAGTAATAATAAACTAACTAATACCCTAATAACTAATAATAATAATAATAATAATAGTAATAATAACTAACTAAACTAATAACTAGTGAATAATTACTAAAGTAATAACTAATAATAATAAAACTAATAATAAACTAATAACTAACTAAATATTAAATAACTAACTAATAACTAACTAAACTAAAAACCTAATAATAAATAAGAATGGGAGTCCAAAATATTTCTAATATTTTGTAAAGGCCCAATACTTGATTGATGACTTAATCTAATGTTTGTGTATTAAGGCTTGTGTGGTATGTCCTAACTTAGCATTAAGGTTAATATTTTTAAGTGTCAAAGGATTCAATTTAAAGGGTGGTTTCACTTCAAGTGCTTTAACCTGATTAGTTAATTTATAAGAATGTCTCAGTATGCCACCTTCAGGTGTGATCAAGATGAGACCGATACCAGCTTGAGCCTTTGAGAGATTTGAGGGTTGAGTGTATCTAATGGACGAAGCTCCATCAAAATACAATTCCCACATTTGTTGCTTTTCTTGTTCATATATGTGCATGATTTGCTCATCAGGTAGATCATCGTTAAGCAATGAGTCTACCGGTATGGGATGAGCGGCAAGAAAATCTGCTAGAATTTGCCCCTTCACCGATTTCTGGGGAACATATGTAATATCAAATTGTAGTAGAAGGATAGCCCATCGTGCTGTCAATTCTGCGTTGGTCTTATCATCAAGAACTTCAACGGATCGATCCTTGAGATAAGGGTAATTTTATGAGATAAAGATGTAATGACGAAGCTTTGAAAAATTAACGCCAAAATAATGCTTCTCAATTGGAGAATAACGCTTCCGCTCCTTATTAGTCTTCGACTAATATAATATGTAGCATTCTCCTTTCCTTCATCATTATGTCGCACCAACAAAGCACTCCATACAAGATGAGAGGCTTTCCTGGGATTGGAGCTACAAGAATGGGTGGGTTCAACAGATATTTCTTGATACTGTCGAAAACCTCTTAACATTCTTCGTCCCACTTGAAAGGAGTATCTTTCTTCATTAATTTTGCATCGACATGATTTGATATAAATCTTCTAATGAATGTGAGATGTCCCTATATGGAGCTTAAGTTGACTAAGACTCCTTGAGGAGGCATTTTGACAATCACTTTGATTTTGTTGGGATCGATTTCAATCCTCTCCACGCAGACAACATATCCAAGGAACTTCCGTAAGAGACTCCAAAAGTGCACTTGAGAGGATTCATCTTGAGATCATTTTTTCTTTCAAGGACAATCCTTAAATCATCGAGATGATCTATCTATACTCTTGACAACAAGGTCATCAACATAGCACTCTACTTTTGATGAATCAACGCCAAAGATTCGTGTCATAGCCCTTTGGTATGTAGCTCCAAAGATTCTTCAAGTCAAGGGCATGACCGTAGCAATATATGCCAATTGGCATCCTGAATGAGGTATGCTTCTCATCTTCAGGAGCCATCTTGATTTGATTGTAGCCTGACGATCCATCCAAAATGAGAATATATCGTGGTTTGAAGTGTTATCCACTAGCTACACGGAAGTTTAAAAGTCATCCTTGATATGCTTTGTTTAAATCAAGTCGATACGTATATAATCTCACCATTCTTCTTTTTCAGGGACAATGTTTAGCTATCCACAAGATATTTTTCTTCTAATAAAACTAGCTTCAATGAGCTTCTTGGTTTCGAATTACCTTCTTCAACCTCCAATCTCATTCAGAGGCTTGCTTGACTGGTGCTACATCTAGTTTAATTGATAATTTAGAACCGCATATCAGGGGATAAGCTGCATTTCAAAGATATGTCCAGTAAAGCAATCCTCAATTCAGTAGCAAAGTTTTTAATTCTTCCACTTTATCTTTGGGAAGTAGAGCACTGATGAACGAGAGAGGATCCTCCCGAAGTTCCCAAATTAATTTCTTTTGTTCATCCATAAGTAGTGCCTCCCCACCATCTTCAAGCTCTTCAAAGCCGACTGCTTCTACTTTCTTCATTATTTGTGAGACTAACATTAAGAATGACACCATCTCAAGGCTATCACTCAATCTATTCCCTGCATATAGCATATGTATATTCAGGACCGTTGTCCTGGATTAAACCAAGGTCCTTTGCTTACTTGCTCCAAACTTAGCACCCCATGTTTTATGATTAGGTTTTGCATCTTGAGAGTAATACTTTTGGTATCCTCATAAGCATAGCTTCCTTCTTAGGCAGTTGCATCAACCCAATCCGCATCCTCTTCGACATTCCCTCGATTTATAAACAGGCTTCCTGGCCCGTGCTTTCCAGGGAGAGAAGGTACATAGAAGGTCACCAGTTCCTCAACTTTGTGAGTTTCTCAAGGGGTGATTTCTTTAAAATGTTGGGGAGGAACCGGAGTGACTACGAGTGTAGTCTCTGCTGTTGATGGATCTATGATTATTTTAAAGTAGGTGCATTGCACCTTACCTTCAAAAGCATATTCAAACTCATAATCAGAGTCAAAATATTCTTCTTCAGTCAGAGCTTTACTCGAAGAGTCACACGGACCTTTGGATTTAGAAGGAACACATTCATCTTCTTCTTCAGTATCACTGCCTAGATGAGGGACAGTGTTATTGATTTTGGACCTATTCTTGATATCCCTAGGAATATTTGGAACAATCTCCTTTCCTTTATTCATTTTACCTTCTCCCTTCTTCTTAACTTGTTCTTTTATGGGTTTTGAAGTAGATGCAGTATTTGTTAGTTATTTTGTTAGCTTTGATTCCCTCAAAAGAAAATAACTGGCATCTTGATAAATCTTCATTTCATGCACCGCAAAAGGTTGCATGTCGCCCATAATTTAGCATTCTTCTCCATCCTTTGTATATTTCATACATTGATGCAATGTAGATGGGACAATACCATACTTATGAAGCCATGGTCGACCCGTAAGGGCTCAATGAAGTATCTCAGATCGATCACACATGAAATTTGGCTTCTATAGAGGTCTCCAAATTTAAGAGGGAGGACAAATGACATAGTTTTCCCTTCTCATTGAAACCTTGAGCCATGACTTTATCTTGTCCTGATGTTGTACATCTAGAGATAGCCATCTAAGAGTTCTCAAGTTCATAAGATTCACGGAGGAACCGGGATTAATTAAGATCCGCGGTATTATAATTTCATCACTTTCAACTGTAACATACAGAGGGCGATTGTGCTCTGCAGTCCCGAGCATTAGATCATCTTCTGAAAATGTGACGATTGGAGGCTCTTGAACATTCAAGGTCTCCGTTAGACAGTGTTCAGCAAAATATGCTTCGAACATTCCCGGCTCTTTGAGAGCTTCAATTAAGGTGTTACGTAGATCTTCCGACATTAGAAGTGCTTCGTATACACTAAGCTGTGCTAGAATTTTCCTTAGATGGGATAGAATATTGTAGATCCCTTTGATGAAGCTTCTTATTTGAATCCTGGGATTTAACTTTCATTGATTTCAATTTCTTTTCCTTTATCCCTATTCATTGGCTCTTTCCTCTGTGGGATGGTAGCACTCGACCACTTCTCAACTGCATTGAGCTACTTCATTTGCATCTCAATCTTCGATGACTCGCTGCTTCAAAGCCGCTTCAAATGATAGACTAGAAGATTCATAATTACTGCCCAACTTTATATTTTTTATGTTTGTTGATATGGTGAGCTCTGATTCATCTTCATCTGGGAAACAGAGTTCTTCTAAACTGTTATCAGCTTCATGCATCATCAAGCAAGACTCAGTAGGAAGTTCTTCAGCTTCTTCCCCTGTTTCTTCATTGATCTGAAGATTTGTAACGAATTCTGCAAGCATGATAGGTCGCCTTGCTGATTGTACATAATCTTCCATATTATTGATGATCCTTTGTGTTATGTTGCGACCATCAATAGTAGTAGTAGTAACATTTTGTGCTACTATCTTCTTCTTTTTATTTAGTTTATTTTTTCGTTTGGCAGGTTTCTTAGCCTTCCCTTGTGGTATTTGGCTAGGCTGTCTTTCGTGAGATGAACTAGCCTTCCCATAGCTTAGGTTTTGTCTCAACTCAAGTACGGGCTCAAGTGGTGATTTCCACTGAATACCTGGAACGCCTTCCAATTGCTTTAACATTTTTACAGTCTTTTTAGAGACTGCTGCCATCCTTCATCATCGACCAGCTTCTCTTTGCCTTTATCATTGTTTGATAGTACTGGAGATGAGGTGATTACTTTGGTGGATTCTTTCTTCGGACACACCAATACACAGTCCGTCAATGTGAATTCTCCATTTCTATATTTCCGCTCGAGCCAATCTTTGAATATGTAGCAATCTTCAACAGATGGCACACCGATATGGACAATAATTAGGATTATCGCTTGTCCGCCCTCTTGGTCTTTTACACTCGGTAGTTGAGACTTACTTTGAGTGCATGTTTAAACACCTTCCTCTTAAAAGAATACTCTTTGTTCAGCTTTTCTTTTAGGGTCGGGGCCATTGAGTCATTCTCTCCCTTTGTTTGCTTTGGTTGCTCACCTTCATTGAAGTGACCTCGAGGTACATCATTGCCTCCAAGTATGAGCTTGGGTTATGGAGCTGGATTAAATGACTGCCTTGGTTTTTTGATAAACAGGTAGCCTTTCTTTGTCTATGTTATAGACTAACCGCTTACCTGTATCCTTCTTGTATGAGGTGAAATGTGTTTCACCTTTCTTTGGGTCTAGAGCTTTTGGTCTTTTGGATTTATCTTGTTGGCCATCGGAATGGGATAAATTTAATTTCTCAAATTTAGCCACCCTATCAAGTAGTTCTTGAAATGTGGTAATTGAAGCCATGCAAAGATAAGGCGCCATCTTGTCATCAATGTTGCCCATCAGTAATTGAATTGCATGCTCTTCTTCTAATTGTTGTTCACATTTCATACTCATATTTTGCCAACGTGTAATATATCTAGTAACTGACTCGTCTTTCTTCCTCTTCTCAAGAGCGAGATCGGCAATCATTATCCTTTTAACTGCGCTAGCGAACCTTTTAACGAACATATTTTCAAGTTCGACAAAAATCTTGATTGAGTCATTTGATAACTCAGCATACCATTCGAAAGCAATCGAAGTTAAACTACTAATGAACTGGCAGAATAACAATGCATCATTACCCCCTGTGTTGCCACAAGATGCTTTGAATTAGGCTAGATGCTGCTTGGGATTACCATTTCCATCGAATAGATTGAACTTTGGCATTGAATATCCCTTTGGATATGGAATTTGATCATACTCCGCAGGATATGGGCGACCTTTGCTCACCAATTTTTTCCGCACATACTTTTAATCTTCTCATTCAAGATAATATCAAGTTGAGATCACGGCCGATATAGCTTGTATATTCGAGAAGTTGCCGAAATGACTCATTTATTTCAATCCTCGCCAGCTTTGGACCCTTGAAGCATGTGAGATCAAATTTATTGGAGGATTGTGGGCATTGGAGGCTTGATGATTATTTGGGGACGTGTTGGACCACAATATTTCTCTGCATTAATCGCATCATCGCCATCTCAGATCATCATTTCTCATTTTCATATTCAACTGAGTGATTTCTTTATCGTTTCATCTCATCGAATTTGTCTCTGAGCCTCTGCCAAAGTGATAGTATCGGTGAAGGTTAGATTTTCTTCCCTTTCTTCTTCCTCTTCTTTTTGTTCCTCTCCTGAAGACTCAGAGGATGCTTCCTCTATTTGAACATTTTGTTGTTCTTCAGGTTGAGGGGGAGGTACTATTGTACGACGCCTATGTTGGTATTGGCGTACACTAGATGGCTCACCGACTTGCTGCACCATATACACCACTTCAACAGTCGTTGCATCCTCCTCCTCCTCTTCATCCTCTTGGACACGAATTTCAGATCGGAGTCTCCAATGGACTTCCAATTCCAAGTGTGGAATCGAAATTTCTTCAGTTATAGGACTTCGATCGAAGTTAACCTCTTCTTGATGGGATGGATTTGATTGATGACGGGATCCCCTGGAGGATTCTCCAAGGTGTCTACCGTCAGATTCTTTATCATTAGGGACCCTCTTTTTAGGCTCCCATCGCTGATAAATTTGAGTTTGGGCGGATCTCTGGGAGTTCACACCAGATGTCATGCCATGCTCTTTCTAGAATACTTTTGAGGCCTAGCCTCCATATTCTGCTTACCTTTCCACCGACCTTCGGGATTCTTGGACGCAGCAAGTGTCACACCGATGTTCACCGGTGTGGGACATGGATTGGTCGGCCCCGGCATTGAGTTACGGGATGAGGTCTCCTTGGAGGAGCAGCCCTGGCATCCTTAATAACAGGACCTTGGTATTTTCTTTTCATCGCCTCTCCTTGCAACTTGAGAACCCGATGCACTCGCAGATATAGTTTCAGTTTCCTCGCAGAGGAGCGAACCGACGTGGGGTCCAGAAGTACCGCTTGAGTGACCAAGAGAGTCGTTTCATTTAACCCACTTAAGGTTATCAAACCAATTGTGGGAACACTCACCGGTTCCACTGTGGTTGCATTGGCGACGGCAAGAATATTGAGCACGCAGCAAGATTTCTTTTTCTTCTTTGCCTCCGGCTAAGCTTGCCTCCAGATGAAGAAGCTTCAGCATCATGCCTCCCCGGGGCGAATGGTTCAGCTGGCTGGATTGCATTATTTTGAGGGACAAAGAGACCGCCCTCCCAAGAATAACCCTCTTCATGATTGGTGTCTCCAAGGGGCGCTCAAAGACTGATTGTTTCTTTTGAAGTGACCCTACAACAGTAGGAGTCACGACTTTAGCGGGCCTTTTTAGAGATTGCTGCACATGGCGTGCAGGATGAGTTTGCACTTCGACAAGTTGAGGCCTAGCAACTTGCTCATTGAGAATAGCTGGGAAGTCAATGCTACCAAACTGGATGGTAGCCCCGGTGCTTCCAGCATTGATGATGGCGTTGGCCAAATGGATGTTGGCACCACTGCCGAGAGTAACAGTGACAGCTGTGTTCTGTAATGCCATTCTGGAAGTTTAAAGGTAAAAATTAGCAATTAAAAATAACTGCACTATCACCTTACTTCCAAAAATATGGGTACGATAAGACAAAACATACTAAGCAAATGCACTAAATAAAATCCCAAATGATTTAAGACTTTAAGTAGCAAGCTTTTAAGTTGTCAAATTTAACTTATCATTTCCCATTTCATTTTCATGTCATATTTTTTTTTATACTCCATTGCAATTATAACTTAGATTTGACTAGCCAAAGATAGAAAGAGAAACCTGTCCCCAGCGGAGTCGCCAGAACTGTGGATCCAAAATTGCCACAATTCTTTCGAAAAGAAAAGAGTGAAAGAGTTGTTTAAGTGTTGATAATTTGTGATGAATAGTAGATAAGACACTACCTGAGATTTCATTCTCATTTGGTGAGAACTTTTATATCCGTGTTTCCTATAAGCAAGCCCCTATAGTTAATTACCCTCTCAATAGAGAGCACTTTCGATTAAGACTAGTCAATGAATCAAAGAACAGTATATAATTGCGTGAGTGGAGTTTAGAACTTATGAAATTTATTATTTTAACTTAAAACTTTTGTGGGGAACGATGATGCGCCCATCTAGATCCCATGGTTCCCCGGGTCACTCGGTCCGCTAGTAGAGGATTCAACCCGACCAAGGATCCTGAAGAACACATGGGTTACGCCATCCAAGGTGTCCTTGTAGACTTGGGGTGGAGTTTGTCTAAGGGGATAAATATAAATCAACCTTAGCTAACATAGGGCTTTTGCCTAACAACCAAATACATTCTATAAAGAGCAAAGCCGTTGGGGAACATACGGTCGTCAGACCAATTTAGTGTATATCATGCGTGAACCACCCGGCCGGTCGGGTCGTAACCGCCATTTATGTGGTGCCATATCACCAGAAAACCATGCGAGGACACGCCCTTACGTAGAAATATTTGAGTATGAAGGTAGTTATGTATTTAATTTGACATCGCTTGTGAGCAAAAATTTTCTTAATTTGTCACCAAGATAAACAATTGGAGGGGTGGATTGATTTTAAGTTTTATTTTTTTTAAATTTTAATTTAAATAAATATCTTTTTTTATTTATATTTTGTATTTTCTTTGAATTTTGATCATTTTATGATTGATTTTAGATTTGAATATATATGATCATTTATCATTGAAATATTAATTATAATTACCCTTCTCGATCCTAGGGTTAATATCAATTGATAGACCTTGTCTACTCTGTCCGGTTTTCTACAAAGGATCAGGTCTAAATTCATTATCTCAAGAAGTATAATCCTTCAAAACCTTGTCCACTCTAGAATATGAGGATGTTTGGGACTTTTCTTCCTGAAGATTTGAATTTTAGAAGCTATGTGATTTGATTCATATCTTAGATTATATGACAGAATTAGCTTCTCAGATATTATTAATTTTAAATTCTTATAATATCAAATTTTTAGGTTTTGTTAACCTGGACCCGGTCCGAAAATCAAACTGGGATATGTAGCATCTATTCTTTGTGTTTGACTTAGTAATTACTCCAACATGCATACGGATATCTATTCTTTGAAAATTGCATGGACATTAAAGATGTCTAATGTTGAAGTTTCGATGTCAAATTTTGATTTTTGAGTTTTGTTAACCCGGACCCGGTCCGAAGACCAAACCAGGAAGATGTAGCATCTGATCTTTTGTCTTATACCTAACTTGCACATGTCCCTAATGTTTGAACATTTCAACATACATACGAGTATCTGTTCTTTTTAAAATATTGTATGGACATTAAATGTCTAGTTGAAACATAGGTTCAATTTGCAAGTTTAAGTTTCAATATGACATTTTGGGTTTTAACTTTAACTACAAGACCAAACGGATGTATAGATCTGCCAACTCGACTATCTTCTTGTAGAGGATCAGATCTAGATTAATTATTTCAAGATCTATCATTCTCCAAATCTTATCAACTATGGATTGTACATAGAGGATCGGGTTTGAGACTTTCTTCTTGAGATCTTGAACTTGCAAAGAATACATTAACAGTGATGCCGATAGATTTATCTTTAGTCATTTCGTGACAGAATTAACTTTTAAGATTTACAATAGTATCATTAGATTTTTTAGGTTTTGTTAACCTGGACCCGGTCCGAAGACCAAACCGGGAAGATGTGTTCTTTCATTTCATTTGATTGCTTGCATATGTCTATTTAAGCATTTAAGCCATTGAATACTTCAACATGCATACAAGTATTTGTTTCTTTTTTAAAATATTGTACGGGCATTAAATGTCTAGTTGAAATGTAGGTTCAATTTGCAAGTTTAAGTTTTAATATGGCATTTTTGGGTTTTGTTAACCCGGACCCGGTCCGAAGACTAAACCGGGAAAGATAACATCTTATTTGAGCCAAACCCCCCCCCCCTTTATGTCACAAATCAGCAAGGGTATAAGGCTGAAATAAATTATTTTGAAGGCCCATATGATCAAGTATAAGGTAATGGGCCTAGAATGAATTTAGGCACTTGATTTAGGCTAAGAACCCTCTCTTTATGTGGCAAATCAGCAAACATAAAGGGGCTGAAATAAATCATTTTTGAAGGCCCATATGATCAAATATAAAGTGATGGACCTAAAATGAGTTTAGACATTTGGTTTGGGCTAAAAACCCTTTCTTTATCTGGCAAATTAGCAAACATAAAGGGGCAGAAATAATCATTTTTGAATGCCCATATGATCAAATATAAAGTGATGGGCCTAGAATGCATTTAGGCATTTGGTTTGGGCTAAAAACCCTTTCTTTATGTGGCAAACCAGAAAACATAAAGGGGCTGAAATAATCATTTTTGAAGGCCCATATGATCAAATATAAAGTGATGGGCCTAGAATAAGTTTAGGCATTTGATGTGGGCTAAAAACCCTTTCTTTATGTGGCAAATCAAAACATAAAGGGACTAAAAATAATCATTTTGAAGGCCCATATGATCAAATACCCATAGCCCATTTATTTCTCTTTGGAGAGGGAATATAAAAAAATATGAGTAGATGTCATATGTCATTTAAAAGAGGCAAGTGAATTAATTAAAATTCACCTCCTTCGCATGCAAGCTCATGGCAAGTGGGGGACAAATACTCATTAAATTTATTAAGAAGATATGGCAAAGACTTTATTTTCTTTTCAAAGAAAGAGATAAGGATACAAGGCATGCCACATGTCCATGCATGCATGTAATATGACAAATGGCATTAAACTAGATGATCTCCTTGCATGCAACTTATGACGAGACACCACATGTGTCAACGCATAAGAATAGATGATAAGAGGAGAGGGCTAAGGAAGCCTATAAATAAGAGGGGATTTCCTTTCACAAAATACCTACATTTCTACTCTCCTTTCTCCCTTATACCACAAGTTTAAGCTCTTTCAATCTTGCATCAAGGGTTAAGTTGTGTCACATGTACTTGTGAGTTTCTATTCTAACTCAACTATTTTTTTTTTGATACCTTCTTGATATATGTCATGTCATATGGTAGATTTAATTTATTTCATATGTGTTTGCTTCAAGTCTTCACTATGTCTCATGTATGTAAATCATGGTGTGAATGACAAGTAAAGTAGGGGAGGCATTTAAGTTTGAGCTTATGTCTAATGTGTATTCCATAACATGTCAAGCTAGATAGAATCCACTTTATGTTAAACTTGCCACAAATAAGATAGCTTTCATTATATAGAGATTGAAGCATGAGTATTCATATATGACATAAAGAAGCATTTTAAGCCAATATATTAACCTAAATATTTCATCATTTCTTTTCTATCTCCCTTTCCTTTTTTAAAGAAAATTTCGACAGCCTCCAGGCGTCATCCCCTCATAGGGGGCTACTTCAAGAGACTAGGCCTTCCCACCATGCCAAGAAAGGTGTGCATGGTAGGTGTCGTGAGACCCCTCGGTCAAAAATTTATTTGCCCACCACGCTAAGAAAGGCGTGCATGGGGTTAACAATAATATATAATATTGCAGTGTAAAGATGAATTTTGAATCCTTATCTGTGCTTATCAAAATTTGACCTCTCTCTCCCGTGGTTACCATGAGTGAGCTGCCCTGCCAAGAAAGGCATGCATGGGTGGTGTCGTGAGACCTGTGTTTGAAACTTTGATAGCTTATTCCCTGTTAGCAAAATATCACACATGCAAGTTTCATTTCATATAAGTTTTATTTGCCACACTTTGATCACATGTTAGACATATAAAGGAGAATTTGCAAAGCATCAATCTTTCCAATCAGAAATTAAAGCATAAGAAGAAAGATTTTGAATATTGCATGATTGCCACATCTAGAAAGATTCAAGCATTCATTAAACTAAGCATGAATAATTATATGCATATACCTTCCTTTTCAAACACTTAGGAAATTTTTACACATTTTGTTTACCAAAATTTTTGACCTCCGGCGTCATCCCCATGGGAAAACCTTCCACGCCAAGAAAGGTGTGCATGGTAGGTGTCGTGAACACCCCGTAAATTTATTTCCCACCACGCCAAGGGCATGCATAGTATAATATAGCAATTTTTCATATGCAAGAGTATAAAGATGAATTTTACCGAATCCTTATGCTTATCATTTATAAGCCTCCCCCCACATGCCCACCATGCCAAGAAAGGAATGCATGTAAAGGTCACATCAAATTTTGATAGCATAAGATTTCACCATGTTGAGAAAATTATAGTAATAAATTTAAATTTGCATTTGCATATAAACAAAAAAGAAAGCATATTTGATTAGAGCATAATCAAATTTATACCTCCCTCCCCACATGAGCTGAAATCGAAAAGAAAGAAAGGCGGCATGGGTGGTGAAAACAGCTAAAATTTTGATAGCTTAAGATTTCCATGTTGGAGAACATGGTTTATGATAATAAATTTCAAGCTTGCATATGAAAAAGGCATGATATATATATAATTCCCTTCATAGGAAATCAATTGAAGCAAAGTAGAAGCATGAAATTCATAGGAGAACAGCAAATAGTATGATATTTAAGTCATACATCCTTCCTTATCAGATTTTCAAACTTCCGGCTTAAATAAAAGAAATTTTCAGCAAGCATCACATCTTTAGATAGCAAACTAATTGATTTCCCCTTGCATAAAATAAATTTCAGCATGCTTTATGCCTCTAAACAACAAGCTAATAGTTTTCCCCTTTCATAAAAAATACTTTCAGCTGTATCATACACATTAGAAGCAAATCGATTCAATTTCTTTCTAGTAAAAATATTTTCAGCATGCATTATCCCTTTAGAAAAGCCAATCAATGGATTTCCCCTTAGGTAAAATAATTTCAGCAAGTATTGCATCATTCCCATACTAAATAAAATAATTTGTGTATCATAGCGAGAGGAAGCTAATTGAAATCAATGAGACATGTAACCCAGAGAAGAACAACAAGTAGTATGATATTTAGCACATCTAAACTTGTCATATCCCCATACTTCTATCTTAACTCCATCTCTCCTTGATTTCAGATTTTATGTGCAAGAGGCAAAGCAAATGAAACTCATAGGAAATAGCAAGTAGCTACCCATACCCCTTACAAAAAAAAAATTTGATTCAACCTCCCTTAGGTAAAACCGATTTCAGAAAGCACCCAATCCCTTTAAAAAAATTTTGATTCAACCTCCCTTAGGTAAAAAAAAACAATTTCAGCAAGCACCTAAAGAAAATGTAGGCATCCACGGACAAGAGAAAATAGCAAGAAAGAAAAAAGGTTGGGTCATACATTATCCGAAAGCATTTTCAGCAAGCATGAATACCATAAAATCCAAAAAAAAATGAGATTTGGGCCATACATCATCCCAAATCCCTAAAGGAAACTCTTAGCATAATCTCAAGCATAAGATATAGCATATTTAGCAAAAACTTTAACTTCCAAAGAAACTCAAATGCATAAGAACAAGCTTAGGGTTACAGAGAAAGGACCTGGAGGTTTCGAATGCTAAGAGGAAAGGAGGAAAGGGGTTTCGCAGCAAGAAGAGCAAATCCACTAAGACTCACGATCCCATTCAACTTCCACGCTGCTCGTGACGGACGGAAGAGAGAAAGGAGAACCGCTCAAGAAGTCTTTAGCTTGGGAGCAGGAAATGGAAGGGAGAAATGCCGAGAGCAACGAGAAAGCCGCGCAAAGAAGGGAAACCAAGAAAGAGAAACGAGGAAAATGTCAGAGGAAGGAGCGCCGTGAGGGAGTATCTGCCTAGAGCTCGATCGAGCCGAGAGCGCAAGAGAGATCACCGAGAGAGGAAATGTCGAAGAGAATGAGAGAGGGAGTAGAGGGCGTGAAATGAGGGTCAACGCCTCGCTTTTGATCTTTAGAGCCGACATTGGTTTAAACGAACAGAATTAGCTGTTAATTCCATTGGATGCTTGGGCGGCGGTTAGGTAGGGGATTAGAGGGGTTTAAGGGATTAAGCAACCATTAGTCCCTTCAATTATAATTAAATATTATTTTTATGTGACATTAATTTATACAATAAGCCCTAACAATATGGGTGTCAATTTTAGGTGTTTGCTGCGAACGCAACGCATGATCAATTTCGATCGGAGGTCGTTGACAACGCCGGACTGAAGTGAAGCTAGGTCTAAATTGTGCGACGTCGCATTTGAGTTGATCGATGCCCGTGCACACTTTGCCGAATCAATTTCGGAAGGCGTTGTTTGATAGAATTCGATGTTTCGGTGACAACGGCGCGATCAATTTCGCGGACGGAGGTCGTTCGGACGTTGTCAGGGTTTCCCAACTTCGATGTGCGCATAATTTCATTAAAAATTTATTTTAATTATTTAATCGATCAATTGATTCATATTTAATTAATTTTAATATTTTCACGATTCAAGCCCAATTTTCAAGCGAATTTAATCGATCTCGATCGTGATTAGGGGGTGTTAATTTTCACCATATTTATTTAATTTCAATTGGCACATAGTTATGGGTCAACAGCCACATAAAGTAAGGAAGAAGAAATATTAGAAGATTATATACTCTTAAGACCACTCTATCTACCTTTAGCTTGGCCAAAATCCTTTTTTTATGAAAGCATTTTATTACAAATTCCTTAACTTCTTTTATTCTCTTAACATTATGACATGTCATCAATCAATTTAGTATTTTAGTGGCTTAGCCTTGGGAGGCTAAAGGCTTGAAAAGACTTATAAGTATTCTATGCTTTGCACTATTGAGGGTCATTGGATAAAATTATATTTTATTTATAAAAATACTATATGAAATTCTTGGTGGCGACTATACTCTTTTGTGAAGCTTGGCAGCTAATCTCCTAGGTCTTTAGCAAGTCCTTAGTTTTCTCTTCCATCACTTTCTCTTATAATTCTCAAAGGCTTTGGTAAGTCCTCGATGGTTCATCTCCTCTTTATGAATGTATTTTGTTATAAATTTTTTATAAATTTTTTCATAAAGTATTGACATGTCAACAATAGTGAAAGTGGTTCTAAGGGCTTTCTAAGTAAACCTTGGTAGCCATAAGCTTCAAAAGGTCTATAAATTATCACATGCTTTATAGTCTAAAGAATCGTTAAATAAAACTATCTTTTATTTGAGAAAATATTTTATGGAAAGGCTTGGTGTATTCTCCACTCAATAATTAAACATGGTGGTTAAAGAGTTCTTAATTTTTATTTCCATTTTTTTTTCTATCTTCCACAAAATGACTTCCCTCCCTCAACTAAGCTTGACTGCCATAAAATCTAGCCTCCTTCAATTTCAAGGTTCCTTTTAATACCTTTACAAGTATCTTTTATATCTCTAATAATCCCTTAAATCTTTACAAGACCTTCACTCTCCATTAACCACATGCACTTAAGCCAAAATTTTAATATAAGAGACAATCTTTTATTTTGGAGAACCAAATTAATAATTAATAACTCTTTAGACACTAATTCAAAACACATAAAAATACATTTATTAGTTCATCAATATCACAAATTTTTTATATGGAGTTTCTTACTCTTTTGCTCTAAGGAAAACAAAACTTTTTAAATCAAGATACCGAAGTTCTAAATTTTTCCAAAACCCTATTACCCTTTTCCCTTTGTTATTTATGCAATCTTTCCACCACCATCCTAAGGGGTCTCAAATTCAGCTATTCACCATAAAGGTAATGTAGCCTACATTTAGAAGTCTTCATATTTTTTGTATTCTTTCATATTAATGTGACTATGAAAGAGTTCCATTAATCTGACTAAAGTTTATGACAACTATAATTCAAGTGCATATCTTAAATGAATTTCTTAGATACCTCAAATGAGTATATCCTAAAAAACTATAAATTCTAAGAGGCTATTTGGGATCAATTTTATTTTCTATTTTTTATTTTTATTTTTATGTTGTTTTTGAAAATATTTGTTTAGAGTGTTTTTTATGTGATTTTATTTTTTAGTTGTAAAAATAAATAACATTATTTTTAAAAACACTCAAAACATCTTTTTAGATGGTTTGAGTGTTTTTAAAAATAACAAATGCAATCAAACAAGTTTTATTTTAAGAAAAATATAAACAAATATATATATATATATATATATATATATATATATATATATATATATATATATATTATTTATTTATTATTTATTTATTTATATTTATTTATTTATTTATTTAATTATTTATATATATAATATAAAATAAAAAAATATAAAATAAAAGTGGTCCCAAATGGCCCCTAAGTATTTGACATTCAACATCCTTTATTAAAAATGTCTAATAAAATGCTAAAACAAATTTACCACATTCCAATAACACATTCAAGAGATCTTGTAGGCTTTTCAGTTATTTTTATATGCTAAAGAATCATACAACAAAAGTTGCTTGACATCTAGAAAATTTGTTATGCTTCCAAGGGAAAAAGTTCAAAACCAATGTGATGATGCTTTTAAAATATTATGAATACTAGTTGCACTTCACAATATCATCAAAAGCAAGAAGAGAAACTATTGGCTTAAACCTAACAACATGATCAGTTGAATTCATTTTTTTATTGAGTAAGCTTAGAGAACATTTAAACTTTGTTAGAGATTAGTTTTTTTATAATAACTAATTCCACAATTTTTGGCTCTACTCGTAGCCACTTGATTTAGATCACAAAAGAGTTGTCTCGTAGTTTTGTATTTTTTTTTAAAATTTTCTATAAATTTTATTGAGTTGATTGTATGCATGATTTATTCATTAATTTTTGTGGATATGATTTGGAAAGAATTAAGATATATTAAAATTAATTTTAGTGCACTCAATTAAATTTTCTAGAAATATTATATATTTAATTTATAAATCTTCTCCATAATATTATAGAACATTCTAAAATCTAATTTATGTTTATATTCAAATATTATTATGAACATCATAGATAAAAATAAAATAAGAGGATTCCTATTAGATTTATCTTCGATAAAAATTTAAAATTAAAATATTTTTGTAAAAGAGAGAGGTAGAGAAAGGAAGTTTGGTTCATAGGTCTTGGAACTAATTTCAACCATTAGATCAATTAAGAATATTATTTGGGACAAAGAAGGTTGTCGTTCATCTTCTTTATATTTCAATTTCTTTGCTTTTGTATGAATATTTGTATTCTATTTAATTGAATTTCATGCAAACTCATATTTATGAAAATCTAGAATGTTTTCATCATGTAGTTTTTGATATAATATAAAATTGATTATGTTAAACATATTGATATGAAAATATTAATTTTTCATTAAATATTGTATATATTGTAACATTTTAGGTATTTGGTGAGTATATTCAATCCATAGAAATAGTTATAGAATAATAGAAGCTTCAAAATAATGTTGTGGATATTACATATAGATGATTTTGTGAATTATATATACTACTGATAAGTTAAGAAAACCTCTACTCACAAAAGAGTCAATGTCAAATTAAATATATATAACTATGTTCATACTCAAATAATCTCATGCTAATAAGGACATGGCTAGTGTCCTTTATCTACATGATTTTACTACCAAATGACACCACATGAAATGCGAATAGTAATCTTTCAGGTGTTTGGCATCCATATAGCTCCACTATATTTCGATCATAATAATAGCACGTATGTTCCTTAATGGTTTTGTTCCTTGAGCTATGAATTATATAATTTATTTAATAGGTAAAAAGCCTTCTTTTAGCTAAGGTCAACTTAAGTTTGTCACCTTAGATAAATATCACCCCAAGTCTCAAGAACACCTTAGACGATGCAACCCATGGCTACCGATAAGGATTCTTCAATCAGGAGCTATTTTCCCTGGCTAAGTAGACTTAGGATCACGATAGCCCGAGATGATAGAACCATGAGATCTTGAACGAGCTTGTCATCATCCCACCCAATATATACTTTAAGTAAAATGACAATTATTTATGTCATACCGAACACACATTTAGACACCAATTCATATTACACAAGATATGTTTATTTTTCTAACCTTAATCAAGAGTGCTCTCTTACTACTGTATAAGAGATAATTAACTATGAAGGCTTGCATTCATAGGAAGTGGGACCTAGATCTAAATAAACTCCAACGTAATGTTAGAGGAAATCTAGTTGAATATATATCAATTTACCTCATAAAAAAATATACTCCTACCCATCTCAATAAAGATAGTGGAGAGTATCCTCAAATGTGTTTTTTTAGCTTGCCTAACCCATCAAACAAATAGGCTTAAAACTTATCCTCCTCAATTTTAAATTATAAAAAATAATAGCAACACTTTAAATACTTCAATCACTTAGTCTTAAAAAAGATCATGAAATTAAAAATCAATGAGATATTAATCACAAAAAATGATGAATAGGTCATAAAATTTATAGAGAAAACACAATGAACCTCAAATCAAGTTAACTAGTGAGTGAACGAGTGAAAATGACGAGGAGAGAGAGAGAGAGGGAAGAGAAGTAGCAGAGATAGAACAAGAGGAAGCATCTGAAGTTGAAGAGGCCAATGCAACGCATACCAATAGAACAACATTAGGTGGAGGGGAGCTAGAGTTGTGCAAGCAATTGAAGGAAAGCCTAAGGCACAATGAGTTTTATTTTTGTGAGAAGGATGGGTAGCTTTTACAAACATAGGAAGAGATAGCTAAACACATGACTTTTTTTTATCACTCGACTTGGGTATAAATGGAGTGCATCGTAAAGTAACAAGTGGGGGTATTTGAAATGCACCAAAAATGCTTATTGCATTGTGTTTATAGTTGTCCAAACACCCAAAAAGTAAAAAATTAAAAAAAAAAACTCCCTCCTAATGTAAGGGAGTGTTCCACTTAAGAAAATCTTGGCCAAACCTTTAGACATATTAAGGAAATAAAATGACAAAATATTTTTATGCTTATTTTTTAATAAATAAATTTCTTCTTATTTGTCATTACCTTCAAATTTAAGTTATTAATCAAATATTAAAATACTCAAAATTATATTTTGTTTCCATTTAAAAAAATAATATATTGAGTATTTCAATATTTAAAAGGATTTTATTGCTACAAACTATACTTTCAAGGTGGCTTAGAACTTATATGGTCCATTGTGGCCCCCACTTTATTGAAAGTTTTTTAGTCAAGCTATCTTCAATTCCTATATATATATATATATATATATATATATATATATATATATATATATATATATAAACACCATTGCATTCTTATTGGTATCATTTTTCCTTCAGAATTAATATTAGATCAATTTGAGGAGTATTAAAACTACAAATGAAAATAAATTTAAATTTCTTTGCATTTTAATTGATTATTTGAAAACTGTGATGGCAAACATTAGCGCTAACTTAAAATTCTATCAATTACACATATTTCACCTAATCAACATGAACCACATATAAAAAAAATTTATACTAAAAAAATATAACTTAAGAATAATCTTACAAACCATGATAATCCATGCTTTAGACTTAAGATCAAAGCCTCCATAATTGATAGAAATCGTGATCTGAACAAGTTCTTTAATTAGTTAACTCATATGGATGACTTTTTTATTGGCATAGATTATATGATTATCTAGAAACAAAAAAAATTAAGTTAAAAGTCCCAAGTCATGCTAAAATAATGTGTTAGCTAAATAATAGAGAATAATAGAATTATTTTGACCTCAATAAATATAAAGGAAGTATTGACATAAAAATATTGCCCTAGGTATCATAAGAAGTTTCTATTAATCAATACCTCACTTAAAAATAATGTGCAAATAATTGTGCATTTAAATGCTTTTGATGACTTGCTAGTTAGAACCACTTACAATAATATAAAGTGGAAAATTGCAAATCATTTGTCTCAGGTCTTAGATTAGACATTAAGCATGCTAACATATCTTAGGATATTTTTGCCACACTTGTAGACAAATTAACAAAAAGTTTAGTGTAGATGAGATTAAAAAAGTTTGTCTTTTCAATTTTTTTACAAGAATGCGTTAATTTTAACTTTATAAAGTAGAGTTCTTGGAGATATGAAAGAATTAGTGTAACATAAAAGGCATGATCAAATTTTGAATAAAAGCATAATAAAAAATAATCATGATTATAATCATCATTAATAATATAACTCTTAAGATGGCTATGCTAGAGCATGGATTTTTCATAAAAAAAATTATGCACATGCTTACTTTTCAAGTCACTCTACTTTCCATACAAGGCATAACTAATCTCTCCTCCCCTCAAATTTAATAGAAAAATGATTGAAAAGCTTAAAATTGATATCTTAAAGAATAGGTTAGCCACACAAAGTAAAGAAGAAAAAATATTAGAAGATTATATACTCTAAAGACCACTCTATCTACCTTTCGGTTGGCAAAAATCCTTTTTGTTTTAAAGCATTTTATTATAAATTCCTTAACTTCTTTTATTCTTCTAATATTATGACATGTCATCAATCAATTTAGTATTTAGTGGCTTAGCCTTGGGAGGCTAAAGACTTGAAAAGACTAATAAGTATTGACATTGGATAAAATTATATTTTATGTATACAAATACTATATGAAATTCTTGGTGGCTACTATACACTTCTGTGAAGCTTGGCAGCTAATCTACGGGGTCTTTAGCAAGTCCTTAGTTTTCTCTTCCATCACTCTCTCTTATAATTTCCAAAGGCTTTGGTAAGTCCTTGATGGTTCATCTCCTCTTTATGAATGCATTTTGTTATCAATTTTTTTACTATTTTTTCTTTCTTCAAGTATTGACATGTCAACAATAATGATAGTGGTTCTAAGAGCTTTCTAAGTAAACCTTAATAGCCATAAGCTTCGAAAGGTCTATAAATTTTTACATGCTTTATAGTCTTAAGAATCATTAAATAAAACTATCTTTTATTTGAGAAAATATTTTATGGAAAGGCTTGGTGTATTCTCCACTCAATAATTAAACATGGTGGTTAAAGAGTTCTTAGTTTTTATTTCCATCCTTTTCTTCTAACCTCCACAAAATGACTTCCCTCCCTTAACTAAGTTTGACCGCCCATAAAATCTAGCCTCCTTCAATTTCAAGGTTCCTTTTAATACCTTTTTATATATCCTTTATATTTCTAATAACCCCTTAAAGCTTTTCAAGACCTTCACTCTCCATTAATCCCATGCACTTAAGCCAAAGTTTAATATAAGCAATAATATTTTATTTCAAAGGACCAAATTAATAATTAATAACTCTTTAAACACTAATTCAAAACGCATAAAAATATATTTATTAGTTCATCAATATCACAAATTTTTGATATGGAGTTTCTTACTCTTTTGCTCTAAGGAAAACATAACTTTTAAAATCAAGATATCGAAGTTCTAAATTTTTCCCAAAACCCTAATATCCTTTTCCCTTTGCTATTTATGCAATCTTTCAACCACCATCCTAAGGGGTCTCAAATTCAGCTATTAGCCATAAAGGTCATATAGCCTACAGTTATAAGTCTTCATATTTTTGTACTCTTTTATATTAATGTGACTATGAAAGAGTTTCATTAATCTAACTAAAGTTTATGACAACTATAATTCAAGTGAATATCTTAAATGAATTTCTTAGACACCTCAAATGAGTATATCCTAAAAAAGTATAAATTCTAACTATTTGACATTCAACATCCTTTATTAAAAATGACTAATAAAATGCTAAAAAAAAATTTACCACATTCCAATAACACATTCAAGAGAGCTTGCAAGCTTTTCAGTTATTTTTATAGGCTAACAAATCATACAACAAAAGTTGCTTGACATCTAGAAAATTTGTTATGCTTCCATGAGAAAAAGTTGAGAACCATTGTAATGATGCTTTAAAATATCATGAATGCTAGTTGCACTTCACAATATCATCAAAAGTGAGAAGAGAAACTATTGGATTAAACCCGACAACATGATTAGTTGAATTCATTTTTTTATTGAGTAAGCTTAGAGAACATTTAAACTTTATTAGAGATTAGTTTTTTTATATAATAACTAATTCCACAATTTTTGGCTCTACTCGTAGCCACTTGATTTAGATCTCAAAAGAGTTGCATGGTAGTTTTGTAAAAAAATTTTAATATTCTATAAATTTTATTGAGTTGATTTTATGCATGATTTATTCATTAATTTTTGTGGATACTATTTGGAAAGAATTAAGATGTATTAAAAATTAATTTATTGCATTCAATTAAATTTTCTAAAAATATTTTATATTTAATTTATAAATCTTCTCCATAATATTATAGAGCTTTCTAAAATCTAATTTAAGTTTATATTCACATATTATTATGAGCATCATAGATAAAAAAAAAAAGACCATTCCTATTAGATTTATCTTCCTTAAAAAATTAAAATTAATATATTTTTGTAAAAGAGAGAGAGGTAGATAAAGGAAGTTTGGTTCAGAGGTCATGGAACTAATTTCAACCATTAGGTCAATTAAGAAAATTATTAGGGACCAAGAAAGTTACCATTCATCTACTTTAGATTTCAATTTCATTGCTTTTGTATGAATATTTGTATTCTATTTAATTGAATTTCATGCAAACTCATATTTATGAAAATCTAGAATGTTTTCATCATGTAGTTTTTGATATAATATAAAATTGATTGTGTTAAACATATTGATATGAAAATATTAATTTTTCATTAAATATTGTATATTGTGTAACATTTTAGGTGTTTTGGTGAGTATATTCAATCCAATAGAAATAGTTATAGAATAATAGAAGCTTCAAAATAATGTTGTGGATATTACATATAAATGTTTTTGTGAATTATATATGACTATCAAATTATATATACTATTTAACTCTATAAATACTATTATTTATTGTGCATATTGTCTTCTATAACTTTTTATAACATGTTGGTTAATATTTAGATATATTAAAAGTTAATATATTTTGAGCTTATATATAAAAAAAATATAAATTCAAAAAGAAAGAAGAAAAGGGGAATGCATAAGTGGCTAGTTGATTGTAGTTTATGTACATTCAAGTAGAGATATGAGAGCCTATGCACTTATATCATTATCATATATGTGTATGATATGCTTAAAAATATGTTAATAAGTGAAAATAGAAGTATAAGAGATGAATGGGAAATATAAATAAATAGAAGTATGAGTGAATGTAAAGGTATAAGGAGTGAAGTAAAAACTATAAATATTTTAAAGTAAAAAATAAATTATTATTTTTATTATGATATTTTGTTTCTAATATTATGTTAAAAGATTTGCTTATATTATAACTTCTAATATATGCCTAGGATTGACATCAATTCTCATTATGATACTCTATTTGACAAGCTTTACATGTGACCTATTAAAGTATCATGTTGGTTTAGTAAAAGTAAAATCTTCTTATTCACATAATGTTATATTGATGTACATACTTTTTTTTTTCTTTTATATATTAAAATTTTAGTTGATTTTGAATAACTAATTGAGTTTTTATTGTTCACCCTTGTTTTACATATGTGTATTATTTTATGAGGGGTAAAGCTCATGTTAAGTAGAGCTAACCCGATTATCATCCTATTTTTAGGTATGCTTATATATATATATATATATATATATATATATATATATATATATATATATATATATATATATATATATATATATATATATATATATATATATATATATATATATATATATATATATATATATATATATATATGATAATTGTGATGTATATATTTTATTAAGAGAGATTGCACCATAATTATTGTATATATCCTTTTTATTGTATAGTTTAGTGATATAAATAAAAAGGTACTAAGAGTTTCACTTATTCATTATATAGTGATACAAAAAATAACTTTATGTTTGTAAATATTTTAAAACTTCTTTCAAATAGGTCTTAGATAATCTATCAATTGTTGTAACTTTGACATGATATAGCCCAATTCAACATAATAATTTGCATCAGGCCAGGTAGAAAAACTTTTTCCATTTGAAGTATAAATTCATTAAATGATTGAGGATGATGCTTCTGGGTGCAATGATGAAATGATGTTTTAATAGTACTCTTTTTATGGAGGTATATTTTATCTATTACCTTAGATGGGTGAGTGGTTTGAAGCTTGGTTGTGAGCTATGAATGAAAGAATTGGACATTCTTTTGAAAGGAGTCTTAATATAAATAGTTTCTCTTAGAACTTGCTCTTGAATTCACTAAATCATTCTTGTCAAACAGTCTTTCATTTAACTCAGTTGTTGTGAGGTAATAATGATTTGTTGCACCATTAAAGGATACCTCTCCTTCTTTTTCAAGATATTTCAGAGCTTGATTCCTTATCTTAGGCATTATAGATACTCATTACACTTAAAAATGATGATGTATCCTAATTTATGTGTGCCTGACAACAACTTAACTAATAAGTATGAAGTAAGCATAAGGGAAAAAAAATGAAAGAGAATGATTCCTTCGATTTCACTAGATCTCTATAATGAAATCTAGATTAGTGTTTAGATATGGCTCATTTTTAAACTCATATTATGATCCATTATTTCTAAGTTTAGATCAATGGTCCTATAAGAATGACTAAATACACTTAAAACTAAGTACAATGATTAACAAAGTGCTTATTGTAAAATGAATAAATCTAGCTATCTTGTAGCTCATAAAATATATCAAGAACAAATAATGAGTTTCAAGTAAAATATAAAATATTTAAAAATGACTCTAGCAACAAACTTTAAGCTTACGAATAATTTTATTGTGCTTAAGTGAGTTAACAATTCATTATAATCTTATAACTAGACTTAAAGACTATAATTGATGAATCCATCCATAGTAAAAAAAATTGAGGAATTTACATATATACCACATAATTCTTATGTATTTACATATCTAATACTTAAACTTCAATTTTTACAGATATAACATCCTAATCTTTAATATCACATCAAAAATACTATTTTATTCACTTTTTAAAAATGAAATGCACTTTTTTAAGCATAGAAAAGTGTTAGATAAGTAAATATCTAAGTTTAGATTTTATATATATAAATATATAAGAATTGTGTGGTATGTATGTAAATCTCCCAAAAAAATTTTGGTGACTTCAAATGAATAAATCATTAGCAAATAGAACTTCATTTGAAAACTTCAATTTGTAATACATGAGTTATTTTGCTAAGATACATTTAATTAATTAATAAATCAAAAAGCACTAATTGTCTAAGATTATCCGTGACTTTAAGCAACAAAGGTTAATTACGCCAAGAATCTATCTATAGAAACTATATATGCACTTCTATCCGCTCGCACAAACAAACCAGCAGTAACTTGCAGCAACTATCAGGTCGCCCGCCCCGAAAGCCTCTCTTCTTTTTCTTGGTTTGTCTTGCTTGCTTTGTGTCGATCCTCTCAAATCTCCTCAACGCTTTTGTAACGATCGTCGATGTTTTGATTATGATTTTAATCTATGATTTGATATTTGTTTCTCATCGGATCGTCGACAGAGGAAGCGGAAACTAGAGTTGAGCTGCGAAGGGAGCAGCAGATATTTGGAGGGTTTTTATCAGTGATGGGTAGGCTTTTTCTGGTGAATCTAGAAGGCAAGGGCTATAGCTGCAAGCACTGTCAGGCTCATCTGGCCCTCAGCGAAGACATCGTTTCGAAGGTATATTTTCTGGCCACTTATTCTTCCGTTTTCTTCTAAATCGATCTGGTCTCCACAAGTGTTATTAATTTTACTTGTCTGAATTACTGGTGAAATGTTATTGATTACTGATGGCATTGATCATCTATGATGGCATTTTGTGATTACTTTTGCGCAAATCGCTGGTGGTTTGATGCTGGCGAATGTCGCTGGAGTCGTACCTGATAGCTTATTCCTGTCTGCGCTGCAACTGATTCTTCCCAATTTCAGAAACTTTATGTTTTTGTTGAGATTATTCTATTTTGTTGACTTCTTGTGGTTTTAGGCTGAGCTTTCTTTTGCGTGGGTGATTGCTCCTTGAAACTAGAACAAGTAACCGCTATCTGCCATCCATTGCGATCTTTCACCTGAGACGAAGGGCTGGGCTAGGATATTTTTGGCAAGGGCTAGCTGAATAGTCTGAAATTAGTTTTTTATCTTGTGACTGCGAACGTGCGTTTGATTGGTGCTAATGTCTATCATTGGATAGAATTGCAATTGGAAAAACTAACTGGCTTTGGTTGAGCAAGGATGAATATTTCTAAATGAGCATTCTAAAAGTTATGTATATTATGAAATATGGTGCGGGGTGAGGGGTGAACGTTGACCCTTGCAGTGTAAGCTTCTTCCATTTTTAACGTTGTAGCCATTGCAGCACACCATTCCTCCATTTTTGCATACATTTGCAATATTTTTTGTGTTTTAACACTGAATTTGCCCATTTGCTGTTATTTTTTATTCATTTTTAGGGTCTTAGCATGCTTCTGATAGTAGTATGCAGTGTCAGGTTTGTGTATGTTGAGGTTTTCATGTAATTGTCAACAAATGATTTTTATGAATAAAGACATTTATGACACCTCTTGCTATAACTGTGGTGTGGCAGGCCCTTGCCTAATATGCATTGCATTAATTGGATATTAGGTTAAATTTCTTGCATTGTGACTCTGAAAGTTTAAATTTTATAAGCTGGTTTTACATTCAACTCTGAACTGTTTCATTCAACTTTTGACTCTCTGCTGTGACTAAATCAAACAATAAATTTTATTTTTAAAAGGTGTAGGCATGTTTGAAGAGCATCTCAAGGCTTAAGTATCACTCAATCTAGAACTTTCTGTTCATGTGATATTTGTGATGCCTTACTTAATTTATAATTATAAATAATATTAATAAATTATTATATTAATGTATTTAATAAATTATTATATCTATTCCTCTCACAGAGTTGAATTAGTATTCCTCTTCTCCTTCAAACATCATGAGCCACAACCTCTAAGTAGTGACATGTCTTCAAGAAGCACAAGTAATTCCTTCATCATCCTCTGTGTTATTAATCTATTATTTTATTTAAAACTATATTGAATAAATTGTTAACTACTATAGAGAGTAAAAAGAAAATTATAGCAGTTGAAGATTTTGAAGATGATGAGACATGTTCCAAGGATAATAGTTATTAAATATAGTGATTCTTTTGAAAATGATGAAAGTGATGATGAAGGTGTTGTAGATTTTAATCCTTATGACATATTTAAATTTTAAGCAAGTGCTTATATGAAATCTCGTTTTAATTTTATACTTCATATTAGTTAATTTGTGATTTGTGTCTTTATAATAATGAACTAAATAAATTTGTTGATAGAGTATCATATTTATGAATTATTTATAATTTTATGAATTTTTTTTTTCGAGGCTTATGCCTTGATCCTTTCTAGAGCAAAATGCCTCAAATCCTGAGTTTGCCTTTTTATAGATTAGAAATAATGACCTTATCATAGATTGTGTTGATTGTTATAGCTCAACAAAATGTTAGATGATGTGACTAGTGGTTGGGTCACTTAGGTGACCAATTTGGTGGATGATGGCTCTTCTAAGATATCTATGGGAGTGAGAAAGGCCTTGGTAGAGTTTCATTTGGAGTAGTGTTCGAGTTATGCGAGCAATTAGGGTCGGTTAACGCTAAACAAAGATTAATTTTAAATCAGGAGACTTGGCTTCACAAAACTAAAAATCCCTCTACGGAACTTTAAATCACATAAAATAAAAGACAAAGGTAGATTATGATGTCTATAGAACTTCATTTGGAGTAGTGTCTATTTATGATTGAATCTCCTTGCACTTCTTATGCTACACATTTCTCTTGGTCCCCAAAGAACTTTTCTTTGAAGAGTTAAAATCTAAATAATCTGTTGCGAGCTCATATGCTAGCTTCTCTACATCATCTATAGTTAACCATGTATCTTTTGTAGGTGGTTTGCTCCTCCATCTCACAAGGAACTTGTGATCTCCACTTTAGTCTGCTTCATCTATACTAACTAATGTGATCCACTACAAGAATGATGTTAGTTTAACACTTGAAAAAGTGATTTTGTTTTCCTACAAGAGAATTATCCTGTGCATTTGGAAATTTGCTAACTCTTTTAAATGATATCAAAATTTTCACATTAAAATAAGGCTAATAAATATAATTTTTGGTAAGTCAAGAAAATATTCATTTGTGCCAATTTTTCTAATAATCCCAAATTACCCAAATACCCTAACTTGTAATTTTCTATATTTATTAGAAGATACTTCTCAAGGCAAAATCTTATTAACACATGATCCCCCATATTAAATTATTTGAAAGTTTTATTCATATTCTTTGTTTTAGGCTTTTAGCATATTTTGTATTAGTGACTTTCAATTATTGTTTGGCATTTTCATGATTGCTTTGGAAATCCTTTGCAAATGTAAATGCAGACTCTAAAAAT
This sequence comes from Cymbidium sinense, assembly GCA_021442155.1. Classification (NCBI taxonomy): domain Eukaryota; kingdom Viridiplantae; phylum Streptophyta; class Magnoliopsida; order Asparagales; family Orchidaceae; genus Cymbidium; species Cymbidium sinense. The sequence continues at coordinate 179,169,348 of CM038216.1, read as the reverse complement.
GCATGTGAAGAAATGCTAATGCTACCAAGATCAATTGGTTTTTTAGGATTATAGCCATAGATTATCATAAAGGGTATTTTATTTATTGCTCTAGATGTAGTGTTATTATAGAATTATGTGGGGTTAGAAAACTCTTTAAACATGGTGTTAAATCTTACCTTTTATGCTCTAATGTCTAAAGGTAAATGTGAAAGGGTAGGACTCGCTAAGTTTAGATCAAAAGTAGTCTCCTTAGCTATAAGGGATGATAATATAGTCAATTGAAGTTTTATACTTTTCTTTGGATGTCAAAACTAGACTTATGTGGAGAAATAGGTGCTTGGTTATTTGTTGGATTTATAAGAAATAATTTTATGGTCATTTCATTATATTTGAATACATAGATATTCTCTTGACCATAATGAATCACATTAAGATCATAAATATAAGGCTTGCCTAATAAGATTTGTGCTATATTCATAGGTAAAATATCACACTTAATGTGATTTTCATAGCTACCTGTTTTTATAGGTACAGGGCGCCTGGATATGATGTGTAAGAAGGTGTGATTCATCCGACTCACATGAAATGATTTAAAATGGGGTTATGGCTTAAGGTTCACTTTAGAAAGAGTGTGTGTAGATATGGCATTCATAGCACTATCCTAATCTATGACTAATTTATATCACTTCTCCTTACAAATCACATACATGGTGAAGATATTCTTTATCCTTCAATCTTAATCTCTAGCTACTAACATATACCTCGTAACATTCACCTAATCTTCCACATGCTCTATTCCTCATTTGAAAGAGGATTGTCATCATGGATCATTTTAACTTTATCATTTAATTCTTTTCCATCTCATCTAGAAATATGATTTTTGCTTTACATTGATTCTTTATATGTCCTTTTTATGTCATTTAAATTACACTATGTCCCTAGTCTTAAAAGATGATTCAATGACATTTTTATTAGGTTGGGTACTAGAGGATAAAGGTTTAGGTTTAGCAGTAAAACCTTGATTATGATAGGTGGATGATTGATATGAGGAATTTTAACCCTTGGATCTAGATGAAGAAGGCTATCTTCTAATGCTTTTTTTTGGAGCAAAGTATAGTGAAAGCATCCTCAAGAGTTTGAGAGTCATGTAACTCCGCCTCATTCCTAATGTCGCTCATATGCTCAATGACAAATTTGTTGGCTAACTGTCACTCTTGATCAATACAATTAATCATATCTACCAATTACTAAAAAATATTCATATATTCAACCACTTGTATATTTCCTTGTCTTGGTTTCATTAACTATTAATATAATTTTTTTTCATGATTTCTAGGACAGTATTTAGCCATAAGCATCTCTTTCAAATCCACTCATGTGAGGATTTTTCTTCCTGGTCTTTTTCAAGCAAAATGTTGTTCCAATAAATTTTATTATGTTTTACCAGTTTTAGTTTGACAAATGTATTCCTTTGATAGTCATTCATCTGGTACCAATCAAATAACTCATTCATTTGAATCAATCAATTTAAAAATTTTATTGGAATCATGAACTCTATTATAGGTTGGGGCATCAACTTTAACCTTCTTGATAGGCTCATTCAAAACCACAAGTGCCTATGGTGGTCATTCCTAAGGAGATTCTTAAAAGGATGTTCGTATGATGTAAGTGTTCTCTATAAGTTTCTATGAGTTCTTCGCCTATTGTGTCAATCTCAATAGGATTTTAGACTAAGGGTGGGGTTTGTGCCCTAATATTCAAGTTCTGGGTGGCTAGATTTATGACCAAGTCTTGAATCCTATTAATTTTTAACTCAATTTGTAAGACTAGTTCTTCTCCTCTCCTATTCAAATTGTTCATTTGATCTTAGCTAGTAGATTTATGATGTATGATATCAAAATAAGGAATGCAATATAAAACTTATTTTGATTTTAATTTTAAAATATGCAATGAGATGCTTACTGAATTTTGATGAAATGAATACAAATCACAATACTAAAATGATTTTAAAGTCTTCACTAAGATGCAAATACAATTGAAACAAACTAATACAAAACAACTTAACTAGAATTAAAATAAAATCTTAAATACTTCAATGTGAGTTCAGCATTGTTAATTTGAATCATGGTGAAGGTTTAAATGTTTTCTCCTCACTCATTTGAAACCTCTCAAGTCAATTAGATTAGGGTAGGTTTAGGGATAATTACTAGGTTAATGAAATTGGAGCCATTAATTAACACAAACATAATGATTCATAGAATTTCCTTGCACATATTATTTAGCACTAATTTTTGTAATTGAAAACACAATATCATAAAGGAAAATTTAACAAGTCCAAAGAATAGAAATGAACCTCTTAGGATGTTAATTCCACCATTTGCAAGCACCTTGCCAGTTATGCACTCCCATTGGTGATCACCTTTCAATGTTGTCCACCAATTCTGAATTCTTATAATAATTTTGATGTGACCAGTGGTTGGTCACCTGAGATGACTAATTTGGTGGATGGAGCTTCTCCTAAGATAAGCAAGGATTTTCACATTATGGACGGATGCGGGCAAAGAAGTTGGTCCATGAAACTAGAATTAAGTTAGGAACTTAGAATATAAGTACTTTTACAGGTAAATTAATGAAATTAATATATATTATGGTTCATAGGAAGATAAATATTTTATGTCTTTAAGAAATTAAATGGGTTGAGGAGAAGGTCAAGGAGATTGATAGTTTAGGTTTTAAATTTTGGTATTCAGGTAGACGTCGAATTAGAAATAGTATAGGTGTGATTATAGATAAAAATTTGAAGAATAATGTTATAAATATTAATAGGATTTGAAATAGAATTATAAAGATTATTGTTGATATTAAAATTATTAATATTATAAGTGTTTATACCCCAAGGGGGGTTTCAAAAGAAAATTTTGAAATAAATTAGGATTAATACAAAAGATACCTCTTGAAAAAAAGGTATTTATTGGAAAAGATTTAAATACGTTGGTAGGTGGTAGAAGATTTTAAAAGTATTCATAATGATGGAGGAATAAGAAGGCAAGACTATATTAGATTTTGCTTTAACCTATAACTTTGTGGTTACTAATACTTTATTTAAGAAAAGAGATGAGCATATTATTACTTATAAAAATCGATCTACTAAAACACAATTTGATTATTTTCTGATAAGAAAAGTAAATCGTTTAGATTGTAAAAATTGTAAGGTCATTCCGATTGAAAGTTTAAGTACCCAGCATATTGTTAGTTTTAGATTTTAAGATGAAGGATTGGAAGATGAAAAATAAATTAAATTATTGTCCTAGGATTAGATTGATTCTAAAGAAGACTAATAAAAATATTTTAATTTCTACAAGAGCTTTAGAATTTGGGATGTTCATAAGGAATGTTATGTGAAAAAATAAGAAGTGAAATTAAAGTTGCAAAAAAAGTGCTTAAAGAATCAAAAAGGAAAGCTTCTTTTAATAAAAAATAGTTGATGGTGGAGTCAAAATGTGCAAGAAAAGATAATAAATAAGAAACATTGTTATAAAACTTGATTTAGATCTAAAAACTTGGAGAATTGAGAGAGATATAAAGTTGGCCTGTAGGACGTAGAGATTATAAAAAAGTAATATATGATGTAAAAAATTTAGCTTTTAGTAATTTATATAATAGATTAGATATTAAAGAAGGTGAAAGATGTATGTATAAGTTAGCTAACTAAAGAGATATGAGAAGTTAAGATAGTTCAAGTGAGGTGTATTAAGGATGAAAATCATACAGTGCTTTTCTTAGAAAAGGATTTTGAAAATAGATGGATAAGGTATTTTGATAAACTTCTCGATGAAGGATCTGAAAATATAAATGATTTTAGCAACCTTAATACTCTAAATAAAAAGAAAAAATTTTATTTTTACCGTAGTATTAGTAAATTTGAAGTTGGAGAAGCTTTAAAGAAAATGAAGTGTGGAAAAACAGTAGGATCAAATGATATTCCAATAGAAGTGTGAAAATGTTTAGGAGATCAAGGAATTTCTTGGCCTACAAATCTTTTTAATGCTATTTTAGAGACTAAAAGGATGTCAGATGAGTGGAGAAAGAGTTTGTTAGTTCCTATATTTAAGAATAAAGGTGATGCACAAGAGTGTGCAAATTATAGAGGAATTAAGTTAATGTGTCATACATTAAAATTATGGGAGAGGGAACTTGAGCATAGGTTATGATGTGATACAAAATTTTTTGAAAATCAGTTTGGTTTTATGTCAGGTAGATCTACTATGGATGTTATACATTTGTTAAGAGGTTTGATGGAGAAGTATAGAGAAAATAAGGAAGATCTACATATGATATTTGTTGATTTAGAGAAAACTTATGATAAAGTCTTAAGAGATGTTCTTTGAAGAGCTCTAGAAAAGAAAGGAGTTAATATTAGTTATATTCAAGTCATTAAGGATATGTATACTAGAGCTATTACTTATGTCCAAACACAAGGAGGATTGACAAAATATTTTCCTATTTCAGTTGGATTACATCAAGGATCGGCTTTAAGCCATTATCTTTTTGCTTTAGTTATGGATGTTCTTACTAGGCATTTACAGGTGTATGCTTTTTGTTGATGACATCCTTCTTGTTGATAAGACTAGAGGGGGAGTCTAAGAAAAACTTGAATTATGGAGGTCAACCTTAGAGTCTAAAGGTTTTCATTTGAGTCGATCTAAAATTGAATATATGGAGTGTAATTTTAGTTGTAGAAGTTCTAGTGATGGTCTTGTGACATTGAGTGACCAAGTCATTAAAAAGAGTGAGCGATTCAGATATGTAGGCTCTATTGTTCAAAGTGATGGAGATGTTATTAATAGAATTCAAGTTGGATGGTTGAAGTGGAGGAATGCATCTGGCATGTTGTGTGATAGAAAAGTACCGCTTAGACGTAATGGAAAATTTTATAAGATGGTGGTAAGTCCTGCAATGATTTATGGTGCAGAATGCTGACCAATAAAAGAGAAGCGTAAGACTAAGTTAAGTGTTGCAAAGATGAGGATGCTTAGGTGGATGAGTGGCTTTACTCTTAGAGATAAAATGTGAAATGGGTATGCTCGGGAAAAAGTTGGAGTAGCTTTAGAAAGAGTCTCCTTAGATGGTTTGGCCACATAAGCGTCGGCCGTCCACTGACCCGATTAGGAGAGTAGACGTATTAGATTTGCTTTATATTAAGAAAGGTAGAGGTAGACCTAAAAAGACTCGGTTAAGATGTATAAAAATGACCTTAGTTTACTTGAATTAAATGAGAATGACACATAATAGGACACAATGGAGAAGAAGGATTCATGTAATCGACCCCATATAGTGGGATAAAGGTTTGTTGTTGTTGTTGTTGTTGTTATTGGGTTCTCCTAAGATGTCTATGAGAGTGAGAAAGACTTTGGTAGGATTTAATTTGGAGTGGTGTTTGAATTATACAAGCAACTAGAGCTAGTCCAACCCCAAAGAGAGATCAACCTTAATTCTGAAGACTTAACTTCACAAAACTAGAACTCCCTCTATAGAACTCCAAATCACATGAAGTAATAGGAAAAAGGTATATGATAGTGTCTATTTGTGATATGAATAGTTTCATTAAATTTTATGGGGTGCAAAGTTTTTATTTTTGAATTTCTCTCATGATATTCATAGGAAAATCTCTCTGATCGATAGCCTGAAATGAAACTTCGGGTTCATAAAATTTAGGGAAAATAGGGTGAACACAAATTAAAATTTGGACATGAAAGTCAAAAATGCTTACTACAAATATGGAGAGTTTCATAAGATTTTGTTGAGTTTATGTGCACTAAACAACAACTAGAACCTAACTAGGTTAATTTGCCTTAGTTCAAGTCACCACAACAAGGAACTAATTTTAAACCTTTAAATGAGAGAATAATTTAGGAGATTTTTCCATGATAGTACACTTCATAAGCAACACACCATAGAAGAAAATTCATAGAAAATGTCACCACACAAATTAAGACTACTAACCAAACTGACCCTTATAGCAATGATCACCAAATCCTCCTAGGTTGGTCAGCCACCAAGCTCTAAACCATAAATTTCTTTCAAAATTCACTAAAAGTTTATTGATGTGTGTGTGTGTGTGTGTGCAACTCAAAGGAGTAACTCCCTCCATGCAGCCCTCATAACTATTAAGTTAAATCATAATTAAGTAATTCTCAATTAATTAATTATACTTACAATTAAGCATATCCCTCTCTTTACATAACACCAAATTCACTCTACATGACATTTAACACATATGTATATAAATATTACAACATAGACATGACACGAAACAAAACAAAGTTAAGTCTTCAATTTCACCATTTCATCAAGCTTCAATTTCTCAAATGGAGCAACTCCCTCCATGCAAGCCTCCTGCCCTCATTACTATTAAGTTAAATCATAATTAACTAATTCTCAATTAATTAATTATAATTGCATTTAAGCATATCCCTCTCTTTACATAATGCCAAATTCACTCTACATGACATTTAGCACATAAGCATATAAATATTATAACATAGACATGACATGAAACAAAACAAAGTTAAGTCTTCAATTTCACCATTTCTCTCCAATAACCTTCCTACTTTTTGTAATAGCACCTTCATGTTTATCCTTCAATTTCTTTGCTTGAGCTCTTGCGATTGGATCACCTTGTGCTCCTTGTGTTACACTATTAGTATTCTTATTTTTCCTTGACAGTTTTGATCTGCCTTTTCTGGTTTCTTACTGTCTAGATTACATTCAATCTAGACCAAGAGTCCAGCATTTTTTTTGGGCAAAATGCAAACATGTTGAAAGCGTGCATTGCATTAGTTCATCAGAGAAGGGCAACAAAAATTCAGCAAGATAGAAAACTTGAATTTAATAACTAGAAATCTATATAAAGTTTGGAAAGAGCTTCTTATAATTTGTAGTATTTTGCATTCTTGATTCTTCATCATATGGTTTGTTTTTCTCCCTTTATTCATTTCTTTTGCTTTCTGTTGGAGAAGAGAAGTCATATCTTATTGTTCATGAACACATGTATTCACTAAAAATGTTAATGACTACATAATTCCTAAAAGGAATGAAATCATGCGATGAATTGTAGCGATCTTTATTTTTTTCATCTATATAATTTATAATCCAATAATTTTGATCATAATTTCTTCTCTATTTATGATGTCTAGAAGGGTTTCTATCTCTTAGCTTATATATTTTAGATTTTTTGACTTATATTTTAGGCAATAAGATATAAACTTTGAAGTACTAGAGTACAAAGTAAAAGAAACGTGCTGGCCTCACTTTTCATATGCGTTATTGTCTATATTCCATGTTTCAAAATTCTAAAGTTTCAGAGGAAATTAGATATTAATGGGACCTAAAATACATCAAAATGATAATAATTTTAAATGAGAGGTACTCAGAACTGAGAGACTTTGAGTTTAGTTGTGTTTGTTGTGCTTTTCATACTGTTTTTCCCATAATAAGTAATATACCTTTTCAATCTTGTAAATATGAATAGAACATAATGTAAATTAAAGAGCTTGTTTGTATGACAAAAAGGCATGTTAAATGCAAGTTTGGAAGGTTGTAAAACTATTTAGTGTTTATTTTGTCAAAGTAATTCTTAAATAACTTTTTTTTATGTATTTGAATGGTTAACAAGCCTGTAATAATGATTATTAGAAAGTATGAATTTTCGTTTTACTTTTTGTGATCATGAGAATTCATATCATGATTTGGTTGCCGATCTTGTTCAAAGAAAATTGGATATGCTACGACTGATATTTCTTTTTTTTTAATATGGTATGTTTTCTTTTGTTTATGATGAATACAATAACTCTAATTTGTTTAGTTGAGGTAGTGACTTCTTCATGGACCAGTCTGTTGGTTCCAAAAGGTATGATATCTTTATCATATGTGAAAAGCCATGTGGTCACATGAATGATATTTTTTTTCTTTTGAAAATCTAATTTATCTTCTACTAGAAGGCTAGGACTACAACTTTGATTTTAGGCCATTTAGCTTTCTAATTTTCTGCCGTTTGAAATTGTCATTTGAAACAATAAAACAATATATGGAACAGAAATTCAAAGCCATCTGAAGACTTCACAATCAAACAACAAAGGTAATACACTATGTTTGCTTTTTAATTGCATTAATATAAAGGCTTTAGTTGCTATGAAGTAGAAGCATCATATTATCTCATGTATTCAGTGATTAGTAGCCACGTTAATCTAGAACCAAACCAGTCATTTCATTTCTTTTGTCATACGCGCTGAGGCTGATAAATTTGAGAAAATCCAGCTTTGATAATTCAGGGATTGTGGTGAAATGGGTAAATTTATTGATCAACTTATTCTGTATTTTGTGCAGTCTTTTCATTGCAGGCATGGGAAGGCTTATTTATTCAGCAAGGTGTAAGTACCTATTTCTTTTTTCTTTCCTCTTCAAGGACGACAGCTGACTTGAATACTTTCTCTCAGTATTTTTCTTTTCTTTCACAAGTAAAACTTACCTGCATCTAATTAACCGCCACTCACTTTTATTTATTCTATTTGTATGCATCTGCATATCATTTATTTCAAAAAAGGAAAGTGCGGAATTCATATGCTATTGTTTTTAAAATCTGTTTGAATTTCTTGGTTTATGTTTCCTAGAATCACTCATAGTTCAAGTTGCAAATATTGCTTTGCGCTACCCTTTTTTTTATTATGGGTAGATTTCTTATCATAAAACTATACATGGAGCAAGCTGCAACTATTTTTTTTTTCCTTTGTAAGTATTTATGGTTGTAAGAAATAACTGCTAGATCGTAATATGATGACAGAATGCAGCATCATTCTAGGTATAATGTTATGAGGAAATATTGGTTAAAGAGTGGAGAATAAATAGAGACAGATAAGAAGTATTGCATTTGACTGCTACATTTTCAGTACACTAATACAGTGATGTAAAGAATGGTATATATAGACATACTGAAAACAATTATAGTAGAGTTTGTTACAATCTAACGGTGGAGATTAAGCTAATAATTGTGAGTGAAGGTTGAGATGAATTTTGGTGCAGATGCTCTGCAATAGAGAATAAGTGCTGCTGCTTCTCGTAACTAATTCCTGGTTTGTATGGCTTATCATCTCCCCTCAAAATGATCAACTAATAATTGGATGGTTAGTTTGTCACAAAGTTGTTGAAACTGAGAGGTGGATAATGGTTTTGTAAGTAAATGAACTGGTTGATCTTTATAATTGATGTGAAGAAGTGAGTGATAAGTTAATTTCATTGTGTTTGATTGTCTCATGAAATTTGGATTGTTTGCCAATGCTATAGTAGAGATGTTGTCACAGTGAAGTGGCGTTGGAAGTGAAATAGGAATTTGAAAGTCTTGAAAATTTCTGCAAAACCATATGATCTCTGTTGTTGTTGCTAAAGCTTGGTATTCAGCCTTAGTTGAGGATCTTGCCACAGTTGATTGCTTCTTGACACTCCAAAAAATAATGATAGTTCCTAAGAAAGTCCAGTAACTGGTTGTAGATTTGCGATTAGTAGGATCTGTTGCCCAGTCAGAATTCGAATAAGAATGAAGCTTGAGATCTCCTTTGTGGATTGGTAGACCAAAATGTGTAGTGCCCTTTATGTATCTGAAGAGTTTCTTGGGAAGTTGAAAATGTTTGTTGAGGGGATTGTGCATAAATTAGCATAAATAATTGACGTTGAAAGCAATGTCAGGTTGGGTTATGGTTAAGTACTGCATGGAACCAATAAATTGACGAAATAGTGTATGATGCTTGAACTATTGATGAGTTGAAGAGTTAGTTGATTGCTTAAGGGGTATAAGGGAGAGTACTTGTTTGCAATTGTTCATGGCAGATTTTTGGAGTAGCTGTGTTGCATATTTTTCCTGAATAAGAAGTATCCTATTGCTGTAGCTGTCACATGAATGTCATGAAAGAAAGAAATTTGTCCTAGATTTTTTATTGTGGAAGAGCATTGGATATCAGTGATGAAGGCATTGATGATTGAAGTGTTATTACAAGTGATAAATATGTCATTAACATAGATAATGAGATAGATTTGTGTGCTTCTGTTGATGTATAAGAGAAGAGATGGATCAAAGTTGCTGAATTTGAATACCTTGCTAAGAAGGTAATTGAAAAGTGTTAGAAACCATTGTCTGAGAGCTTGTTTCAGATTATAAATTGCTTTATGAAGTAGACAGACAGTTTGGATGTCGAGTATCTTGGAAAACAAGGGGTTGTTGCATGTGTTATTTTTCTTATAGTTTGGGATAAAGAAAAGCATCAGTTACATCAAGTTGAAGAATCTATCATTTATAGTGTGTGGCTATTGTAAGTAGGATGTGTATGGTTGGCATTTTCGCGAGTGAGCTGAAGGTTTTAGAGTAATTAATTACATATTCTTGATGAAATCCTTGTGTAATGAAGTGTGCCTTGTATCTATCAATAGAGCCATTTGGTTTGAGTTTAATTTAATATGTCCAGCGACAACCCAAAATTTTGCGATTGGATGGTGGTGGAACCATGGACCAAGTTCCTTGCTATTGTGAGGCTAAAAATTCTTGCGACATAGTTTGTCGCCAGTATTAAGATTTGCTAACCTGAGTGTAGCTTGTTGGAGTTTTGAAGCTTAGTTGCTTGTGTATAATGATTGACAATTTGTTTGGGCATTAGGTAACCAGTCTTAGATCTTGTTTGCATAGGATGAGAATTAAGTGTTTTGAGTTGTGGTTGGCATTGTGGTGGAGATGGACTAGGGGACGTTGGAGGTGGCATGGGGGATGGTGGGTTGGCTATTGGCGTTGGTATAGGTGGAGTGGTGGAATGAGTTTGATTGTTAGGAGAAGAAAGAGATGTGTTGAGGGGATGGTTGTTGAGGATGGGCTTGCAATGGGTATGGAGGAAGAAGGAACAAGAATGAGAGGAGAAGATTATTGTGGAGTGGTTGGAGAGGGTGTTATAGTGGAAGTGGAGATATGGGGTTAGTTATGTGTTTTCATACAATATGACATGCGAGGCTATTATAAATTTTACATTTTGGGGATTGAAGTAGCAAATATGTTTTATGTGAGGAAGAGTAATCAATGAAGATACATGTTACGTATCGTGGAGATAGTTTGTCAAGTGATTGTGGTCAAAGCTAGGGAAAACATAAACATGAACTGCATTTGGATAATGTTCTTTGTTTTATACTTTAAATATGTATTTTGTAATATTTTATTGTAAAAAGGAACCAAAAATTGAACCTGAAATTGATGTACCTACTTACATTGAAAATTTTACATTTTTCAAAATCAAAATCACCAAAATCACCTTCAAAATCTCAGCTCAAAGACATTACTAAATAAAAGATCAACAATACAGGTTTGTTGTTACTTCATATGAATTGCACACGAGAGGCTTCAATGTAAGATGAAAAATATTGTTTTGATCCAAAGGAGTAAGTTGTAAAGCATAAATTACATATGAAACTTGGGCCTGTTGATCGTGAATTTTGATTTGCTATCACACATACATATATACACACATACACACAAATACACACATAAGCACATACATGCATGGTCATATCTCCTATTAACATGTCTGCATATATATGATGATGTTGGCAAAAAATGCTCGTTGTGAAAATTAAAACTTCTTAAAAATTGATAATACATTAGGAATGATCTCTAGCATGTTTGAGAAAGATTTTACATGTTAGGTTGTATCTTAATGGGCCTAGTAAAAAAATGAATAATAAAAAATTATAGATTTTACATATTAGTTCTCTATCTATATTCCCTGCACCCAATCATACAAAAGAAAAATAGAGAAATAAAATAAAAAGTGAAAAAGAAGAGAAAACCAAGTGAGAAGGTAGAGAAGCAATGAAATTTAATAGGGATTTTGAAGAGGGGAGAAGTACGGGCTAAGAAGAGAGAAGAAAAAAAAAAGACTTGGTTAGGAAGTATAAAAAATAACTTTATTTTATTAGACTTAAATGAAATTTTGATACTTAATAGGACACAATGGAAAAAAATATTCATGTAGCCAACCTCAAGTACTGGGATAAAGATTTGTTGTTGTATGATTGAGTGCTTTCCTAAGGGGATTAATTAGGACATGCATGCGCTTTCCTATTCACCAAAGGATGCTAGATGAGATGTTTAGTGAAGATCTATTCTACACCCTAGTGACCATCCCTAGGTAGTCACTTTGTATTGGACAATGAAAATTACAATACTAAGTTCTCACTCATCTTTTATTTTTATTATTTTAACTAAATACTTTCACTTGTAAATTTATAAATAGCTCTTAATTATAATCAAATTACTAGTTAGCAATGTGACCACATAATTACTTTCTTGGTTTGGGTTAAGGCTACACTATCTTGCCTTGAAGTTGGCATAATTTTAAAAAATTAAAGGGTGACTTAGTTGTTGTAAAAAAATGCTTATTTGTTTGTCATGGAAAATGTTAAACTAGTAGTCATTATTGGGAATGGCATTGTTTAGATAAAATATAAGCAACTTTGAAACGTTTTGTTCCTTAACATAATTTTCCTACCTATCATTGGGTAAAATTATGGGCTGTCTTGATTTTTCTAAGTGCAATTTATTATTTTTGTTATTAGGGTGCAAAAAATTTATGAAGCAATTCTAGAGATCAAATGGAAATATTTAATCTAAGTGACTTAAAAAGCTTTGTATTAGAGTTCATTTGGTTAAGTTTTTTTTTTATCTACTTTGCAATAATAGAAAATTGCCTAAAAATAAGCGCACCTTATTTTGATAAAAAGGATAAAAAGCTATCTAAGATCACTTTTGTTTTTAGTTTCTATTTTTAATTTAATTTTATTTTGTTTATATTTTGTTTTGAAATAAAACATATTTGATTGTGATAGTTGTTCTTAAAAACGCTCAAAATGTCTAAAAATTATTGAGTATTTTAAAAAAATGTGATTTATTTTCAAAAATAAAAAAATAAAAATACACTAAATAAATATGTTTTTAAAAATAATATAAAAACAAAATAAAAAACATAATAAAATTGATCCCAAATAGGCCTATGATATTTTTTATTGAAATTAGTTGAAATGAATTTGAAAATTGCTTTGTGAAGTAGGTTTCTATTGATCATCTCATAATCTCTTTCTTGAATAGTAGAAACCTAACCAAAACATACTTAGTTTAGATGCTAGAGGGGATAATGATGGTTTAGTAATGGTGTGCTAAACTTTGCCAAAAAGAGAGCTCACTTCTCAAAATAGTTGCCAAACCCTTTCGGGCATAGTTGTTTAGCTGCAAAACCACTTCATTTTTATTTTTTTGTTTACGATTCTATTTACTTTCAATTTGACAAAATGAAATGAATAAAAAGCGGTTACCTATATTTTGCTGTAAATTAAGATGTGACTATTGACCTCTAAATATGTTCCACGGGTTGAATCAAGCAAACATTGTGAGATCGACAAATTACGGAATGATGCTATGCAGAATGTTGTTGTAATACCTGATCATCGTTGAAACTGATCGAAATGTCTTCTGGTTGTAAAACAAATTTCACTAATGCATCTGAAATACTAAAATTGAGTCTCACACAGTCTGACGGTCGATCCATAGAGAAGACAAGCCTTCGGTGCGATTTCATGCATATCGGAGTTAGGAGGCCTTAACAACATCCAAAAGACCTCAATTCAAAAAATTTACTATGTTGATATTGCCAAAACGTTGAAATCTATCAAACATGACCATTCGTGATCTATTCGACTAAGTCTATGCGGATGTCAAGCAGACGAATGTGACATTGTGCTATTCGAGCTGAAATCAACTTGACTGATGCCAAAATCATCCAAACAATCTCTGATTATGAAAAAAGCTGCGTCATTCGTCCAGAATGTCGAATTTATTAATAATAGACACCCATATTGATCAGGGTTATTACACAAGCAATTTCGTCAAAACTGGCACCAATTTTGAGAAAATTGCTCTAATACAATCCTCGAATCCCACTTGATTTGGTTAATACTAACCGTGCCTTGTCCTATCAAGCATATGGCCCATTCCTACACCGTAAACCCCCATATTATCTATCGAAATCACACACTCCCTCCCTCATTTTCAGTCTTCCCTCTTAGAAGCCGCAACCCCTACTCTCTCGCGTGTAGCTCTCTCTCACATCCTCCTTGTTTCTCGCTACTCTATCTCAGGCTCGCACTCCCCATCCATCTCGCTCTTCACTCTATCTTAGGCTTTCTCGAGCAACAACAAGATCACATCTCTCTTTCCTTACATGCATCCGAGCCATTCCAAATATGAACGATCCTAGCCTCCCATCAATCTCACCTCATTCCACTCCCAGCCTTGTCACCTCTCTCCAATCTCTCTCTCGTCTTCGTGCTTAACACGCACTAAGCCGACGATCTGGTCTCCCATCTCCTCTAAGGCCTAACCTCCACTCACACTGGCTACATCTAAGCTTCAAATTGAACCCCTTCACTCTCCCTCTCTCTTGTTTCTCTAAACAAAGAGAGATTTGTCTCTCTCCGTAACTCTAGCATTCTCTCTCTCTCATTAAATGGAGAGAGATTTCTCCCTCTAGCCCTCTCTTTCTCTGTCTCTCTCGCTCTTTAACTCTCTAGCTCTCTCTTTAGCTCTTTCTCTATTGTCTCTCTCTAGAAATCAGCCCTCCCTACTTCGCACACATTCTCAAAATCCATGCCACTTGATGTTGGCTCATTTTGCGTGTTGAAGGTATAAACATAAAAATGCCGAAAATAAGTACCTGTACATGCTTCTCTTGACGTGGTGGAAAATTTGCATGTTTTCGTGCAAGTGAATACCCCAATATACGCTCTTAGCACGATGGAGAGGATTGCGGCTGCCAAAATAAGTACTCATACATATCTTTCTTGGCATAGCAGAGAAATTTGTGATTTTGTGCAGATACAAAATCCCAAGATAGGCTTTCTTGGCATGGTGAGATAACACATTTCGTTTATGATTTATATCACTCATACATATTTTTCTTGATGTGGTGGGCAAGGCAAACACTTCCGAAGCAGCCTTCTATGTGAGGATGACGTCGGGATGTTATCGAATCAAATGTGAAATAAAAGAACATATGAAATTTAAACTTGAAGATTAAATTGACATCAAATCAAATGTGATAGGACAATTCCTAAAACAAGAGTAAACTTGCATAGATGATACTGAAATTAACTTGTAAGTGAGACGCCTCTTAATGTACACAAGTAATATATCTTTACGAATACTCGACTACATAACATCATGTCTTGAACCAAAAGAATTGAAATCAAATATAAACGGAACTTGAAAAATATATTAGGCTTACAAGGGATCTGTGTTAGCTTGAAGAGATCAAATTTTAGATGAAATTGAGACTTCAATTGGGCTCGAAGTAAAGCTGCAGTGGATTTAATAATTCATCTGTGAGTAAGAACTAAATTTGATTGCTTGCTTATGAACATGATTATGACATATCAATGAAACTTGGGTTATTACATCCCAAACCAAATTAAATGAAAATGTTGATGATGGAACACATAAATAGATAAATGAGGATTGAATAGCTCATTTTTAAGAAACAACATAACTTGACAACTCACTTATGAGTTAGAGTGAGATAGGGCACCTCTCTTAAACTTTTTAAAGAACATTCATACAGCATTTACATCGTGCATTGAAAGAATTGAAAAGAATTTGAGCTCACACCAACTAGCTTGAAGGAAACTAAATAGTTTGTTTATGGGCAAAAGCAAAACATGTTTCACCAACAAGCATGAATTGAATCAAATGATTGCTTAGACTTTGTGCTTGATGCTAAATGAAACAAAATGTTCTTCATTGAGCATTTAGGACTTAGTAAAATAAGGATTAAATGCACACAATCAAACATAAATGCCACTGAATTTGCAATATGAACTAAGAGCAAATAGAAGGCGTTAATAAAAGACTTTAAATGAACTTTACATGCACCATAAAGCACCCATCATGCTTCAACATAAGCATTTTTGGAATTAGTGCAAACCTTTAAATAGAATAAATCTTATGTGCGCACATTTTGAAGTGGATTTTTATTTAACACATGCTTTAAATCTCATTCAAAGCATTAAATTGAAATAAACCCAGCATGAAACACAGAGCAAGCTCTCATTCAATTCATGTGCTTTGGAATTTGTGCAAGCACTTAAATTAGATAATTTATGCATGCTATGTAGAATAATTTCATGTTCAATCTATTTGCATTGAAATACGTACAATTTCTTTAGAAAATATTAAATTCTCTTAAATTCATGTAAGCACTTAAACTGAGCATGCCTGTATGGGCCTCGATATTAAGCTAAATGCATGAATTTAGTATTTAAGAATGTTGTGCGGGTTAATATTTCTGCATGTGCTCCGACCAACATATCCAATGCTCAATCATATAGCTTGGGAATGCTGTGCATGCTGAAATTAAATTAATCTAAGTTCACTTTAATCTTGAGAATTGTGCAATTACTCTCGATGATCAATCAATATTTTTATAAAAAAATAATATCTTTTTTTCAAAAGATAAACCTAGACTTATCGTCATGCACATTCTTGAGTAGGTTATTTCACCTATGCTATGAAAGTCATAAGTCTCAGTTGATTATGATCCTCCTTGTAAGGGCTGGAGTCGATAAGACTAATTATAAAAATAAATAGTTGCTCTTAAAATAAAATTTTTATTTTACATTTGCATACGACCATTAATGATATTAATAAAATGATTTTATACCTAAAATATAAACTCTTTACTATAATACTAAAAACTATAAGCTTTTGGGAATCCTAGACTCGATCCTCTACAAGCTTATAAGAAGAGTTGACAAGATTTAAATATCACGTTTATGTTTGTGTTGATCGTAGATTTAAACCAGATGGAGATTATTATCAAAATTTTCTAAGTACTATTATTCATCCCAAATTCAAATACATAAATATAAATCATAAATATGATCTTCTACGATCAAGCTAGAGTTGACAAAGTTTATAGAATGGTCAATCCTCAAGTAAATTGCAAATCATAATAAATCATAGGCCCAATCCTCTGTAGATAAATAAGCATAATTGATAAGATATAAAAATATTGATGATGATTATGTTGAATGAAGAGTTCAACAAAAGAAGATATTACCACTAAAATGTGTTTAAAGTTTAAAGTCAAATTAACCTAAATCAAATATCAATAAAAATGCAAAATTCTAATAAATTGCTAAGTTTATAATGCTTAATGAAATTTATTATCTAAAAGCTTAAAGCAAATCCACCCAATTTACTTTCCACTATTATTTGTCGGTGGTGACAATTGAAGAAAATCTTAACTCACAAAGGAGCCAATGTCAAATCATGTAAATGTTCACTCGCAAATAATTTCATGCTAATAAGAATGTGGTTTGAGTCTTATTTCCACGTGATTTTGTTAATAGCCCATATAATTACGACACCGTAGCTCTCCGACGTGATTTGCCAACGACACATTATATTATGATTACAACTATAATATATATAATCTCCAATATCTCAGCCCCTTAGTTGTGAATCATAATGCGCATATGATAAGGTACAAATCCCTCTATTAGCAAAAGCAGACTTAAAGTTGTCTCTTTAGATAAACATTAACCCAAGTCTACAAGGTTATCTCGGACAACATAACTCATTATTGCTTACAAAGATCCTTCAGTTATGGTGGGACAATTACCTCCTTTGACCATATAGACCAAATACCATGATAGTCTGGGACAACGGAATCGTAGGATTTGGATTAAGCGCATTATCATTCTCCCATCATCCTCTATAAGATAAATGATAATGAATTTCATAAATTTAAGTTTTAAACTCAATTTGTTGTTACTATATGCTAAGTAATTAGCTATCTATTGACTAGTCTTAATTGAAAGTTCTTTCTTATCATTAGGAGGGG
Organism: Cymbidium sinense; assembly: GCA_021442155.1. Lineage (NCBI taxonomy): Eukaryota > Viridiplantae > Streptophyta > Magnoliopsida > Asparagales > Orchidaceae > Cymbidium > Cymbidium sinense. Next base: position 179,151,388 of record CM038216.1, on the reverse strand, counting down.
TAATTAACTATAGATACTTGTGCTTATAAGAAACTTGGAACTAGATTTGAAGACCTCAGAAAATAAGAATAAAATATATGGGTACTGTCTTATCTATTAATCATCTATTTTCTGAAAATTTCATAGGCATAAAATCAAACTCTCATCATCAAGAGGTCGAATGCGAATTTTTGAAGCCCATAGTGCCTTTGTTTGAGGGTGATTATGATACAATTGGATCTTGAATGGAGTGATAAAGCAATAGATACGTTGAGCTTTTTTGTGCAGACTTCAGAATTGTAGGCTCTGGATGTTGGGGTTTCAGTGGTTTACAGAAAATTTTAGGCCTGCAATTTTCAACAAGTCTTAAGGTAAGTTATGGGAAGATTATGTCTATAAAATTTTTTAAGGAGTATTTTGAATAATCTTGTTTTGAAATAGAGATGAATAGGTATGGACTTGTGATGGGTTCTATGAGGAAGAAGAATGAATGAGGAGAGGAGCTATAAAATTTGTGTGTGTGTGTGTGTGTGTGTGTGTGTGTGTGTGTGTTTGTGTGTGTGAGAGAGAGAGAGAGAGAGATGATGGGAGACACGGAGCTGGTATTGGGAAGAGGAAGAGGGGCTTGAGCCAAAAAGAGGGAGTAAGATGAGAGAGAGTGAAAATAGGAGAATTAGGAGGAGAAGAAAGAGGGCTTTTCTGGGAAGTTGAGCAAATAATCCAATTATCTTCATTCAATAACCAAAAGAAAGACCTAGGATCATTTGTATAGAAAAAGACCTTTGATGACAATAATATTAATAATCTTAAGGCCCTGAATAGAAATCTCAAAGTAATTTAAAAAATATATTATTAAAATGTCCCCTAAATACATCAAATAACCCATAAAAGATAGTAATCAATCTTGCCTTGGATGGCACATATTTTGATTTGATGGGCTCTTGTCTTTGATGGCTTGCATATATTTTGATTGGATGGTCTCCATCTGATAAACACGGTGTTTAGTTATTCATTTGCATATTCTCACTTTCTTTGATGACCATGTTTGTTACTTCAGAAACAAATTCAAATTTTATTATAAGTTTGAGATATTTAACATTAGGCCTCATTTAGTGCTGCTTTTGAAGGAATTAATGGCTTCCAAGAGTTGTAGACATTATCATAAAAAAAAAAATTATATTAGGTCTTTTGTTAGTTCCAATTGAGACAATTAGACACCTTCCATTGCCCAAGGTATGAACTTTTATATTAAATTATTATTGTTCATGTTTGGATACCTTTAGTTAGAAATATGAACCATCATTTGTTATATTTGTTGCGCTGATTTATGGTTTTAATTTGCCCTTTCTGTCTGATCACGACTGATAGGGTCAACGTAATGGTTGGACAGAAGGAGGATCGAATGATGATGACAGGAATGCACACTGTTTCTGACATTTTCTGTGTTGGCTGTGGTTCCAATGTGGGGTGGAAATATGTAAGAACTGGATCTGCCTGTTTTGCACTTATTGTTATTTGCAACTTCTCTTGACTTGATGACTGTCTTCAGGTGGCTGCATATGACAAGGGCCAGAAATACAAGGAAGGAAAATTTATTCTTGAAAGGTATTATCTAAATTTCTTCCGTTGGATAAGCTGTAAGATATGTTGCATGTTGGAAGAGATTTTCATCATTTGTAAGAGATACAGATGCGAACAACATTGACCCAGGGCATGTCTATTATTAAAAATTTAAAACATAAACATATATTGGACATGTCATCATAATTTTTATATCTTAAAATTAAAAATAATATATAAAACTTAAATAAAATATATATTTCATTATTCATTCCACAATATGTAGAATATATATGTAAAGATCATATGGTAGAATTTAAATTTATTGTGCAATCACATATAAATACATCATTTTTGATAAGAAATGGAAATGCATGTTCGACTTTTGTTAAAATTATTTAAATAATTAAGAGTGCAATAATTGTTAAATTCCATCATTCATAAGATTTTATCTTATTCAGAAGTTATTACTCTAACAAAACTTATAATTTGTAGAATTTATTAAATAATTTTTAACTAAATCCTATTTTAGTTATAATCTTTTAACAATAAAACTTTTTGCTCGATTTATCCAATAAGTGAAATGTGTTGGACAATGCATATCTCTATTATGAAAAGTGTCTGCATCATAGGTTTTAAGACAATCTTAGCTTTGAATATGAAGTCAACAAGAACACAATTTTTATGTGAAAAACTCCTAAAAGGAAAAAAAAAATTATAGTGCTGGACTTTGACGCAAAGATGTAATTGGAGGGACTTCGTTATAAATTGCATCTTAGGAAGCCAAAATTAAGAAAGGTGATGTTGAGGACACCTAGGTTGGTTCCCCGTGAGTCGAGAGAGTTCAACTTCTGTGGAGGATAATCAGTTTTGATTTCTTTTAAAAATTGGCATTTGGTATTTTTATGATTGTTTTGGTATTGTTTATTGGTGATTATAAAACCGCGGGCCACTCATAATGGATTCAAAGAGTTTGGCAGATCTGGTTTACTTTTTTTGCTTCTTTTCATATTTGTTTTGCCCCTAGCTCAATTGAACTGAATCAAATCATGCACTGATTCATTTCTTTCCAGTTGCCTCGGTTCCTTATGGTTAAAAACTATGCTTAATTAGCTAGAAATTTGGTGCAAGAATCCATCACTTTCAATATTGTATGGTCTAATAAATTCTTCTTGTTATTCAATTAACAAGGCATCAGATATTCATTATTTAATTTTCAGTATCATTCTTCATTTGATTCCCGAACAGGTTTAAGGTGTCTGGTCCTGATGGAAGCCATTATTTGATCAACCATGAATCTCATGTCGGTGGAAGTGACGCCGAAGACGCATGATTTGTTCACCACAAACTGATTGAATAAAATTTGTATATTCTCTCTCCTTTCTGTGTGACCATTCAATGTGAATTCTGGAATTTGGAGATTTATTTCTTATCTATGCCTGGAAAGCTTTCAACATATGCCAAAAATTTATCGGTTTTATGATATGATATTCTTTCCCTGTTGTTTAAGGTTTTTTTTTTTTTTTTTGAATGCCCACCCTAATCCACCCTGCGTATACACACAGACTAATCCCGTGTGCTTGGCAACCCCCTCAGGTATCAATACGCTTATTTTCACCCCTCGGATAGAACACCCAAGGAATCAACGCTCCTGGAGATCACCGCCGCCTCACCAACCGAGCTAAAGTTTTGTTGCACTGCCTGGATTGTTTGGTTCTACCATCTATTTACTGATTGTAAGCTTTTATTGTGACTGGAAAGTTTTTGGTTGTATAACAATATTAAAGCATTCACACACTACTAAGAATATACATGAAGCATATTCCTATTTGAACTGTCTCACATGTTTCAAGCTATTTAACAATGATGATATATTATCATATTGATGAATTTATCTGAAGTGATTTCTGTTTAATATTGCTTTCCTCATTTGGCATATGATGCCAGAGGTCAATAATAAAGTGAGTAAAAATATTTTCACTCAAGTTTATATGAATTTAATCATATTTAAAATAGTTATCAAATGGATGACAGTAGATGATGATTAAAAATTTTTAATTATATACTGTATTATTATTTTTTTTGGTACAATATTGGTCTTACTTTGTTGATAGTAAGATGATCTAAATAGTAATTAAGTTAGATAAAATCGTAGATCATTTAGACTAAAATTAATAAATTCTCCATTGATTGATAATGGTATTTATTTATAGCATTAACTATAAAATATTAGAATAAAGGGATAATCAGTGATCATTATTCGATTGATATTATCTTTGATTCTTCGCTAAAAAGTAAAAAGAAAATTTTTTTTTTAAAGTAAAAATTGAAATTCTCTCTTGATGGATTTCTTTCCCTGAGGGAAAGTCGAGCCATGTTTTCATTTGCTACAATTATAAAAGGGCTTTTTTATTTTTCAAATAAATAAACGTATTACGATAATCAAATTTCCGTAATCAAATGCGAAAGATAGATGCAATTAGGGAAATGTGATTTAATGTCTGCAATCCAAGATTTCACATTAATTTTAACCTCATTTCGTATTATGTGGCCTCTGCTGTAGAAGAGACTGTTTACAAGGTTGTTTTTCATCTTTTTAATATACAGGAATATAATGAACACATGAAAGCTGAGATGCTCTTACTAAAGAGGCAATAGTTACAGGAAGTCCATCTAAGAGTTAGTACATTCACATAACCTTTTCTGCTCAGAAGATCATAATTTTCATCTAACATAGATTTTAAAATGCTACATGAAATTAAATCATAAAATTCTTTCTACACATACCACAGGTCCACAACCATCATCAGTCCAATGCTTTTCATGTACACAATAATGATTTTATAACATATTTTTAATAAATTTAAGTTATTCTTGTACACGTAAGATATTCCTGACATAACTAAGTTAGGTCCAGGTGACCAATCTAGAGGAGTCGACTTGTAAACCACAACATTTCAAGACCAAATGGCCAAGGATACCTTGGCTTGATGGACTCACCACACTCAAACAAGCCATGCAGCAAAGGCTTACCCGGAAAGCTGGTTATTATTAGCCACATAACAAAACAATCAATTTGTCGTAGCCCAAGTGTGTGATTCAGTGAGAACTAGTCTCCCATTCAAGGACTCATCGGCCACATATATCCCACACATTACATCCCCCATTTTTGTAAAACTCGCCGGATCACAAGAGATGCTTGCCATTGACTTACTGTTACACTTGCTACACTCGATGAGACCATCTGCACTTGCCTCTAGAGTTCACCGAGATAACTCTTTGATCAAGCTTGCTCTTCGCACTCTCACCTAAATCCCTATTAAGGAGGATCCCCACAAGTTACTTCCCACACCATTCATGTAATTGCTTTAGCTGTCTTGGTCTACATATCTATATAGTGAGCAATCCACGTGCTTGCAAATGCTAGTCACATTATATTACTATATTACTATGTGGTGAGTTTTTGATATATCACATCATATAAATAAAGGGTTGAAAAAAAAAATTTGAGAGAACATTTTTATACCACCCAAAATATAACGTATTTCAAAGACCTCTATTAGTCTTAACTCTCCTACTCTCTTTATTCTGGTCACCAAACTGGATTCTCAAGTAGGATTAGATGTCATCCACAAACAAATTCAGACTCTAATAATTCTTGAGAAACTAAACATAAAAAAGAACCAATGAAGCCTTAAGCCCTTTACCGCAGCTTCTTATAATTTTTACGCCCATCTTTCCTTCTCTTAGGTGTTAGTGAAACAATAAAAAAAAGGCAAAAGAGGCATTAGAAAGATGGATTATAGTGGCTTTCACACTCAAAATTTTCAAAAAGACCTGAAGAGATAGAGTAAAAAAGAGAATGAAATGTCTCTATCACACATTTTTTCTTCTCTCACTAGAAATACACAATAATACATTGCATGTGCTATTCATCAAATATTATAAACTATATCTTGGTTCGCTTAAAATTTTGAGGTTCAAGATGCTAACACAGAGTTCATTCAAGATAACCAGTACCATGTACAATAATCAAAATAATATTCAAGAGAAGTTCATATTAAACAAAAAATTGCAACCTAAGCTAGTTACCTTCTATGCCAGTAGGCGTTTTGTATACTTGGCCGATTCCATCATTAACCACAATAGTCTGAAAGATATCACCTTTATGATTTATCCAAGAGAGTAAATTATACGGCCAGATAGCTCATTGCCCACTACTCTCACGAAACTTTCCAACTGCAATTCCAAGTCCCGAATGAATCTCTTATCTATGGGACCATAAACCTGTCGAAAATTCTACATAAAACAAATAGAATGTCTTAAGCATTGAATTAAGGGAAGAATGAAAGTTTTGCAAAACTGTAATGTTATACTACCCAAAAAAATTCAATTTATATTGGTGTTTCAATGTGAGAACTAATGTGATGTTTTTGTTAACCTACCAATTATTATCTAATTTAAAGTTTTTGTGCGAGATTTTTTTTCTGAACATTTAAATATCAAATATTAAAATAAAAACATTAACTCAAAATGAAGCTTCTTATGATCCATCCTTTTTTTTTTTCCATCCTCCTTTTCTTTATTATATAATATATAAAAATAGTCAGATAGATGATCTGATTATTATCACCTACTCTTTATTTTTTTCCTCTCCTCCTCTCTTTATACTTTAAAAATAACGATAGGAAAAATTGAAGAAAACCCATTTTGAAATGAAGCATGCTCATGCCAACATGTTTCTCTCACATCCTTTGACTCTTAGTTTTAGATGAAAAAATTGAATCAAACTATTCTGATGATCAGAGTTTTAATTATGATGGATTTCAAATCCATTAGATTTGCTTTGAGATCAATAGATATAAGTTTTAATTGATTATTCATATATTATATTTATCTCAAAATAAATCAAATTATTTAATGACTCACCCTAAACAAACTTTAGTAATAATATTCTGATCTATACTGTTGTACAGCGTATAAATATCTCATAAGAAATTAGAGGTTTCACCCAAAGAACAATAAATTTTGTCTAGAAATGTGCCTCGTTAAGCTGATTAGCTGGTGGAAAAATCTAAGTTAAACGTCATATTCTGGTTAAATTTTTTTATTTTTGAGTGAAACAACATTTTCCTACATAAGACCTCTTTTATTTGGATAGAAACACCAAATAGTCTATTGCAACCAGTAAAGAATTTCATATTTGATTGAATAATTCAAAAGTATGTTAAGTCTCACATTAGTTTAAATATGTGTAGTATAGAATTATTCTCAAAATGAATTGAGACTGCCTTCAATTTACCAGTAAAAAAATCATTAACATAATTTCAAAAGATTTACAAATTTATGCAAATCAAAAACATCGAGTAAATAAATAATCTAATAAAATTGATTTTTATTATTTGTTATTATTTCATAATTTTATCACTTCAATTTTTTAAATTTTTTAAATATGCCAATGAAAAATACTTGTGAGAATGGGGAGCGTTATTTATTAATTTGATTCCTTAGTGTTAGGTTGGTTTCATGTAGTTTGGCATAGCTACAAGTTGATTTGAAGTTCTAGTCTATAGAAGATTTAGAGTTGGATTCAAATATATTGTGGACAACACTTGACCTTATTCGATAAGACTAACTAGAGCAAATGCAAAGAAGAGTTGAGAAAAGAGTAATGGCAAGTGGTGAAGAGCTCTGAAAATTCACTATTATACGTGAAAAATACAAGTGGCATAAATCCTTTAAAAGGTTTTTTTATTTATAGGGTGATAAGGGCCACATGATAAATAAATAATAAATTAATGAATGACTCTAGACATATGGACTACTCATAACACAGACATGTATACCGCCATATCATGACTATGGTTTGTCTAATCCTTGGAAAAATACTCGAATGCTCAATTCAAGTGCTAGGGGTGAATGTTGTGATCGAACAATCAATCCAAGTGTTGTGTACGAATACTTAGGTTGAGTGTCTAAGGCAAGTGCTTGAGGCGAGTATATGGGTCGAGCACCTAGGTGAATGCTCGAGCTGAGTGTCAGAGTTGAATGCTTTACACGAGTGCCTTAGATGACCCCTATTAGTGAATTTCCCCATGGAAAGTGTCACACCCCAGATGACCCCCTACCCTTATTCTGTCAATCTAAAGTGTATCAGATGACTGATTGAACACGATTCCCACCGTTCCAACACTCTCTGCGCAGCAGTGAAATTTGCATCTAATCAAATCATCACAAATATCGAGGAGCATCGACACGACCTGAACTGAGGTGAGAGCGTAATTCTAATTTAAATTCGTTTATTCTTTATGTATGTTTACGACTTATAAATAGTATGAATCTGTAGATATTTCTCTATTGAATCTGAAATATAAATATTTATTACTTTTGCGATTAATGATTTATGATTAGCATTGGTTAGATTGATTTCATTGGATATAGAAATGTTTGAAAACACACGTAATGTGATAACAGGAAATGTCGGAAAATTGTGATAGGAAGGAAGGCGTATTCACATCTAGAAGAAAAGTCACGGCAGATGGCGTGATTAGGATCTTAGTATCCCATGCATTTTGAGGTTGGAGCCGTTAGAATGTCCAATTGTCGGTATTAGGTAAGTAGACGGTTCACCCCGCTCTTCCTTAGACACCGACGCCGACGACCCTTTTATATGTCAAAACCTATGATTATAAATGACATTTAGAAAATGATTTGATACTGAACGAACGAAATGATTTAATGAAAATTCGATCCTTGATTGATATAGTATGCCTCCTACAAAGATATTGTTCAGTTATATTGTTACATTTCTACAAAGACCTACAAAGATATTGTTCAAGATCGTTGTTACATTCGCGACAGTTACGCTTTACAAATTTACATTAATGCATTACCGATTGTTTCTTGTCTTGTCTTGCTACTTTAAGCGTTCTTGTCACCATGCTAAAACTTTGCTTATGATCTTCTGGATTGAAAATTTAGGAAAAGGCAATTTGGGTAAATTTGCTTTTTATTTGGTGTTTTGGGAAGCATAAAGGCTTTTTTTTGCGTACAAATTAAATGTCTTTTAGTTCTTCTGTATTTATTCAAACTTAAAGATTTCGCTTCAGTAATTGTGATATGAATTAAGTTAAGTAGTATATGAATTAAATATTCCTCCATATAATGAAATAACTCTTTAAATACTTAATACGCAACTCATAAATGAAACTCATAATTAACATCTTGCAAATTGATATCTCTCATAACTGCTGAACAACTCGCCAATATTAATTTACTGCCAATCAACAAATTAATTAACAAACGTCAATCCTAAATCCCCATTCAATAATTCTACAGCTTAGGCGATTTGAACTTATCCGATTTCGCATTTCAACACCAAAGGCTCGTGAAAGAAAAGGGATAGAAAGAAAATTATTACAAAATTACCTAAGTTTCTCCGTCGGTGAACGGAAATCTGACCGGCCGATCGGTTCTGATTTCTGTCCGGCGACTTACGGATTTCCAATGGTTAGTTCCGGATTTCCCAACGGCGGGACTTATAGGTGCGGCGCTTCAGACGCCGAATAAAGCGCGCTTCCAGTGACTCAAGTCTGATCGGAGTCCGGCGGGCCGACGCCGCTTCGAACTGAGCGACTGCGCCACGGGGCGGCACTCCGCTGGCGGCCGGTCGATCTGCGCCCGGGAAGTGGCGTTGTCAACCGACGGCGAAGAGACGGCGGTTCTCGGTGAAGCCAACGCTGAACGGCTCGTGCGCGTTAAGAGGCAATCCGTCGGCCGATCGAGGAAGGGAAAGGAGGAAAGCAACTTCGAATGCGAGGCGAAGGCGATGAAATGAAATAAATGAACGTATTACCTTCGATCGATCCTGGCCAAATGCAGCGTCGAGAACTTTAATCCGGTCGCATGCTTAAAGATCTTCTGATAGACGGGTTAATTAGCTAAAACAATAATTAGGAATAAATTAAGAATAAACTAATTAGGTATTACAGAAAGCCTCGCCTCTGAATATGTAGGTCCTTCAAGAGGTGAGTTGTCCCTCATGGCAACATTTGTTCAATGGACTTCCTTGCGTAGCGAGGGCCCCTTGAGCCAAATTCTACCTTAGGCAAGTCAAGGTGTGATATGTCCCTTCTCTATAGCTAGGGTCGAGTGATCCCTTAGGTGAGTCCTCTCGTGATTGACATGTCCAACCATAGGAATTGGGTACTCCCACCTAGCTAAAAATGTTGTGTATATATTTAATTCCTCAATTCTCTTGCTTCTTGTAAAAGGCGACTTGCAAATAAAAAATGAGAGAATTAAAACGAGCATCAAAAAGATAAGATTACAAGTAAATGCATGAGTAAATGAGATTTATTATCCTATCCTTTGACTTTCTTGAGAGTGTTGCCATGAGATTGTTGTAATGACATGGATGTAACCTATGCTCAATTGTCACCTATTAATAGGAGTGGGTGGTGAAGGCATTTGGGTCAATGTTTTCCCCATCTCTTGCTCTTCCTTTTTTGGAGACTTCAGCTCTAGTAATGACTAAGTCAATCTCCTAGAAGCTCCGTGTAATGTGGATAGTTGCAAGCTTTGAAAAAAACCCATTCACAAATGCAAGACAACTCGCATTGAGGCTAAGGAATAGAGATTCAACCAACCAAAAGGAGTAAAGTAGATCTCAATAGGCCAACTGAGTGAGGCAACACCTGTTTGCTCTAAATCTAAAGAGATAGCCCTTACTAAAAAGTGAATGAAGTTGGTCTCATTACTTGATGCAAACGAAGCAGCTAGCACATCAAGCATGAAGCCTGTAGAAGCACATCTAATGGCCAGCATTATCAAGTTAACATAAATCCACCAATCTCTTCCAATGAGTCAAGTGGTTGCCTCGACTCAGGTAGTCTTATAGTCGTATCTTTGATAACAACTTAAAGATAATTGTTAGCTAAATATGTATTTTGGCTTACTTAGAGGTGGGATCGATGAGTGCTCTTGGTCCCATACAAAGCAAAATTGGGCAGCCACAAATGAAAAGCAATATATTTTTTTTTTCATCCTTCAAAAAAATGTTGTTTGGGGAATTAGTTTAGTCATACCCCAATGAGCCTAAAATTCACTAACTGTGGTTGAAGTGCCAAATGAGGCCAAAGCATTGATGATTTTTCAATGGGCGGCTAGTTCCTCTATGGGGTTATGAAGTGTAATTGCTAAGCTCATTGACCTCCCCCTTGGTTTCTTGGATAGAGGTTTCTCCTCCTTGACCGCTCATTGCGTATCTTGGCAATGAGCTCACAAGAGACTGCTACACATGGTGGATCTTTACTTGAGAGACCTAACGGCCTTATTAAGGACATGAAACCCCCACCCAGTCGCCATCACCTTCTACAATTTGGGAGCCAACTCTGCCTCTCAGTTGAGTGGAGTGGGTGCGGGTGCAGAAGAACATCAGAGAACTAGGAGTGGTTGCGTTAGTTGAGCAAGTGTGCGCCTTGGAGGAGAAGCTTGCCTGGTTCAAATCCTAGTCTGAGGTTGAAAGGAGGATATCAGCATAGAGGACAAAACAAGTTCCTTCGTCGTGAGGACATTAGGAGGTGGCGAAGCTAAAGGCGGAGATGATGGTGGTTTGCATGCGCCTCGAGTCATTATAATATAGCCAGTTTCTAGCTGTGGCTGAGTTCATCCAGCGACAACTAGATAGGAAAGGTTTAACTCTTGAGATGTAGTATTAAACCATATTTTTAATTTTTCTTGGTGACAAGTGATTTAAGCTCGCTTATGTAATATAAAGAATATAAAATATTCAAAATAAAGAATTTATCGAGTTTCTCTTTTATTAAACATTCTAAATAAAAAGATTATTGAGTTTTTCTTTTATTCTCCATGATTTGTATGCCTACAACTTCTTTATATTGTAACGACTTTTGCATTGCAATGACTTCATGTCATTTGGATGCTAAGTGCGAGTGAATTTCTTTGTAATGATGAGAGTAGTGATACTACATTTGAGCGCGTAATGGTAAATGTAATTTTGCTTCAAAATATAAAATTTTCTCTCTTTATAAATCCCCCTTACCCGTTTGAGGAGATATCTTGATCAGTTGCTTCACTATATTCTCTCTCCTTTGAGATAATAGCATTGAGGAAGTGCAAACAAACTTTATTGATTTCATATAATGAGTCTTCAGATGCCACTCTATTGCTAGCTGATATGGTCTTCCTCGACTACTTCTTTAAGAACGAGAACCTCTTGATCTAGACTCCATATGAGAATGAGCATTTGAATACGCTCTACAAGGATGAGTTATGCATCCCTTACACTCATTTTTGAATGGGGATAAGATTCCATTATGCCCCAAACTTGCTAAGGTATTGAATTTCTACAGACTAGCCCATGCTTAGATGCTTTCCAATTCAATAGAAAGTGCCAATTCATCTTGCATTAGCAGAATGAGGGATTTCCTTGGAGCCTCACTCTGTTTAACCACATCTTCATTGTAAAACCTTTGAGGATGGAAGCATCCAATTTTCTAGTGCTAGCATGCGGATGGTGGGTTTGCCGAACATAATGAGAAATTGAAAAACTAAATTTTTGCTTATGAAGTCGTCCATCGAGTAGTTGGTGCCAACTAAGCTTATCCTTGTCATAGAATTAAAATTGATTATCACTAAGTTAAACAACAAGGAGGCCACAATCTTCAAGAGGTTGAGGGGAAGGTCATTGTTTGTTCATGAGTGCACCTTGGCGACTGTGATGTACACTTACTTATGTCATAAGTGACTCGCCCTTCTTAGTTCATTTCTACCTAATATTTATATGTGGTTCTTTTTTCATGTGGGGTTGATTCCCATCCCTTTTCGATCAACCTTGTGGTGCTAGAGTTCTTAGGTGCTACTCCTCCGGGCTTGCCTGGCTCACATGCAATCGCTACCATCCCAGCGAGTGTAATTGCACCTGAGGTAGATTTCCTTTGGGGTGTTGCCTTCAACTCGACATGAGGGGTTTAGCTCTTCTCCATTGAGTGATGCTCAAAAGGAGGTGCCTTTGAACATTGCCACTACCAAGGAGCGAGGGTCTACTAGATAAGGACTCATTATAGACAAGGAGTTGGTAAAGAAGAAGGTTGAGTTACAACTCCACTCAAGAGACCCAAATGGATAGTGAAGGGAGTTTCCAAGTGCCACTGAAGAAGCAGATGAAGAAGGTGTCTACCCCTGAGACTTCAGCCTCAATCAATTCCTATGACCCCAATCATGTCCACCCTACACAAGATGCTTGCTACTTAGGGGGCATATTATGCTCAACTTCCGTCAATTATGACCTGCTAGATCCCCCTACAAGAGCTACTCTTTGCTGCCATCAATGTGTGTGCCACAAACTGGCAGGCCACATATACTTGTAGTGAGCTACAATTAGACGATCAAGTAAAATCACCACCTTGAGGATGAAATGAGAAGAGTGAAGGGGACATCCATTAAGAGTTCGTTCTTAAAAAAAAAAAAAGTCCTTACGAGTGGAGCTCGGAAAGAAGGATGTCGCAAAGAAGGTGGCAGGGTAAGTATTGGAGAATGTCATAGAGGTGCAAGCTCTTTGACCTAAGGAATCCAAGAGAAAAGAGAGCAAGTGGGCTAATTTTCTAAACTCATAGTAGTACCATGAACTATCTGTGGGATCCGAAAATTCGCCACCGACATCTTTCGATAAAAAAGGAAAGAGTTGTTTAAGTGTCGGTGATAATTTGAAAGCGGATGAATAGTAGATAAGACACTACCAGAGATTTAGTTCTCATTTGGTGAGAACTTTTTTATCTATTGAGTTTCTATAAATATATTAATTTACCCTCCCAAATCGAGAAACTTTCGATTAAGGCTAGTCGATAGATCGTTGAATAAGTATATATACGATGAGTGGAGTTTAGAACTTATGAAATTTATTATTTTAACTTAAAACTTTTGTGGGGAGCGATGGCGCCGTCAAGATCCATGGTTTCATCCATTTATCGCGATCCGGTAAACAGTCGGAGGAGGTAGTCGACCCGACGGCCGAAGGATCCTTGTCGGACACATGGGTTCACGTCGTCAAGGTGTCCTTGTAGACGCAGGGTGGAGTTTGTCTAGGGGACAAATATAAGTCAACCTTAAATGTAGACTTTTACCAAATCATTCTACATTTCGACTCAAAAAGCGGATTAGAACATCTGACGGTGCAAATAATTTAGTGTCTTATATCGCGTGAACCACCCGGTCGAGAAGGGCTCAGTCGTAGTTTATGTGGTGCCATATCAGCAGCAAAACCAGACGAGGAGACGCGGGCGCGTCGCTACGAACTTTAGGAATATTTGAGTGTGAAAGTAATTATGTATTTTTTGACAATTTTGTGACGAAGTTTTCTTAATTTGTCGCAGATTCGGAGGGTGAATTGATTTTATTTATTTTTTTTTAGTTTTAATTTAAATAATTCATTTCATTTTTTTTTTTTTTTTATATTTTTTGTATTTTTTTGAATTTTGATCATTTTATGATTGATTTTAGATTTGAATATATATGATCGTTTATCATTTAAATCTTAATTATAATTACATACCGATCGTAATATCGATTGATAGGCTACTCTGTCCAATTTTCTACTGAGGATGGTCAATTCATCATCTCGAAAGTATAATCCTTCAAAACCTTGTCGCTCTAGTTTGAGCATGAGAGGATCGGGTTTGGGACTTTTCTTCTTGAGGTTTTAGAAATATGTCAGTTGATTGTCTTGTATTATATATGATAAACTTAGATATTATTTATTTGAAATTCTTATAACATCAAATTTTTAGGTTTTTTGTTGGACGTTAGAAAAGCGGGATTATGTAGTATCTGTTCTTTTATATTTGACTTAGTAATTACTCCAACATGCATATGAATATCTGTTTTTTTTGAAAATTGTATGAGCATTAAGATGTCTAATGTTGAAGTTTTGATGTCAAATTTTGATTTTTTGAGTTTTGTTAACCCGGGCCCGGTCCGAAGACCAAACCGGGAAGTATAGCATCTGTTCTTTGGTATTTGACATGATTGTAATGCAAGCATTAGTTTTGATATGGGATTTTTAGGTTTTGTTAACGGGACGGTCAGAAGACCAACCGGAAGATGTAGTATCTTTCTTTATATTTGTCTTACTTGCATATGTCCTGTGTTTGGACATTCAAATATCTGATATCGTTCTTTTAAAATGTTGTATGGACGTTGAATGTCTGTTGAAATATAAGTCTGATTTGCAAATTTGGATTTCAAATATGACATTTTGGGTTTGTTAACGGGACGGTCAAGACCAGCAGGAAGATATAACATCTGTTCTTTATTTTATCTAACTTGCACGTGTCCCATGTACAAAATCAGCGTAAAGGGGTAAAATAATTAATTTAGAGGCGTATGTTCATAAGTAAGGTAATGGCAAAATGAACTGGCTTTTGATTTAAATTTAATAGCCTCTCTTTATGTTGCAAATCAGAACATAAAGGTGAAAATAATTGATTTAGAGGCATATGATCATAGTAAAGTAATGGGAAAATGGGGCTTGATTTGATTTAAATAAATATCTTTATTAAAATCAGAAGTATAAATGAACAATTGCTTTGGAGGCATATATATCATAGCCCATTTATTTCTCTTGAAAGGAAGGGAATAAAAAAAAATAGTAGTTGTCGTATTTCATTTAAAAAAGAGTGGATTAATTAAAATCCACCTCCACATCTGAGTGGGGGGGGCACAAAATTAAATTTATTAAAGAGGAATGGCAACTTTCTTTCTTTTCAAAGAAAGGGATAAGGATCCTGAGGCATCATATGTCGTGTGCGTCAACATGTGTGGCATCACCTTAGATAGTTCCCTTAAATACGATTTATAGTATGTCGATTATAAGAGTAGATGGCAAAGGAAAGGGCAAGAAAGCTATAAATAGGAGGGGTTTCCTTTTCTGAAAGTACTTACATTTTCTACTCTCCTCTTCTCCAGCACAAGTTTAAGTTCTTTCAACCTTGAGGAGGATTAAGGTGTCTGTACTTGTGAGTTTCTTTTAACTTCAAATAATTTTTTTATCTTCTTGATATATGTCGAGTTATATGATAGATTTAGTTTATCTCATATGTATTTTTCTTTGAGTCTATATCTCATTTATGTATGTAAATCAGCGGTGTGAATGTAAAGTAAAGTATGAGTATTCATATATAACTAAAGAAGCACTTTAAATGACATGTGAACTAAGCATTTCATCCTTTCTTTTATCTTTTCTCTTTTTTTTTTTAAGAAAATTTGTGACCTCCCACATGAGACTTGAGGGCTAGGTCTTCCACGCCAGAAAGGCGTGTATGGTAAGTGTCGTGAGACATATGACAAAATTATTACCCGAAAGGCGTGTATGGGTTCTGACCGACATTTGCCGCGTTGGAACAGCGTGAGCAATACTATCCATGATTTCCCATGCATTGGACGATGTGAGCATTAGAGGGCAATAAATTTGCATTCACATGTATATGAAATTAAAGTATAAGCATTTATATGACATTTCAACTTTTTTTTATTTTGAAAATTAGCCTCCTCGGCCATCCCCACATGCTTTTCCACCACGTGTATGGTGTGTGAGACACCGACCGAATTTATTTACCCACCACGCCAAGAAAGGCGTATGGGACAAAGATAAAGATTTTCCACGCCGAACAACGCAGCACTTATAAGCAGATTTCCCGCCACAACAACGCGTGCATTATCAGGCGTTTCCGCGCAATAACGCGAATACTATAGATAGCAAAAATAATCAAAATTTACAACGCCTCCGGCTTTTCCCACAAGTGTTGCCATGAGAGGCCTCACCCACATGTCAAGAAAGACGATGTGTATGTGAGACACAGCTAAATTTTGATAAGATATTTCCTACCATGTCGGAACACAGACTTATATCATAAATTTAAAGCTCATTCAGATATAAATAAAAGGAAAGTGCATAAACATTGACAGAGCATCGTTTACAAATTCCTCGGCTCTTCCACAAGTGCCAGAGACGTAATGTCAAGAGACATGTATGTATGTCGTGAGACACCGCGTGTTTTGATAAGATAAGATTTCACCACGCTGAACATGGTAGATTTATATAAATCATATAGATATAAATAAAAAAAGGAAAGTCACTGATAAACATTTGATTGTGAGATCAAAATTTACCGCCTCCCGGCTCTTCCCCACAAGTGGTTGCTGATGAGAGACCGCCCACCATGTCAAGAAAGACAGTGTATGGCACCGTAAAAATTTTGATAAGATAAGATTTCCTACCATATCGGAAAACATAGACTTATATCACGAATTTAAAGCTGATACGATATAAACATGTTTGATATATACTTAAACAAGACAAAGATTTAATGAACGCGTTTCATCACTATTTCACCTAGAACTTCTTGCAAAGGGAAAGGGACAGAGCTACGAACCTCGATTTCGCCTCCACCAACGGATATGAATGACGTCGAGCTTTGATTTCAAGCTTCCTACACCGATCGGGAAGGGGAGAATCGCGAGAAGGGGGAAGAGCCGAGAGCCGCAGGAAACGAGAGAGTTCTTCGGGAGGAGGTCTCTGGGACTTCAGTGGACGGACCGAGCAGTGGACGAGAATGAGGGAAATGTCGGGAGTCCAGAAGATCGCAAGGGGAACCTGGACAGAGAGTCACCGACGAAAAAAGGAATCATGAGAGTATGTCGTGAGCTTTAGAGCGAGAGTCGTGAGCTCACCGAAAAGAGGGAGACCGGAGCTGGCGAGAGAGGGAGCCGATCAGGGAGTCGCATGTCGAGCAGCCAGAGCCGGGAAGAGGGGAGCTCAATCGGGAGAGGCTGAGTCAAATGAGCGGAGACCGAGAGCAGAGAGGGAAAAATGTCGAGTGAAGTCAACGAGGGATAACCCTCGCTTTTGAGTCAGCCTGATTGGTCAAGGAGCGGATTAGGGAATTTAAGAGGGATTTTAAGGATTTAAGAGGGATTGTCGCTATTAATGCTTTAATTAATGCTTTTTTTTTTTTAAAAATATTTCACATTTTGTTACTTGACAAACCCTAGCATGTCAATTTGTGTTTAACATGCCAACGCGCGATCAATTTCACGATCGAGTCGTTAAACATCGTCGCTTCACTGACATATGCGACAATTTCATGATAATTTGATTTTAATTATCCGATCGATCCTTAATTGATTCAAAATTTTCTGATTAATTCATTTTAATATTTTTGATGCATTGCAGCGTCGAATCGTCGAATTAAACGAATTTGAGGTCGGATCGCGATTTAAGGATTTTAAAATCCACCTTATTTATTTAATTTAATGCACATAGTTGTAGGTCAACAATGCCCCAACAAACATGCGGGCGCGATGACCGTGTTTTGTATTGTGACATCATGGATCTCCAAGAGATTTGCTTGGATGTCACGCTTAAGTTGTAGTTTCTACAACTCGATAATACGATCGTTCTTTGAAGCGAGTATAATTCTCGTTAGCAAGCATTTGCATTTCTGCGCCTACAAACTCATTGCAGATTTGTTGACCCAATTTTCTTGATTGACTAGATGAAAGAAATGCTTTGACTTATCATCATTAACTTGTCAAGAATTTGGTGCATCTTCACCTGTGCTGGCGCTTTTTTGAATACTTCCTCGAGAGTTTGAAATTTTTATATTTTCTCTTGTCCCGCTTTCAGGCCTTAGAACTTGATGGAGTTGATGATTTGTTGAGAACATCTTCATGCTGCTTTTTTGACTTGTTGAAGACTTCATCTCAAATTTGGGATTTGTATTTTCCTCCGCCCCGCTTTGTGCCTTATGGATTGATGAGATAAATACCTTCTCACCCCGGCTTTGTGCTTTGATGACTTGTTGAAGACTTCATCTCAACTTTGGATTTTCCTCCTGCCCCGCCAGGCTCATTTTCATGGAGTGATGAGATAAATTCTGGCCCCATGCATTGACCTGACTTGTTGGAGATTTCATCTCGAGGATTCAGATTCAGTGCCTCCTTTATCCCTCGCTTCATGCCTTGACTGGATTTGATGGAGAAAGTCTGAATCATCTAGATTTGTCAGCGACAATTACCTTCAGCTTTCGCTTGTAGAAGGATAATGCCGACCAGCCTTCGTGAGCTTGTGTTGATCACGGCAAGAGTCATCGCCTGCTTGCACATGTAATGCATATCGATGACAAAACTCCCTTAGTTCAAAGATTTACATGCCTAACATGGGATACCTTCTTTCCCGCTTGATTATCAAGAACAATTTCCTTCTTTTGCTGCTTGATAGACTTAGAAGGAGTTGAGATTTTACGTGTGTATTTGAGTCCAAACTCTTAGGCCTTTGAGGATATCTTTGTTTGTTGTAGAATTTTGAAAGATGACCTTACCACCAATGGTGATAATTTCCGCCACTTAACTCACCAAGTTGGAGAGATTTGAGGATTTGGATGCTCTTGTCTTCAAACTAACGAGAGGATCCCTTACGGCCTTTGCTGGTTGAGTAAGCAGACCGGACTCGCCATATTTTCGCTTGAATCCGACCTTATACACCCACTGAAGTCGCGACGAAAGCAATTGGATTTTATCCTCGAAGCAACAGATGGGGTCTCTTACTACCGCGGTCAGTAGTTGCCGCCGCCAATTCTACCATATTTCGTGTTGAGTCCGACCTTATACACCAACTCGAGCCTTTAGATTTGAGGGATGGAAAATGTCCTTCCAACTTGGTTTGTCAAGCCACTTGAAAATTTTCTTCGTCAAGAAGACTTTAAATTGAGAATTCAATACATAATTTTGAGATGCATGATCTCGACACTGCATGTCAACCCAAAGAGAAAGAAAGGCCTGCCTACCAGACTGTCCGATACTTTACTATAAAATTTAAAATGCCTGCTCAACAGTGGGATTTTATTTTATTTTGAAATGCATTTGTTACAAGAGAATTTCCAATGAAAATTTTTATGTTGTCAATAACAAAGATTTTCAAACGCAGATTGTCCAATCACACTTTCATGTGTATCTTTTAAATTTCAATGCCGATCGTGATTGCCTTTCACTAAGTCCACGAATGATACGCTTCCTCGATAACTTTTCACAACAAAAGGTCCTTCCCACTAGTTCAAATTTACCGCCAATTTTGACGATGATTCTCACATCTGTGACTGGTTCTCCTTCCTAAAAGCTCGAGGCATCTGATGATCAATGCTCTGACATTCTCGTCCGATATACTTTAATTTTGTCGGAAGTTTGAGCCTCCCACTGCCAAGCGATCAAGCTCTTCCATCCAGACGGAAGCATTCTCATCTCTGTAAGATTGCTGAATGGCTACCTGAGCGGGCGTAGTCAACTTCGAGTAAAAATCTGCCCCAAACACCAAAGGCAGCAGGTGACTTTGGTAGAGTTTCAGAAGCGCAAACGGTGGCTCATAACGCCCACAAGCTCTATGCCACCTTTTATTTTAATTTTTTCTGCAAATTTGACTTGACTGTTTTATTAACGCCTAACCATTTGTTTCTGATTATAAACACTAATAACAATCTTATCGATCAAAGAATTTTATAAACTTAGCGCTAAGGTCGAACCATTATTCAAAAATGATTCTGGACACCATAGACGATATCAGGGTAAAGAAGTACTTTGTTCTGAACTTCTTTAAATCGCGCCCACTTGGAGAAATAATCGGTCGCTAGAATGAAGCGGTGACCACCGATGATGGGATCAATTGGTCCATTACATCCGCCCCCCCCTCAAACCAAGATGCTATCGCCGGATGCAACGGAGGCGATGAATTAATTCGCAGGACTCATTCATGGCATTGGCATTTGATCGATCTTTTACCATGTACGGCCAATAGATCCAATTCTTAATTTTGAAAGCCATTTACTGATTGGTTGCACCACAAAGTCATGGATTTCAACAATTACTGTCTTTCTTCATTCCCAAACATCGCAGCCTACATCTTCAAGGATCTACGATACGTAGTATTGCCAACATAAGATATAAAAGCTTTTCGCCAGTTTATCGACTTATTACTCATAATTGCCTTCCTCAAGTAGTGACGAAGGGTCGCTCCGTCTTCCTTCTCTACTATAAGGATTTCATCATATGGTTTTGACTTCCTCGTTGAAGTTTTCATCCGGAATGGTTTGTCTTGTTGACTTTGAAAAGTGATTTGTAGGGAGTGTAAGGAGCAACAGATCTATTTATGTTC
The DNA here is from genome assembly GCA_021442155.1 of Cymbidium sinense. Classification (NCBI taxonomy): domain Eukaryota; kingdom Viridiplantae; phylum Streptophyta; class Magnoliopsida; order Asparagales; family Orchidaceae; genus Cymbidium; species Cymbidium sinense. Next base: position 179,130,630 of record CM038216.1, on the reverse strand, counting down.
GATAACCCCTGATTTATAAAATGCCCCGTGCTTTCCTGGAGAGGAGGTACATAAGGTCACCACCCTCGACTTTATGAGTTTCTCGAGGTGATTTCTTTAAAATGCTCGGGAGGAACAGAGTGACTACGTGTATTCTTGCCGATGGATCTATGATTGTTTTAAAGTAGTGCATTGACCCCTACCTTCAAAAGCGATTCAACTCATAATCGAGTCAAAATGTTCTTTTTTCAGAGCTTTACTCAAGAGTCATGCGGACCTTTGATTTAAAGGAACACATTCGCCTCTTCTTCAAGATCACCCTGGGATGAGGGATGTTATTGATTTTGGACTTTATATCCCTAGAATATTTGGAACAACCTCTTTTCCTTTATTCATTTTATCTTCTCCTTCTTCTTAACTTGTTCTTTATGGGTTTTGAAGTAGATGCATTTGGATTGTTTTGTTAGCTTTGATTCCCTGGAAGGAAATAACGCATCTTGATAAATCTTCATTTCATGCACCGCAAAAGTGCATGTCACCCACAATTTGGCATTCTTCTCCATCCTTTGTATATTTCATACATCGATGTAATGTAGATGGACAATACCATACTTATGAAGCCATGGTCACCCGTAAGGCTCAGAATGAAGTATCGCAGATCGATCACATGAAATTTACGGTAGCCTCCAAATTTAAGAGGGGACGAATCTAATATAGTTTTCTTCGTCTTCTCATTGAAACCTTGAACCATGACTTTATCTCGCCCCTGATGTTGTACATCTAGAGATACCATCTAAGAGTTCTCAAGTTCATAAGATTCACGAGGAACCGGATCAATTAAGATTCGCAGATTATAATTTCATCACTTTCACCGTAACATACGAGGCTCAGGCTCGCAGCCTAGCATTGGGATCATCTTCAAAAATGTGACGATTGGAGGCTCTTGAACATGCAAGGTCTGTTAGACTCAAGAAAGTATGCTTCGAACTTTCCTCTTTGAGAGCTTCAATTAAGGTATTGAGATCTTCATTAGAAGTGCTTCAGATACACTAAGCCGCTACGAATTTTTTCTGATGGGATAATATCATATTTGATCGAAGGCTTTATTTGAATCCTTAGGGATAACTTTTCATTGACTTCAATTTCTTTTCCTTTATCTTTATTCATTGGCTCTTTCCTTGTTGAGATGGTAAGACTCGACCACTTCAATCAGATTGAAGCTACTTCATTTGTATCAATCTTCGATGACTCGTCAAAGATGCCGCCTCATCTAATGATACTAAGATTCGTAATCACGCCTAACTTACGTTTTTATGTTTGGATAGAGCTCTAATTCATCTTCATCTGGGAAACAGTTCCTCTAATATCAACTTCATGCATCATCAAAGACTCGAGGAAGTTCTTCGCCTTCTTCCCCGCTTCTTCATCGACCAAGATTTGAAACAAAAGCGCGATAGGTCGTTTGATCAGATGTAATCTTCCATATTATTGATGATCTTTCGTTACGCATACCATCCATAGTAGTAATATTTTTACTACCTTCTTCTTTTATTTAGTTTATTTTTTGTTTGACATGTTTCTTAGCCTTCCTCACAGATTTGGCGTCTTTCGAGATGAACTAGCCTTCCCATAACTTAGTTTTGTCTCAACTCAAGTACGCTCAAGTGGTGATTTCCAATCAATACCCTGAACGCCTTCCAATTCTTTAACATTTTACGATCTTTTAGAGCGGACTGCCATCCTTCATCATCGACCGCCTTCTCTTTTATCATCGCTTGATAAGATCGGAGATGAGGTGATTACTTTGGTGGATTCTTTCTTCTGACGCACAATACATCCGTCCGACAATGTGAATTCACCGCTTTATATTTTCGCTAACAATCTTTGAATATATAACAATCTTCAACAGATGGCCGAGCACCCGATATGGACAATAGGATTATCGCTTGTCTTCTTCGGTCTTTTACACTCGGTAGTTGGAGACCTACTTTGAGTGCATGTTTAACAAACACACTTTCCTTTAAAAGAATACTCTTTGTTCGCCTTTTCTTTTGTGGTCCCATCGAGTCATTCGCTTTTTGTTTGTTTTGGTCGCCGCCTCGAAGGTGTACATCATTACCTCCAAGTATGAGTTTGTGGGAGCGTGATGACTTTGGTTTTCTTGATGGTAGCTTTCTTTGTCACGCTATTAATCGCTAAATCCTTCTTGTATAAGGTGAAATGTGTCTCACCTTTCGTCTGAGCTTTTGCTCTTGAATTTATCTCCTTCGGAGCGTGATAAATTTAATTTTTCAAATTTAGCCACCCTATCGAGCTCTTGAAATGTGGTAATCAAGCCATGCAAAGATAGCGCATCTTATCATCGATGTTGCCCATCAGTAATTGAATTGCATGCTCTTCTTCTAATTGTTGTTCACATTTCATACTCAAATTTCGCCAACGCGTAATATATCGAGTAACTGATTCGTCTTTCTTCCTCTTCTCAAGGGCGAGATCAGCAATTGTTGTCTTTTTGACTGCGCTGGCGAATCTTTTAACGAACATATTTTCAAGTTCAAAAGTTTGATCGAGTCATTTGATAACTCAAAGATACCATTCAAAGCAAGTTAGCCGACGAATCAAGCGGAATAATAATGCATCATTACCCCGATCCGCAGGATGCTTTGAATCTGTCGCTTGGGATTACCATTCGTCGAATAGATTGAACTTTGGCATTGAATATCCCTTTGGATATGGAATTTGATCATATTCGCGGATATGGGCACCTTTGCTCACCAACTTTTCTCGCTCGCATTTTATAACAGCCTTTAATCTTCTCATTCAATATATCAAGAGAGTCACGCTTCGATGTAGTTTGTATATTCAAAAGCAGTTGCCGAATGACTCATTTATTTCAATCTCGCTCGCTCAATTTGAACCCTTGAAGCATGTGAGATCAAATTTATTGGAGGATCATTGGCATACGGGCTTGATGATTATTTGGGGTGTTGCCGAATATTTCTCTCGATTAATCGCATCAGCCATTCAGATCATCATTTCGCCATTTTCACGCTCAACTGAAGATTTCTTTATCTTTGGCTTTCATCGACGCTGAATTTGTTTCAAAGTGGTAGTCGGAAGGTGGGATTTTCTTCCTTTCTTCTTCTTCTTGTTGCTCTCCTCAAGACTCGAGGATGCTTCTATTTGAACATTTTGTTGTTCTTCGTTGAGGGAGGTAATCACGCACGGGTGATATTGGCGACACCAGATGATGGCTCACCAACTTGCACCATATACACTACAAATCCTCTTCTTTCTTCCCTCTCGATATGGATTTCAGATCGACGTCAATGGACTCCGATTCCAAGTGTGGAATCAAATTTCTTCGCTAGGGACTTCGATGTTAACCTCCTTTGATGAAGATTGATTACGGGATCCCCTGAGGATTCTCCAAGTGCTACTGTTAAATATTTTATCAGGGGCCCTCTTTAGGCTCCCATCGCCGATAAATTTGAGTTGGATCTGAATTCACACCGATGTCACGCCATGCCTTTTTTTTTGAGTTGAGGCTCAGCCTCCAGACTGCTACCCTTCCACCGGACCTTTGGTGGATTCTGACGCGGGTCCAAGTGTCACACCGATGTTCACCGTGGGACATGAATATGTTGGCCCGCCATTTGAGTTGGATGAGGTCTCCGGAGGAGCCCAAGATCCCAATGACTTGGTATTTTCTTTTCATCACCCCTCTCCTTGGCTACTTGAGAACCCGATGCACTCGCATATAGTGGTTTCCTCAGAGGAGTCGGAACCTCGATGTTGTGGGGTCCGTAAGACCGCTGAGCGACCAAGAGAGTGTTCCGCTTAACCCACTTAAGGTTATCAAACCGACATGGAACACTCACCGCTTGGTTCCACATCAGACACCGGCCGACAAGTGTTGAGCATGCAGCTCAAGATTTCTTTTTCTTCTTTGCCTCCGGCTAAGCTTGCCTCCAGATGAAGAAGCTTCAGCATCATACCTCCCCGGAGCGAATGGTTCGATTGTATATGGGACAAAAGAGACCGTCGCCAAGAATAACCTCTTTTCATGATTGGTGTCTCGGCCGAGCCTCTCAAAGACCGATTGTTTTTTGAAGTGACCCTACAGAGGGTCACAACCTCAACGCCTTTTCAGATTGCCGCGACATGGCGTGACGTTTGCACTTCAAAGTCGAGGCCAAGAACTTGCTCAAGATGGTCGGGAAATCCACGCTACCAAACCGATGGTAGCCTGCTTCCAAAGATTAATGACGTTGCAATAAACGGATGTTGGCCACCGCCGAGAGAGTAAGGACAACCGTGAAATGCCATTCGAATTTAAAGGAAAAAATTAGCAATTAAGATAACCGCACTATCACCTTACTAAAAAATATTACGATAAGATAAAAGCATACTAAGCATATGCACTAAATAAAATCTCATATAACTTAAGACTTGAGTAGAAGCTAAGTTGTCAAGTTTAACTTATCGTTTCCTATTTCATTTCAATTTCTTATTTCATTTATCTTTTCATTTTTTTATACTCCACTGCAATTATAACTCAGATTTGACTAGCCAAAGATGGAAAGAGAAACCTGTCCCCAGCGGAGTCGCCAGAATTGTGGATCCAAAAATTCGCCACCGACATCTTTCGAAAAAAAAGGAAAGAGTTGTTTAAGTGTCAGTGATAATTTCGTAAGGCATGAATAGTAGATAAGACACTACCTAGAGATTTCGCTCTCATTTGGTGAGAACTTTTATATTGATTGTTTCCTATAAAGAAGCCCCTATAGTTAATTACCCTCCCAATACCGAGAGAGCACTTTCGACAAGGCTATAAATGAATCGTTAATAACGAGTATAAGGAGTGTTTAGAACATGAAATTTATTATTTTAACTTAAAACTTTTGTGGGGAACGATGACGCCCCATCAAGATCCCATGGTTCCATTATCCCGTCGCGATCCCGTCCGCTAATGTGGAGACCCAACCCGACCGGATCCTCAACACATGGGTTACGCCGCCCAAGGTGTCCTCAGACTGGAGTGACAAATATAAGTCAACCTTAACATAGGCTTTTTGCCCAACCAAATACATTCTACATTTCACGCTCAAAGAGCAAAGCTGGGAACATAATGGTACGACGTAATTTAAGTTATATCAGCTAACCACGGCCGAGGCTCGGGGTCCGCCATTTATGTGGTGCCATATCGCAAAAAACCACGCAGAGACGCCACGCCCCACGGCAGTGAATAGTGTAAAGATTATGTATTTAATTTGACATCGGCTTGTGAGCAAAAGTTTTCTTAATTTGTCACCAAGACAAACAATCATGAGGGTGAATTGATTTTATTTATTTTTTTTAGTTTTAATTTAAATAATTCATTTCATTTTTTTTATTTATATTTTTTTGTATTTTTTCTTTGAATTTTGATCATTTTATGATTGATTTTTAGATTTGAATATATATGATCATTTATCATTGAAATCTTAATTATAATTACCTTCTCGACATGTTAATATCAATCGATAGCCTACTCGTCAATTTTCTGAGACGGGTCTCTAATTCATCATCTCAAGAAGTATAATCCTTCAAAACCTTGTCCATTCTACCAACATGAGGATCGGGTTTGGACTTTTCTTCTTTGAATTTTGTAGTTTACGGATTCACATCTTGTATTATAATGTAATTAATTTCTAGATATTATTTATTTGCAATTTTATAACATCAAATTTTAGGTTTTGTTAACTTGCCCAAGCACCAAACCGACATGCAGACTGTTTCTTATATTCGAATTATTACTCCAAATACATGCATGAATATCTGCTTTTTTGAAAATTGTATGAGCATTAAGATGTCTAATGTCAAGTTGATGTCAAATTTTGATTTTGAGTTTTGCCCGACCGTCAAGACCAAACCGGAAGTATAAAGATCGTTTCTTTGGTATTTGACATGAATGCAAAGATTAGTTTTGATAGATTTTAGGTTTTGTTAACTTGGCCCGGGACCAAACCGATAAGATCTGCTCGTTATATTTGTCTTTGCATGTCCCTAATGTTTGGACATTCCAACATACATACGAAGATCGTTCTTTTAAAATGTTGTATGACATTTGAATGTCTAAATATAAGGCAATTTGCATTTTATGACATTTTGGTTTTTAACTTGACCCCCAAGACCAACCGGAAGATATAACATCTGTTTCTTATTTTTATCTAACTGCACATGTCCCTATGTACAAAATCAAGATAAAGGGGTAAAATAATTAATTTAGAGCCTATATGTCATAAGAAGGAATAACAAAACGCTAGAATTGATAGCAAATTTCTCTTTATGCAAAATCACCAACATAAAATAAAATAATCGATTTAGTATGATCATAAGAAAGTAATTTAAAATGAGATTTGATTTAGCTAATAAATCTCTTACATAAAATCAAGAAGTATAAATGGTAAAACAATTTGGAGGCCCATATGACCATATACCATAATTTATTTCTCAAAAGGAAAGGGAATAAAAAAATATGAGTATATATTTCATTTAAAAGTATTAATTAAAATCCACCTCCCTCACACGCATCTCAGGCAAGTGGACACAAAACTCATTAAATTTATTAAAGATAAGAAAGACTTTATTTTTCCTTTCAAAGAAAGGATAAGGATGATTGAGAGCCATGTCATAATGCACGCATATGACAAGTGGCATCACCCAGATAGTAGATTTAATTTATGACAAGACCACATGTCGATTCTATAAGAGTAGATGGCAAAAGGAAAGGGCCAGAAAGCCTATAAATAGAGGGGTTTCCTTTACAAAGACTTACATTTTCTACTCTCCTCTTCTCCTTAAGCCACAAGTTTAAGTTCTTTTCAACCTCATGAGGAGATTAAGCCACATACTGAGTTTTCTAACTCAATAATTTTTTTATCTTCGATATATGTCGTTATATGATAGATTTAGTTTATCTCATAGATTTTCTTCAAGTCTCACTATATCTCATTTATGTAGAATCATGAATGTGAATGACAAGTAAAGTAGAGGAGGTATGAGTATTCATATATAACCCAAAAGAAGACTTTAAGAACATGTGAACCTAAGCATTTCATCCTTTCTTTTTCTCTTTTTTTTTTTTTTTACTAAATCCTTCCATCCCCACATGGGTTACTGTTGTTCCCACCACGCCAAGAAAGGCGTAGGTGTCAGACACATGACCGAATTTATTTCACCACGCCAAGAAAGGCGTATGTATGCGACAAAGACAAGATTTCCTCGCGCCAACAACGCGAGTAAAGTACTTATCACAGATTTCAGAACAACAACGTGAACGGCATTTATAAAAAGAATAAATTTGATTCACATATATGAAATTAAAGATAAAGCATTTATATGACATTTCAACTTTTATTTTGAAAATTTCGGCAGCCCTCCCCATCCCCACATGTGGGGCTACTGGGTTGTTTCCCACCACGCCAAGAAAGTGTATGGTAGTCGTGAGACACCGCTGACAAATTTATTTACCCACCACGCCAAGAAAGCGTATGGGTCTGACAAGATGATTTCTCGACGCAACAACGTGAAGCAGATTTTATAAGAACAGATTTCCACACGCAACAACGAATGCGATTATCATGGTTTCCGCCGATTGGAACAATGAACGCATTTATAAGATAGAGCAAAAATAATCAAATTTACAACAGCCTCTCCTTCCCCACAAGATGAGATCACGCCCTTCACCAAAGAAAGACATGATAGTGTATGTCGGAGACACCGCACAAATTTTGATAAAGATAATATTTCCTACCATTGGAGAACATGGTGAATATCATAAGTTCTCATTTCAGATATAAATAAAAAAAAGTCAGATAAACATTGATAGCTACAACAAATTCTCCCCGGCTCTTCCCCATAGTGTACATGAGAGATCCGCCCCACCATGAAGAAAGACATGTATAGATGTCGTGAGACAATCACCAAATTTTGATAAGATAAGATTTCCACCTTTGGAGAACATGGTACTTATATCATAAATTTAAAGCTCATTTGATATAAATAAAAGGAAAGTCGATAAACATTTTGATTAGAGCGTAATTTACAACGCCTCCTCGGCTCTTCCCACAAGTGGTTGCCATGAGACACCACCATGTCAAGAAAGACATGTATAGGTGTATGGTGACACCGCAAACCAAATTTTGATAAGATAAGATTTCCTACCATATGGAAAATACTTATATCACAATTTAAAGCGATATATATATAAACATGTTTGATATATACTTAAACAAGACAAAGATTTAATGAACATTGCTTTCATCACTATTTCACCTAGAACTCTGTAAAGGGAAAGGGACGAGCTTCTAAACCTCGATTCACGCCCCGCACAATCGGATGGAATGACGCCGAAGCTTTGATTTCAAGCTTCCTAACCGATCGGAAGGGAGAATGAAGGGGAAGAGAGAGCCAGAAACGAGAGAGTTCTTCGTCAGGAGGAGCCTGCAGTGCCCCTGATGACGGGAGAGGACAGAATGAGGGAAATGTCGGGAGCAGAAGATCGCCAAAGGGGAGCACGGACGAGAGCCACCGATCGCAAAAGGGAATCGAGAGTATGTCGAGCTTTAATGAGCAGAGAAGCGAGAGCTTCACCAAAGAGGGAGACCGAGAGCAAGGAAGCAGAGGGGAGCTGCGAGGGAGTCATGTCAGGCCAGAAATGCCGTCAAGGAGGTGCCAAGAGGGGAGCTCAATCGCTGGGAGAGGCCGTGAGTCAGCCGAGAGCTGAGACCGAGCGAGAGAGGAAAAAATGTCGAGAGTGGCCAACGAGGATAACCCTCGCTTCTCAGAGTCAGCTGCCTCGATTGGTCGAAGGAGCGGCGAGTTAGGTAGGGAATTTAAGAGGGATTTTAAGGGATTTAAGAGGGATTAAGCTGCTATTAGTCGTTTTAATTGCGTTTTTTTTTTTATTAAAAATATTTCGCGCGATTTTGTTACTTTTGACAAACCCTAGCAATATACCAATTTAAGTTGTTTCAGGTCAACACAACGCCTGATCAATTTGATCAGGTTTAAACATCGTCTTTCCACTCGAGTATGCCACAATTTCATGATAATTTGATTTTAATTATCCGATCGATCCTTAATTGATTCAAAATTTTCACGATTAATTCATTTTAATATTTTTGATGTATCATTGTCGAATCGTCAATTAAACGAATTTGATCGGTCGGATCGCGATTTAAGGGATTTTAAAATCCACCTTATTTATTTAATTTAATGTGGCACATAGTTGTAGGTCAACACTATCCAGTGCCAATTATGATGAAGGCATTAAGTATTGCTTGCAGAAGTTGATAGCCAAGCACAAGCTTGACAACAAATTCTCCAATAAAAAAAATTTACAATTTGATGATAGAGCTATCTAAAAATGAGAGTGATGGGGTGAGCGCTACTCGCTAAAGGTAGCTCCTCTCATTTTTTTTTTTTTTTTCTTTTAACTTGTATTTTTCCTTTCTTTTTCTTTACAAACCTGTTAAAGAAAACTTATAAAATTTTAACAATAGATGTCAAATGTGGAATGTAAATGAAGTTGTCTTTATACCAAGTTGTTAATGAGTAGCTAGGAGGGCTTTAAATTATTTTTCTAGATTGTTGTTAATTGAGTTGCTTAGAATGGAAAGGTCGCCAATCGCTCGACTTCCTTCAATTAGAAGGTATTAGGCGGCCTTTACTTTGAACCTGCATGAGTCTATCATAATGAGCACGACGTTCACAGTTCCCAAATATTCAATATAAGAAATGATCCAAATCATTGAATGATTATCATCCAATTTATATCTCGTTTTCTTCTATTATGAGTTAACTTTATGGACAAAGCCCTATCACGATTGCCCAACTATGAGACTAGGTTGATAAGTTGATTTTGTTCTCTGAGGATTTGCATTATTTTGAAGTGCTAGAGTTGGCTAACTTCAACATTCACCTTAGAGAGATTCTTCTACAAAACTCGTCCCTATAACTAACGTACCATCAATTGAGTCTAACTAAATAGTTATTTGCTTGGTTCCAATGCCTGCTACGAATCTCAATCCCACGATCAAGGCCTTATACTCACCAAATTATTGGAAACTTGAAATTTTATATTTTATGGTCTATGTTAGTATTATTCTTATTAAGTTTCTTAAGATGACTCAAATTTACATTTCTTACTCTCCAAATGCTCTACATATAGCATTCACAGTTAATATTCCTAACTCACCACTTCTTTAGTGTCTAGAACAATGAAATTGAACAGAATATCAATGGGTGCTTAACTTTTGATAAAAATGTTGACTTGATCAACTCCACTGTCTACTTCAATAATTTTCCCAAGTGATCGGACATGACAAGTACAACTTTAAGCAACCAAGATAGGGTGCACTTAGCAGTAGGGGTGAAATCAACGAGCCATAATAATAAGTATTAACGCCAACTTGACTATGATGGGTATCTCAACTCAACACCTACGAGTGCCCTGTTGAAGTAATATAAGAGCCACTATTTTCTTCTTTCTTCTTAGACCAAGATTGAGCTTATTGCATCCGCATCGACTCCCAAGTATAGCATCATATCTTCATTTATGGACATTGGAGCAACGATGGAGAGAATAGGCGATTTTTATTTCTTAGAAGGTAGCTCTAAATTCCTCTCGAAGCATTTGATGCTTTGGAGGACTTTGTAGAATGGAGAACACCTATCACCCAACTTCATGATGGAATTGTTGAGCTTGGTGACTCGCCCTGTGAGTCGATATACTTCATTGGTCATCCTTGATGATGACATCTCAAAGATTGCCTTCACCTTGCCTAAGTTCACCTTAAATCTCTATAGGTTAAGAAGTCTCGAAACTTATCAAATCCTACATCAAAGTATACTTTAGAGGATTAAGATGCATGCTATACTTTTTGAGGATGACGAATGTCTCCATGAGGGTCCTTGATATATTACTCCAGGGACTTGCTATTTACCAATAAACAGTCCGTATATACATCAGTGTTCCTTACCTATTGGTCCTTGAAGACTCGATTCATGATTGTTGGTATGTGATGCCAGCATTTTTCATGTTGAATGACATCATTTTATAATAATAAAGGTCTTCCCATGTAATGGAGATTATTTTATCAAAGACAGCCAAATGATGGTACCTGAAGAATGCATCAATGAAGTTCATGAAAGGGTAGCCGACAACGACTCAACTAACACATCTATTTTGGGCAATGGGTAGCCAACTTTCGAGCAAGTTGATGCAAATCATCCATCTATCGTTTGCCTTTTGTACCATAATCACATTAGTGATCCACTCTAAATACAACACTTTCCTGATGAACATGGCCTCTAGTAGCTTTGAAACTTCCTCATTCATGAGCTCAGCAAGAACAACAACTATTTTTGCAATCTTCTGTTAATTAGTGTGGCCTCTTTCTTTACATTTAATCAATGACAGACAACATTGATGCCTATCCTTGGCATCTTCGTCGTTGTCCGTGCGAACACATCAATGTTTCACCTTAGGATTTTCAAAAGTTCATCCGCATGCTCAAGATTGAATGATGAGTTGACTCAAAGATTTCACCTTAGAACTCATTCAATCACTAGGACTTGATTGCTTTAGTCATTTTCAAGCCTACTCCTCTGTGTCCCTGCTAAAATTTCAGTATTAAACCATGGTCGTTAATCTATTTTAAATGAAATTCAACAACTAGGATTAAATCGAATCATGTGCTAGTCCAACCCTAAATAATTTGTAGGAATTTTTTCTTTTAATTTTTTGCTCAGAATAATTTATTAATCAAATTAATTTGAAATTTTCACCATAAATATTATTTGACATAGGAAATTCGACAAAATACAATATCTTGAATGTAATTTTAAAAATTAATTTTACCTCGATTTTAATTAGTTAAACCACCAAAAAGAATCAAAAAACATTATCCTATTTCTTGAGCAATCCATAAAAATTTAGATATTTTTTAAATTATAGTGTAATGAGTTATGATTTTTTTCAAGTTAATTCTTCACTATCTAAAAATTATAATAATAAACCATAACACCCAAAAAATTTGAAATTGTCAAGGAATGTATATAATATGAATTTATGCCATTATAAAAATTTTCATAATTTTCTAATGTGCTTTGGCCTGTCAAGTTAATTTCAATAAAAAAAATTTAGCAATTTAAATTATATAAAATTATTTAATAATACTTAAAAATTATGAAAACTTTTAATGATGTTTTTGATATGCATGCACGCTATTATAATTTTTTTATAATTTTTCAATATTTTCAAACCCATTAAACTAATTTAAAGAAGGGAATTTGGTTAATTTTAAATATTAAAAATTATTCAATAATACTCAAAAATTCCAAGAAAATCAAATTAAGTTCAATGCAACATAATCAAAACAACCTATAAGATTGTTAGGTTATTTGATTTTTTTTTGTCTAGAGAATGATTGAGTTGCATTTGAATATTCGATTGTCCAATTAAATAATTGACAATTACTAAACTTTATTAAATAATTATCGATTATTGAACTTTATAAAATTCATCATACGAGTGAATTAATTCTAAATTTACAATTATTAAATTTTATAAAATTTGTCGTTTGTCGATATGTTTAAATTTATTAGGTGTATTAAGGACTTGGATTTGATTGTACACTTATGATCTTAATTAAATTGCACTTAGTTATATTTAGTAATCCAATATTTGATGATTTGTATTGATTTTATTGAAAATCATTAAGGACAATTTTTGTGAGGTTTTGAAAACATAATGGCTAAGCAATGCCATATTTTTTTGTGAAATTAAGCATAATCGGTGCTCTTCTCTCTTACTCCGAACCCAAAATCAATAGAGGGAGGTTTTCAACTTTTGTCAGACCTAAGATCGATGGCAGAGATCACCGTAATGTTTCAGATCAGACCCAAGATTGTGCATGAGTATTTAAATTTGATTTGATTTTTCAATGATTTTAAGTTTAAGTAATTTTATAAAATTTTGACAACATGACTATTAAGCAATGCTGCATTTTGTGAATTTTAGTATGCTTAGCGCACTCTCGTCCTTTGCTCCGGACCCAAAATCGACAGAGAAAAAATTCTCTTATCGCACCTAAGATCAATGGCAGAGGCCTTCTTAATTTTTCCGATCAAACCCAAGATCAACATGCATGAGGCTTCAAATTTCAAGACTTGCAAATAAAATAGCTTCTATTATATACTTAAAATGACTCTTTAGAAATTCAATTTCCCAATTCTCCTTTTCTTTTTCTTTCTTTGGACTAAATTGCCCTTAACTCTCACATATACTAAACTCTAAGGGACAAAAGGGGGATTTTATCCTTCTTCTCTCCCGATCCCTCTATTCTCTCGAATTCTCTCTCTTGTTCGATTCGTATGCATGTAGCTAGAGTCAGTCGACCCCTTTTGGCTCTTCTTTATAGTAGATCCATCCTCTCCTCAAATCAATCCCAGGCATTTAGAGGTCGTGAGGTGGATTGTACGGGTGAAGGAGTTCATCTGTGGGGGTCATAGCATGTGTGACGTGGGTTCAAGGCAGAAGTCATGAGTTGAAGCTAAAGTCGTGGGGGTCAATTGAGATGTGGTTGAGCTAGTGCAAGCAAAGGTGTGATCATCATGGGGTCGTGGGTTCTTGTGCGTGAAACATGGTCAAGGGAGTGCAAGCTAAAGTTGTGGAGGCTTACCTCTTCTTGTTTTTTTTTATTTCATTTCAGTTGTAAATATTAGTATGTATAAATAGATTACCCAACTGCATCAATCTGTTACCTGTTTTTTATAGACAACACAACACAATGATTGTTTTTTTTGACTTGATTTCTTGTTGTTGTTCTTTTTATTTACTTATTGTACTATAATTGTTTGAGTTATAAACAACTTCAAGCTAAGCTCATAAAATAAAATATTTTTATCAACTTTAATAATAATGATAATAAACTTTAAATTGATTAAAAATATTTTTAAATTAAAATTATGGCGCTTTCTAATCAAATATTTTAAATAACTTTTATTTTCTTATATCTCCTAGAGGAGGTATGAGTTGAGACAAACCAACAATCAAAACCCCTAAATGTTTATCATACATTAGAGATCTTAAGAGCAAATAACAAGCATTGCATGTCATATCACTTAGAATACAGCCTTAGATAGAAATGATTTTAATTATGATTATAGAATTGAGTGGTAGCCTGACCCAGACAGAATTGTTAAGTCCAAAGTCGAGTAAGCTCTGGTTGAGTATAACTAGACTACCTCATTTCCTCTCTTTTTTTTCATAAGCATTTTTCTATCTATGTGGAGATTACAAGTATTGGATCTATTCCAACCTTTTCCTTAGAAGTCATCTGTCTAGGAAAATCTCAATTTTGTTTTCATAATTTAAGGTCATGAGGCTCATGTAATTCATGGTTATTAATAGAATATCTCACAACTATGTTAGGACGACTACCTTCCTAAGCTAAATAACTTTATTAGACTTGATAGCCTGGACTAATGGGCCCATGAAATCTAGACTATAATTGTTTGTCTTTTATTTGATCTCTTTTCCTTATCCACTTACCCCTTAAGCCTATCATACTCCTTGTTGAGTCTTGGTGATTTATTGACTATTATCATGTAGCCTTTTTGAATATTAAGATGTCATCTCGTTTGATTATAGTAATTCACTTTCTACCTCGTGGATTGACATCGGCATATACATCATCCTATTGTGATAATAATGCTTAAATCACGAGTCGTTCTTGGAAAACCCAAAAAATAATTCAAAATAAATGCATATGTCCACTTATTGAATGTTTCTTTTAGAGGAGTTCTCAAGTGTAATTAATGAAAATGAGCTAAGTCCTTCTACGAGATTGGGTAACCTAATTTTTTTTATTTTTTTTTATTAACTTGATGGTATATCTACAAATAAATATTTACAATGAGTTCAGATGAAAAATGAAAATCAAATATGGATCCCCTTCTCATCTCCTCTTGGGAAATATTTCCTGCAAAGATTATATTATCCTACTGATACACTTTTCCATACATCATTGGCATATATGTATGAATGATAAAGCCATCAATAAATCAATATCAAATATAAATTTCATATATCTCACTAGGATGATATTCCGGATATGATGAATGGTGTTGTGATAGTTTTTAAGATTAATATGAGCATTGACTTTCATCTAGTGAGAATAAGGAGAATGTAACGTGTGAAAAATTGCTTTTAAAATAAAAGCTAGATTATATAAATAGTTAGTGATGTTTTCTGGATTAACCAATCCATACAATATTTTGATGAGAATAATGGATTAATCTTGTAACCTCTTATGGGATAAATTTTATTTATTTTGATGATATTTCAATTTATAAACTTAAGTAGTTAATAGGAGTTTAGGCAATGTTGCATTTTTTTTTCTGATAAAAGACTACACATTTGGGTGGGGATTTGATATTACCTATGACTGAGTTTGACACCGACATCAACCAAAAGGTCTACTAACTTGAGTTCAATTGAGATTATCAACAACCTAGAAAAACTATAGATTTGTTGAGCTTCCTATTCAGTCCATGCACAAAGCATTTTTACAACCATTCACACAAATATATGCATGATTTGTATAAAAATATTTAAAGTTAGCTACTAAGTACTAACTATGACGAGTTGATTATTATAAGCCTATTACTAATATCAATGGAAGATATGTAAAGTTTAGAACATAAATAATGGTGAATTTGAATTTAAAAGCCTTTTTTTAGAAATCCTTAAAAATTAAATGCAACGAAGACATAGCTATATTAAAATTTGTAGCACATTAGAACGAACAAAATGTATTGGTCACATAAAATGTCGGCCATCTGATGACCTAGTTAGAAGAGTAGATGTATTAAATTTGACCTATGTTAAACAAGTAGAGGTAGACTTAAGAAGACTTGATTAGGTAGTATAAAAAAAAATTATTTTATTAAAATTAAATGAAAATTTGACACTTAATAGGACACAATGAAGAAAAAAGATTCATGTAGCTGATCCTACGTAATGGGATAAAGGCTTGTTGTTGTATTAAAACTAACAAAATCCTATGTTTCCCTAATTTCTCAAAGCTTCATCTTGTGAAATCTCTCTTCCTCCATTCTAAGGGATGTAGTAATTTTTTCAAAGCTTAAGAGCCTTCAAAGCAAGATCAATAGCAAACAATTAGTATAGTTCAACAAGCAATCAAGAATTTTTGTAAGATTACTTTATTGTTCATTAAGTTTTCCCTATTATAATATTTTGTTAGATAAAATAGTTCAAAATCTATTCTCTAATTTACGAAAGCGATTGTGTATTTTTCAAGAAAATATCTAACATGTTGGGTAAGGATATGAGGTGTCCACTATGAATTTTCAAATAATGCATTAGAATTTTGAGAAATATGTATATTTTGACAATCATTTATAACAAAATATGATATGCTTAAAGAAGTTGATATTTCAAGAAGTGTTCCACACGTGTATGACCTATGCACATGTGTTATTGTTGATGAGGTAAAGAGAAAGTGAAAAACCTAATAACACAGGTAATTGTTATTCAAAAGAACCATTAAAATTGATAATAAGTGCATACCTTGAATCTGAGGCGTGAACCATGCAAGTCAATTAGAATATTGCCAACATTAAACGCCTTTAACTCGTTCCTCAAAGGTTCACCACTTTTTTCTGCATCTGATTTATTGTACTCATTATCATCTAAAACTTTGTGATCAGCACCTGCTTCGTCTTTTTCATTACTAGAAGCTATATTCGGACCATTGTAATCAGCAAAAGACGATGTACCATTAGAAGATACTTGACACGTTTGGGTTTTAAAATCTGATAGGACAACATATGCCTTTTTGTCAAGTAGGGGTCTAGCAATATCAAATGGTACCCACCTGAAAATCCAACATATAGCAAGTAACAAAAATGGGATCGTTGCATCCAGGAACATTTGTACTTGAAAATAATACACAAGTTTATTGTTTTGAAAAAAGAAATATTTAGAGTAAATATAGTTCCGCAAGCTAAAATTCTTGCTTAAATAATTCACAGCTAAGCAGGGTATATTACATCATGAGTCTGAATTCAAGTAGTTTCCATTGCAAAAAAAGTTATCGAAAGGTCTCATATATTGGCATTTTTCTGCATTTTAAGCTCCTAAATGTAGCAATTGAACTCATGAATAGCAAACTTCCTAGCTTTTTAAAAGCTTCAATTCATTTTCTTTCCAAGTTGCATAAAGAAAAGCTAAAACAAATTAAGTAAACTATCAGATGACCTAGAAGGTAATAACTTACTCATAACGAAGGGGACAAAGAAGTTCAGATGGGCGATATGCTGCTTTGTATTTCATTTTGTTGCAGGAATGTATATAATAGCCTAAATAATAGTACTGTAGGCTCGAGCAGTGATCATTTGAATTCTTTACCCAACTTATTTCTTGCAAAGCTGAGTATTTTCCAAGTGATAAGAAGGAAAGATCAGGGTCCCAGAATAAATACTTGCTAGATAAGCATCTTGGAAGGATATCGACCACTCCAACAGCAACAAGTTTCTCATCAATAAAATATTGTTGATGAAAAGAACCAAAACCACAAGACGGCGCACTTTTTGCACCACTAGCAGCAGGAATAAAAATTATAGGAGTGTCCACCAGAAATCTACGGTATGAACTTTCTGTTACTTTATCTGGTAAATCTCCGTGAACTTTGATTTGGTACCTTTTGTACAAGGCAAATTCTTCAGGATCAAAACCTGATCTTTTCATTCTTATCTCCAATTTCTGTTTTTTGAATGAAATATTGCCACAGCTGTCAGTTGAGCAACTTTCTTTGATCTTATCACTTACTCCATCAAAAGTTTGTGTACATGCCTTAGTATTTGAAACCAAATCTGAATAGTCAGATTGATATGTAGAAGAATAAAAATTAAGATGACCATTACAGGCTTTAACAAAAAGGCCAAAAGGTACACCATCCAAATTTATGGAAGATGATAGCATTTCAGCAATAATGTTGGGTGTTATATCCAATGATCCTCCATTCTGACTTGCATTATCCAACAGAGCAGGCAAATTTTTTCCTTGTGAAGATTGTGACCGTTTTAGTAATGCAGCAATCTGAAATGAGATGTTGCTCGTGTACAATAAGTCTTCAGTTAGTTTTCTTTTAGCATGAAGTTTTACCTTTTTGACAACTGCTTTTGGAAGTTGAATAGACAAAGGAAATTCACCTCTATCAATGCAAGCACTTATGGCATTGTCGACCCCATTTGCCAAAACTTGCAAGAACTCATCTTCGTTGAACTTCTTTTCAGTTTTACCAGATAAAGATTTTCCTAAAGATACTCCTGAGCTAGTAACTGCTAATGATTCATTATTACATGAATTAATGTAGCACTCTGTAGAATTCATCTCTTCAATCTGGCCTGATTTCCATGGGTTTAATCTACCTTCTACAAACCTATCCACCAGAATGTAACAGCCATGTAGTCACTACGGTATGAAATAAATGCATGCATACCCAATGATCAGGATGAAAGTAGTGCAATGGGATTGAACTGCAAAGCTTTAAAAGACAAATACCTTTGCATTTTCTTCTGTACACGAGCTTGTTCCTTTGAAGGAACAAAATCACATGCTTTCAAACGAATAGTATAAGGAGGGCAGCAAGTACTTTCCATTTCAGGTTTGTAGAGAAAACAACCAGATCTCCTCCAACCCCGATCAAGAAGATCTGCCATTCATTCATAATTCATACATCACTGGACAAAGAAGCAGCAGAGTTCCTATAACATTTGCAATATTTACAACACTTAAAGAGATATTTATATGCTTAGTCATCATACTCGAACAATTACTTAACCTTAGGAACTACCATATTATTTGGATCCAATCTTAATTATATTAGAAAGGACTAAGTGCTGCAAGATATAATTCATCATGTTTTGACAAGCAAGCATAAGCTTGTGAACAAAAAGAGACAAATAACAACCTGCATACAAGAGCCTATTATTACAATGCATATGAAAATTTTAAAATAAATTACTATGAACATGAGGTTATAGGTGAAATAGATTATACATAGTAAAAAACTAATAAAATTGAAAATAACTGAAAGAAAAAAATAAACAATAAGATAGCCTTTCTCAGAGCATCTCCGAACTACTAGAGCATCTTTGACAAATAATGAAATCCAATTATGAGTGCGCTATAGGCCTAATCAATGAGTTTGCAAAAAGAAAAAATTGACATATGAGCAAACAGAGGTACTTGGTTTTTTCCTAAGATTACATATTAAGCTACATGGCATAAAATAAGAGAACTCATTGTTGATTCAGTGCCCCACTTCTACAATCACAAGAACTGAGCATTATAAATCGACTGTTTAGAGTTCATGAATATTAAAGAAACTAGATAAGCTACAGTTTAAGAGAGTAGGAATGGTTATTAATTACATAGAAAAACACAGTAAATAAAAGTACCATGATTAAGGTGTTTTGGTCTTCTTTTTTTTTTTTAACCTACATCCAAAATTGAGAGAGAAAGATTTTGATATTTAAGAAAGAATTATAGACGTTGCAAACATTAAGAACCCAAGAACACATCCTTTGTTTTCCATCCACTCATCTCTTAATGGCGCCTTGAACTTAATTTTTGATTCTTTTATTGAAAGAATAATAGGCTCAAAGATTGAGTCACATGTGGGTTTCCATATTTTGCCAAAAGATCTGTTGATTGATTTTCTTCTCAAATAACAATATTCAATTATGAATTTTACTAATTTTGTAATCTCTAATTAAATTTTACATAAATATTACACTAAAGTTAACTAACACACCTCAAAATATCTATGAATCTTATTAACAACTTCAATTGAATCATTCTAGGCAATCAACCTTTTTATGCCAAATTTGTTTGCAAGTCCAAGTCCAACCAACATAGCCTCACACTTAGCTTGGTTGTTAGCAGCTTTGAATTTGACTTTGAGAGCACAACTAAGATCCATGCCTAAAGGACTCTTCAAAACAAAATAAACTTAATTGTTGTTTACTCTAGATGTGCACTGATAATCCATAGTTCAACATTCTTCCTCATTATATTGATCATCATCCTCATCAATCAATTTGAAATTCACCGCAAGGTCTGCAATAACCCAATTGTTCATATAAAAAAATTAATCTTGCACTCATTGATGTAAATCAACCACTTAATTAACCTCCTGACAAGCTCATGCCTTCACAACACTTGTTTAAGCTAATTATTGGTCACCACTTTGATGAGATGAGCTTGAAAGCATGATTTGATTCTTCATACAAATGTAATCAAACTAAAACAATTTTGTCCATAGCAACATAGTCTCTCATGTCATTCAGTGATTTGCTTATATAATATACATTTAGTTCCTTTCCACTTTGATTTCATACTAATATTGAGCTAATCATCAAGTCACAAGCTGCTACATCAACTAGAAATCACTCACTCAATTTAGCATTATTGAGACGAGATGATGAAGATAAGTATTCTTTCAAACTTGGATGAATTTTTTATATTGTATGGCAAGTTGGCCTACTTATATTTCATAAGTCCAAGCACTCATTTCTCCCTTTTGAGATGAAATAACTTAGTCCAACTAGCTTCCAAGTAAATTGCTATTCTTCTTTTATCGAGCTGGGTGAGTTCATCTAGAGAATCTCTCAAACCTTGTTAGGGTTAATTTGAATTCCATTAAAGAGTTGTCATGTATTCCATAGATTCCTCATACTCGTACCAAAGACGCATTTCATGGGATTCAACCTCTTGTCATAACCCTTAATGTTGTAAACGCCTTGAAGAAATGAAAAGATGCTTAATCGAGCTTTTTCTTTGAGGAGGATGTCATCAATATATCCTCTAGGTTTTCCCCTTTTTGTACGTGAATGGGATTATCTATCAATCTTTGATAGGTAGCACCATGATTTAAAATTGTGCAATGTGAGGCATGTCTCAGCACCTCGCCATAAGGAATGTGGCTCATGGCCTCTTGTGTTGGGCATACACTTCATAGTGAGGCACACCTTAACATGGCCTCTAATGAGAGGCATACACCTCACAATATCTAAGGCATGCCTAGCCACAAGATTTTAGAAGCATGCACTTTATATTTAGCAAGACAACTCAAATAAATCAATCCTACAAGTGACAATGAGTGTCAAAATAAGAAAGTCAAAAATACTTGAACTATGATTGAAACATCTTGCACAAACTTTGGTCAATATTGATCAAATCAACCAACCATGCAAAACTTGTTTGAATAAATTTCTAACATTGATCGAATCTTATTTGAATTTTGATCAAAATCTTTAAATCATGATCGAACCTTATTTAATCATTATCTGAACCTTGTTTGGAAATATGAACAAGATTTGAATAACTTTTGAAAAGTATTTGATCATGACCCATATATGTTTTGAACAAAGATTTAAAAAAGTTTCACTCAATGTTCAAAACTAGTAATTCGATATCTAATAGAATGTTATTGTGGGCTCCAAAATTCGCCACCGACCTCTCGACAATTATGAATTGAAGAGAGTATGATTGAATGTGTCAGTGTAATTTTCAGAAGGTAGAAGGAATAGTAGATAAGATACTACCGAGAGATTTCGCCTCATTTTGTAAAGACTTTAGATCTAGTTCTAGGTTTCCTATAGGTGCAAGCCCCTATAGTTAATTACTCCCAATAAGTGAGAGAGAACTTTCGATTAATGCTAATCATTAGATCGCTAAATGCATAACGTATAGTAGTAACATATGGAGTTTTAAAATTTAAATTATGAAATTCATCATCTCAACTTAAACCGGATGGTTGGCCGAATGATGACGTGCCCGATCTAGATCTCATATTCCGCGGTCGTGGTCCCTACTACTTAAGTAATGAATTCCCAACGGCGATTCTTATCGCATCACACGAATTATGTCATCCAAGAACCAGATGTTGTCTATGGAGCTTTTCTACCTTAATAAAGGGTTTTCTATCAAGTATCCCATGATTCACAACTCAAAAGGTAGAGTCATCGGGGAGCATCATGCACGGGTGATCGAAATATAATGGAACCCATCGCCAAACCACCCCATCGAGGACTCGGTCGTGAATCGCTTCATCTATGCCCTACCAAACTACACAGAGAACACGCGTCACGCCCTATGCAGATGATTGAGAAACATACAGAACACTTGATGTGACATTGGCTCTTTTGTGAGCTAAAATTTTCTTAATTTGTCACCTCCGACAAACAATTATAGAAGGTGGATAGATTAAATTTTGCTTTAAACTTTGAATGATAAAGTTTCATTTAAACAGTTTTTTAGATTGATATTTAATTTGAGTTCATTTGGTTTGAAAAATTGATTGATTTGAATATATTTAAGAGCTTTAGATCATCGCTTTACAATGTGAGGATTAGATCTACTGTCACCCCTTTAATCAATTTTTCGATATTTTAAGTTGAAATAAATTTTATAATAGATTTTAGATTTTGTTAACTACGGCCCCAAGACTAAACTAGAAGAACTCAGATAAGATCTCATACACTTGAATTTAATCATTCAAAGACAGCCGAGGCAGTGTATTTAAGACTTTATGTAGCGTTTATTTCTGAATTATGAGATTGATTTTAGATTTTAATTTAATTCCAACTTAACCTACGCAACCTTTTCAGACATTAAAATTTGTACTTGAAATCTCCATGCCCGAGCACATGGTGTTTATAGCTTAGCTAATTTAACCTAATTAGTGATTTCGTTGATTTTGAAAATCATAATTTAGAATGAAGTTCCTTAATTTTTATATTAAATGAAAGCTCTTTCATTAGTGCAGTATTTAGTTTAGTGTTGCATTTTGTCTGCTTGTAAAAAGAATTGCAGATCCGGTGGCGTTCATTTGAAAGTTTGTACAAACTTTCAATAAGAATATATTCATTTTAGATATGTGTAATGAATTTATTTTCATTCAAGCAGTTGCATGTATTTTGGAATATTTGACTCAAATGATAACCGCTATAAGATATGTGCTAGACTGCTAGGGCATATTTCATGCAGTTGTATTCATACAAATTTATGCGTACAAAGTTCACCCAAAAGAAAGCTTCAAGCTTTTCTAATTTTGACATTTAAGGACTTTTCACATTTTCTACAACAAAAATTGTTAAGCCCAATTTATATCCATTCTTAACTTCATATCAAATTCCTTATTTATTTGAAACTTAAACTTCAAATTTATTGCAAGTTTGTTATAAGTTTAGTATTAACTTTCCTTAAATTTCACTTGCATTTGTTTTGATAACAAACATGGAACAAGATTGTTATGATATGTTTTACATATGTTGTTAGTTTAATTATAAGTGGGTCCCACAAAGATAGCTTTTCTTTCCTATAAATAGAGCTAAGGGAAGGCCTTCCATTTCAAATAATTTGCTTAAGGTGCTTTAGAGTTTGAAAGAGGAGAAGGATTTGATTACATTCCAAGCAAGTGTTCTATTTTTTTTCAAAGCTCCTTTAAGCATTTCCTTTGATTTAGTGTTTTTTGTTTTTAATTTGAATTTAACTTTAGGTTTCCTTGTATAATATTCCTAAGCCGGTTCATTTTGTTCTCCCTTTTTTTTTAAGTCAAAAGATTTGAAGCACTTTTGGTAACCTTCCGACATCATCCCCACAGGGTCAGACGGAGTGTTTGGCTTTCAGACACCCTAAAGAACATAGAATGGTGTCTTCGACACCACAGCCGCTCACACCCACACTCTATGGACATTAATGGGTCTCAGTTCAGAAAAAGAAATACAATGCATACATATTCATTTTTTTCTAAGTCAAGAAATTTGTTAAAATTTCGGTAATATTTCGACTAGGTGGAGCGACATCTAACGAATGTTTACTTGACACCCTAATGAAGTAGAGAATTGTCTTGTGACACCACGTTTTTCATCTCGTCAGCGCCTCATGATGACGGACCTTCAAATCTATAAAAGAAATACAAGTGTATATATCCACATTCACACATTAATCCCATTATTCTCGACTGCTTTTTTACGATGATCAAAAAAAGCGGATTGAGTATACCAGAATCCAAGAGGGGAACCCGCCTAATGACGGTGTTCCTCTCCGGTTGCGGTGAAGAGAAAAGTCGGAAAGGGGACGGAAATGGGAGACGTCGAAAACCAGGAGAAAAACCAGCCTAATGACGATGTTCTTCTCCGGTTTCAACGAAGCGAAAATTAGAAGGGAAATGCAAGGAGGGCGAAGCCGGAAACCGAAAGAAGAACCCGCCTCATGACAGTGTTCTTCTCCGATTGCGGCGAAGTGGATTTGGAAATTCGAATTAAGGAAATGGGGAAATTTTCGGTTTTGTGGAATGGCGAAGGAAATATAGAAAAAGAAATGGAAGAAGAGGAAGGAGATGTAGATGAGGCCGTCTGTTTGCTCGCAACCGGCATAGTTTTTCGAGACATTCGCTTGGTAGGAATAAGCATATTTTCATAGTCTTCTTCATTAAAGACAGATACATCTTCATAGTCTTCAACCTCCTTGAATACTAGATGGACTTAAGCATTTAGAAGATAGCCTTTCAAGTCTAGGTTAGGTTCTCTTGTGCGTTCCAGTATATCTTTCATCTTTGCTTCCTATAATGGGTATTTCAGTGTCTCACATGCAGGTGGTTTGATACAAGGTTTTTATTTCCTGCAATGTCCTCTGTTGTATTTTCTTCTGAAACAATACTGTATATATGCTCTTACTAACTTCACGAAAGCTCACAAGATGACCTCCAAATAGAAACGTGAATGGATCCAAAGCAGAGACTGGAGTTCCTTGTCTGCTGAGTATGGAATTTGTTGCACGGTTTATGGTGACTACATCCATGCTCGATACTCTAGCAGCTTTATATCTGAATCGACAATTCCCAAGGGTACTCCCATTCATAGGTAGGAGAAAACCACTGCTTGCATGAAGAACATTTAAGACTTGCACTGATGAATTAAGGACTGGTTCTGAAAAATATAAGTAGATTCTAAGATCCCTTTGGTTATTAGTTGCATCAACTACCCTTATATTTCCATCAAGTTGAAGATATTTATCTGGAATACGGGTCCTTATATTCATAAAGACCGGTCTTCTATCAAAATGTAAAAAGAACCTCAAATTTAATGTTCTTGTAAAGCTGTTACCAGCAACATCTGTGCAGAAATTTTTATCCATTACCAGCACCAATCGGCCATATTGAGTATCAGTAGAAATGCTCACATGGACAGAGAACTCAAGGTCAGGCTGGAGCACCTTGAGAGTAGAAGAAAAAACATGGCCAACTCCGTAAACAAGAAGACTGCAATAATCCATAGAGCACCTGAATCCTCCTCTGCCAATACAAGGTTCACTGAATAATATATGTACAGACACATTAGACTCGTTTGTAAAGACATTGGAGCTGAAACATTTGTAGGAGGAACAGTGTCAATAGTCCAGTTATAGCTATCACAGCGATGCCCATTGGATCCATTGATGCAAGCCTCAAACATGTGATCTCCATCACGCAAGCTACTGTAATTTACTTGCCCAAAATTGCAATCTGCGGCAGAGGGAAGAGCGGCGGCTGAACGGGAGTGCTCGGGAGAGGAGGTCGGAGAAGGAGCGCTTGCGGTTTTCTGGAGAAAAGAGGAAGGGAAAATGCCAGAACCCGTTTTTGCCATTGGAGCGAATCTTTGAGGAGGTCGAACCGGAGAGGAGGGGAACGGTTGGAGAGGAAGAACGGGAGTGGTTAAGCGCGTGAAGGGGGAGGAGCCGATCGGGTGAGGGAGGATCTTCCGTGCGTGTGCTCCTTCGACCTGTGCATATGAGGGGAAAATCGAGCGAATGGAAGTCTTGTGCGTGGAGAGGAATAGAGATCGGTTCGGGTTGTGCGTGAAGAGGATTAGGGCTGAACCAAACCAAGCAGTTTTTAGGGGTTTAGGTTAGATTTAGGGCTTTTAAACTGATTTTTAAATTGATTAACGACTTTAATGTGAATTTTACGCCGATAAAATCACACGGTCAATATATATATCAATGTAAGGTTATTCTAATGTTCCAAATGCAACGTCCGTTCGGACGTCGCTTTCGATGATCAGTCAATTTCACCAAACGCGTTGCCACTTTTGACCGCCGACATTCAGATTGACTTCGTTCAATCGAGCGATCTTACTTAATAGATTTCGACATTTGAAGCTAACGGCGAATCAATTTCAATGAACGAGGTCATTTGGTTTGATTCTCTCCCTCGACATCGATGACGCGCGATTGACGATTCGACGGTTGATCAACAAGTTGTGCAATACTTATATTCTGACCAGTTTCGATGTTTTGAACGTGATATCGAAATCCATTCGCCGATCGAAAGTCATTTGGGTTGATTTTGGCGGCGCAGAGCATTTACCTCGATTTGGCCGTCATTTCAAATCATTCATTTGCCCAAACTGCCCTAATGGCGTGTGATCTCATTTGATAGTTTTCGATATTTTGAAGCTAACAACGCGATCAATTTCAGGAAAGAAGGTCGTTCAGATATCGTCGCCACTTCCCAACTCCGATATGTGCGTCGACATATTGATAGCTCGATAGCTTGATCGGTTGATCATTAGATTATGTAATATTTATATTTTGACCAATTTCAATATTCAACACACAAAGTCGTCGATCGGAGGTCGTTTCGACCATTTTTGATGACGTCCAGTGCATTTTAAGCCCCGATTCGCGCAGTATTTCTGAAGTCCGTCGAATTCAACTTGTGGCTTGACCTGACTTATGACATATATGTGGAGGTCAACAGTTACTATATTATTTCCTACTTTATACTTTGATGTTGGTATAATAATTCTTATTTCATGCAATTTGTTGATTCTACTTCAAAACATCTTAAGACATCCTTGCCTTGCGAACAAAAAAAAACATCAATACCTAATTGGCAATTTTAAACCTTGGATGGCATTGAAGTATTTAAATTAAATGGCAATACTCTATAACAGAATATGCCTTCATTGGAGAAGAAGCCTATTTTCTATTCATATGATGGATGCATCTTTAATTAATGATAACCAAAAAAATGTAAAAATAAAACTTAATAGTGTGTAGACAACTGCTAATACACCAAAGCATCAATAATCGACGTAGGATCGGAATCTTTTAAGCAACTACTAAGTACACCGAGTGTCATTGGCTTCATTGAAATAAACACATTCTCCATTCTTTATTGACCATCTTAACCATTACAAAATTAGAGACCATGGACCTCTCAAATGAATTTGATCTCCGATAGTTTCTTGATTTCATCATAAATCTTATTAGCATATTGCCACTTCTTCTACTTAATTATTTTGAGTGTGGATTCAATGATAAGTGATATTTAAATTTAACCCTAGAATCTTATAGATGAATCTCATGCAAAAATATTACTTCCTAAGAGTAAAATTAGCTTTGATAAAAATTTACCATCTAAGAAAGATCTTCTATGAAAATTTGTTTGATCTCTTCTTGTGTCATTAAAACTCCAATGTCATCCTCAACCAGCCATACTCCTATTATATTTGTTTGCCTAACATTGAATACAAAATATTCCAATTATCAAACAATGCTCAACTAACATTCTCAATATAAAATAAGTTATTCTCAGACTATTGTGACTCCTTCAGTAATCAAAGAATTCATTATAAATGACCAATGGATACAACCGCCAAGAAATTATTGAGAAGCAATCACCTAAAGATCATGTTATATAAGTATTATGCCTAAAGATGGTAAAAACTACTTGCCTTGTTGCATAACCATAGTATTCACCCTAGATTACATGTCTTCCAAAGAGTGAGTGAACGTATGGGAGATGGGAGTGAGTTTGTTCAAGTCAATCAGAGGTAAGGTCTCGCTTCAGTGTGTTATCTTCTATGAACCCTCTTTCTCCTATAAAGCCTTCTAGCAATCTAAACTTATGCCCATCTATTTCAAGTTTCTTGAGTAGCTATTAGAAAGGGATGTTAATCGAGCTATCAATAATAACTAAAATTGAGTAGACCTTCTAATTATTTATTACTTCCTTCACAACTATCATGTCCTTGAATGCATTCTAGTCAACTAGAAGATTCTCATTTAAAAAGGAAATGGCAAGTGAGAATAAAGTAATGCGGTTCACTTCATTG
Source organism: Cymbidium sinense (assembly GCA_021442155.1). NCBI lineage: Eukaryota > Viridiplantae > Streptophyta > Magnoliopsida > Asparagales > Orchidaceae > Cymbidium > Cymbidium sinense. The sequence goes on along the minus strand of CM038216.1, from coordinate 179,102,409 downwards.
AACTAAAGCCAACATAGCTTCCTTTATCATGTTGCTTCAAAGATGGCACTTATAATGATTGCTTCAACCATGCCAATAATTATTATAATACTTGACTAATGATTGTCTTGATGTCTCTCAATCAAAAAATCCTTCAAACGACCTTCATAAATGAGTTGCTTCATGAAAGACTTCAACGGATGTTCATGTTTATCATAATAAAGCAAAATTTGCTTACACCATAGTTAGGCTTTTTTAGGAAATTAAACCATTTGAAAAAATCTTTATCTTCGACACCCACCATGACTACAGAGAGAAAAAAATGTGGTAATAAATCAAAATGTACATATGTTGAAATAGTTTGTTGATTGTGATGATCACATTTCTTGTATGGGTCTCCTTGAATGGGTAAGTGTACTTGATTTCAACATAGTCATATAATTTTAAGCTAATGACTTATTTCTTGGCACCAAATGATCAAAATAGAAGCAACTAAGGTATAACATGGCAACAATCTCCTAGGCATTCATATATTTGGGAGCTTTTGAAGCAATTTTGCTATAAGCTCTGGAGTATTCTTATCAACTACAAATTTGAATGGATGCTTCATAAGCCAAAGAATTAATACAATTTCAGCTCCAAAATCAATCGATGTGACCACATAAATCACTCAGGTGAACCTTGTACTATGGTTTCACAATATCTCCTTTTCTCTTTATTCGATACAGATAAGAGTGTGTCTCTCTTCAATGACTACTAATAACCCTTGGACTATGCGATAAATTGTTAAACTCAACAAATTATGCAATGCTCTCAAGAAGCAATCATGAGAACCATCTCAGAGAAAAATCTTTGAGTGTCATTAAAAATAATACATCATAAAACATATGAAACTACATGAAGCATCAATATATCTTCAAATTTTCAATAGGATCAGTTAGCCCGTATAACTATTTAGCTAAGAACTCCTTAATTTGAAAGAGATTAGCTCCTCCAAAATCGTGTTCATCAATATTAAGGCAAATAATAATACATCAGCAATGAATTTAGATCAAATCACACTCAAGTTGATGATATTTACTTCCAAGTATTATTTATATCTCATTTGTGGTGCAATGGTGGGATGAACAACCCCCCACAGATACTCTTGGCTAAGGTTGCCAAGAAAAAAATAGAGTTTCACCACCTATTATGTGGATCACAAAATTGATTTTATCACACAAGTTTGCCATTTGTTCCTATGTTGTGTGCACAATAGTAGCTAGTGCTAGATTCAAAGTCTCTCCAACCTATAGTTCGAAGCTTCATTTCATCCAATAACTTTGTAACTCATGCTTTGCCAATGTTCTTTCCTCATATTATTCTTTTTACCTTCTACTCAATGTCTCAATGAGTGCACAAAATAAGGAATATGACATTGACTATATAACATTCATGAATAATTAACAAACTAACTAAACAAGACACTTAGTATAAGAGAAGAGGAACGTAGAAGAATCACACAAAAACATAGAAATGGAATATCACCAAGATTTAGAATGGTTAGACATTATTAGTCAATGTTTATTATTCGAATAATGCATCACTCACTGAAGAATGAATTACCAAGTTATAAGTCACCAAGAACCAAGGAGATCCATGATTTTCTCTCTATTCTCTCTATTATAATGCTCCTTGAAATAGTTTATATAATAGTCTTAGACCATTATTTTTAGTGAATCATTGTGCTCATTGATGAACAAGAGTTTCTCTTTGTGATAGGTTGTATGTACTAAAATAATTAATATCCTGACAATCAACCTACCCAAACAAACTAACAGTTGGAATTGAGCGGTCAACAATGCTAGGGCAATCGAGTATTTTGAATGTCAACATGTTGAGCATGGGTAGAACAACCAAATGAAATTATTGTATGATATTCAATTGAATAGATTTTACCAAGTGGAACATAGCCAAGCGAATTAGCAAAGACATTTCATTCTAAAGTGGTTTATTTAAATTTTTTCATCCATTATGCATTGATAGCTAGTACCATTTTTAGCATTCATAATGGGGCATATTACATATATGTGATTACAACAAAAATGGATAAACAAACAACTATTAATGGCCATTATTCTTCATGGTTATATATAGAAAATTTTTGAATTGATTTGACTTGCCAATGGAATGGGGAAAATCACCCCATAGCAAGTTGCAATCATATTCAAATTTTACAAGGAGGTTGTTTGAAGATTACCTATAGTTATTAGAATGATTCCAATCATATTAACTATATTTCAATGTTCAAGATAAATATACCCTTTACAAAGGGATTAGATCTCATTGGACATCAATCAAAGTTTTGAAGAAAAAAATAATAATAAGTATATGAAAACTTTAGATATCACAATTAATTAGAGTAGAAAGTTGAAAAGCACCTTGATTGGACATCTAGTTACATATATGTAGAGATACATTTAAGGACTAGTTTGGTTCAATTATAAAGCAAAGTGATTTAGATAGAAGTTGAGTTAATGAAATATGATATGTTTGGTTTGATGCTATCTTAACAAATATAATGACATTTTGAACAATTAATAGTAATTAAGAATATTGTTTTTAATTATACTTTTGACTATCAAAATTGAGGCCGTCTAGATTGCATCCAATGTAGATATTATTTCAAAAATATTACCTTATCACCACTATTTAGAATCAACTTTATGAATCCATTTTTTCATTCATTCCTTTGAGTGTTTCTTGAAGCATTAACAACAACAACAACAAGCCTTTATCCCACTAAGTGGGGTCGGCTACATGAATCCTTCGTTTCCATTGTGTCCTATTATGTATCAAATTCTCATTTAATTCAAGTATACTAAGGTCATTTTTTATACATCTTAACCATGTTTCTTGAAGCATTAAATATATTTATTACAATTTTTTTGAAAAACTTCTAGGTATACTATCTTAAACCTACCCTTTTTCCATAAATATTCTTTTAACGCTAGGTTTGTTTGGCACAGCGGTGGAGGTATGGTGCCGGCCATTTATGACTAATGCTCCACCGACATTTTGGAGAATTTATGTGGAAAAATTGTGTTTTGTAACCTAACTTAGCTACCAGCAACGGCGGCTAGAAAGCTACAGTTTGACTTTTTAAAAATTAAAAAAAAATTGTTGGCCCACCGCAGCTTCCTAAATAGTAGATAGGTCTGTTTGGGATAGTTGTAGCTGTCTGAAAAAGTTGTGGTGGAGGTGTTGCAGAAGAATCTTCTATTTAGGAAGCTGTGATGAGGCCTACAAATTTTTTTATTTTCAAACAGCAGCTTTCTAGTGACCACCGCAGGTAGTTAAGTCAGGTTAAAAAACACAGCTTTCTCACCGTAGATTCCTCAAAACACACCTTAAATGCAACTGAACGTTGTCTAACTGGACCGACCGCCACCGACCAAACGCAGTAATTTTTCACTTATTTAATGGATGCATTTCTCTATTTTTTTATATATGAATTTTTATTGATTGTTGTATATATATTCAAATAGGTTATGTTTATTTCCAATCACCTTTCTTCAATATATGTCACTCCAATCATTAATCTAGCATTTCTTTAATTTATAATTCCTAATTTTGTAAACATTCATCTTAATTTTCTCATTTTTATCATAATCAACTTAGATATCAGCAATATTTTAAGATCAACGCTCATATCAATATAATATCACCAACCTAATTAAGGAATTAAAAAATTTATATTTTAAATCTCTATGATATCATTTTATCACATAATATTTTTGAGGTCATTCTAAACTTTAACCATTCAACCTTAACTATAAAAGTTATCCTCATCTTCTACATTAATACTATTACGTAATTCTCTAGTTTAACAGCCCAGACCAAACTCTAGAAATTATCCACACCGATATTTTCTGTTCTTTTTTTTTTTTTTGTATAATAGAACCAAGGCATTTAAATCTGTTGCACATAGGTATCACCTTAACATCTAAACATATTTAATTAGTAATAGTTGATATCACCAAATCATATGCTCAATCTTTAAGTCCTTTGTCTTGCAAATGTTTTATCTATTATTCTAATTTTTCACTTATTTCAATGAATGTCTCATCAATTAAAATTATCATTTCCAATAATCCTATGAAATGCACCTAACTTTAAATGTCTTTTGAAAGCATGTTCATAACAAATAAAAAGAAGATATGAACTTAATATTGATCCATAATGTAATCATGTTGTGATTAAAAACTCTTTAGTAACAACAAAATTATTTTTAATACCAATCAATGCTTTATCTTGTATATCTATAATCACTTTAGTATACATTTGACACATCATTTCTCCTTCAATCCACACCAAACCAATTCTAATGATGTTTTATCTTATTTCTTTTCAAAATCAATAAAAAATAAATGAAGATAAAATTCTTATGTTATATATTGTATTCATTAATTATCTTAGCAAAAAACTCGCTTCCATAATAGATCTTTCTGATATAAACAAAAGCACAATCTTGAGCATTTGTTATAAAAAAAAACTAGTATGAAAATACTTATTCTTCAATCATTGGGTGTCATTTTAGTATTCAAAATCCTATTGAAATGATTTATTAAGCAAGCAACTGCAATATTCCACATAACTCTTCAAATTATAATAAATATCCCATCTGCACCTAAAATCTTACCTTTATGCATCTTTTTTAAAGAAATAAAAATGCTAAAATTATTGTCTATTATCTATTTTCAATAAGAATATCATGCAACATTTTCTAATATTAGCATTTGACAAGGATGACTACAATTTCTTTTCTACTAACGTTTGGACACCAAATTTTTCCAATTGCTATTGATACATAGAATCAATAGCCTTCTTTTTTTAATTTATGAAGAAAAGCTACAGCTAGTTCCTTCAACAACAACAAGCCTTTATCCCACTAAGTGGGGTCGGCTATATGAATCCTTCATCTCCATTGTATCCTATTATGTGTCAAATTATCATTTAATTCAAGTATATTAAGGTCATTTTTTTATACATCTTAATCAAGTCTTTTTAGGCCTACCTCTACCTTTCTTAACAAGACAAATCTAATGCATCTACTCTCCTTAGTCATCTGGACCGACGCTTTATGTGGCCAAACCATCTAAGGCAACTCTAATCTTATCTGCCACCTGAGTTACTCCAACTTTTTCCAACATACTCATTTAGCATTTTATCTCTAAGAGTAAAGCCACTCATCCACTTGAGCATCCTCATCTCGTAATACTTAACTTAGTCTTATGTTTCTTTTTTACAACATTCTCGCACCATAAGTCAGTGTCTTACCACCATCTTATAAAA